>JARVLU010000646.1:1814135-1836590 GCA_031762415.1 Simpsonichthys santanae | reverse complement strand
ATGGATGGATGGATTGACGGATGGACAGATGGATGGATGGATGGATGGATGGATGGACGGATGGATGGATGGATGGATGGATGGATGGAAATGACCTCCATCTTGGTTTTTGTGGCTCACAGTGGGACCCCCAACACCAGCAGTGGAAAGAACTGGTCTAATGTTTCTCTGCATGTTTTCTGTGTGAAGTATAAATTAAAGATGGAGAAAATAAACGACCTGTGTCCATTTGAAACACGACTATAATGTAAAGTGTTTGACCTCAGTTCCACAGGAGCTTTTAGCTGTGGGTCATTTTGACCCAAGAGCAGCAGAAGAGTTCAAACGAGACCAAACAGCCTCGGGGTGGTTCGGTGTGTTTCTGTGCTTCACTGAACATGGAGCAGAGAACACAAAGAGCCCTCTGGTTCTTAAACATTTCATGCTGTACCCCCCTCTCAGGTGGGTAAAGTTCCAGAAGTGGAACAAAACCAACGCATCAGCTCACTAATACGCTCAGTTTCTCTCTCAGATACGAGATAACTGATGAATTCAATAAAAAAAAACTTTGGCAATTCGTGAATTGACATCGTTCCTCCTCTGGACAGAAAAATGTTTCCCTCAGGTCAGGCACAGTAGGGTCCACTCTTTACGCTGCCGTCCGGTCCGTCACTAAAAGAAGTCAGAGCGCGGGGCTGCAGCCAACTTCCCAAAACATGGACGCAAGAGGAAATGCAACCCCAGGTCAACCAGACAGATGGTGGAGATTATAGAATAAGAGCGAAAGATCCAAAACATTCAAGGCGAACTCCAAGGTCAAGGTTTGTCACTTTCTGATCCAACCATCCGTAACATTTTAAATCATAATGTTGGAAGACATTTGACTCTTTGCAGATGATGTGATCCTGTTGGCGTCATCGTGCAGTGATCTTCAGCTCTAACTGGAACGGTTCAGAGCCGAGTGTGAAGCGACTGGGATGAGAATCAGCACCTCCACATCTGAGGCCATGGTCCTCAGTTGGAAAAGGGTGGATTGTTCTCTTCTCAGATTGGTGCAGCATCTGCAGTATTGTGGACTCTGTGCCGGTCTGTTGTAGTGAAGAGGGAGCTGAGCTGTTTACTGATCAGTCTACGTTCCGGGGTAGTGACTAAAAGAATGAGATTGTGGATTCAGGAGGTTGAAATGAGTTTCCTCTGCAGGGTAGCTGGAATCTCCCTTAGAGACAGGGTGAGAAGTGCAGTTTTCCAGGAGAGACTCAGAGTAGAACTGTTGCTCCTCCACATCGAGAGGAGCCAGTTGAGGTGGTTCAGGCTTCTGGAATGGATGCGTCCTGGGCGCCTCCCTAGGGAGGTGTTTCAGGAATGTTTGACTGGGAGGAGACCCCAGGGAAGACCCAGGACATGCTGGAGAGACTACGTCTCTTGGTTGGCATGGGAACACCTTGGAGTCCTCCCAGAAGAGCTGGAAGAGGTGGATGTGGAAAGAGATGTCTGGACGTCCCTGATCAAGATGTTGCCCCCGAGACACGACTTTGGAACAAGTGGAACAGAGAGGGAGGGATGAACTGATTGATGGATGTTGGAAGATGACCATGAACAGAAAAACAAACAGGAAGTCACCAGAAAGCATGTAAAAATTTATTATTATTATTATTATTAATAATAATTATATTAATGATAATAATACCCTAGAATGCTACAACAAGTTTATCTGCTTCTTGCTGCAACTCTTTCTCCCATAATGCATCCTGGTGTGGTCTCCTGCAGAGAAGAAGCCCACACTGGTGAAACTCTTCAGACCAGATGTTTTCTGCTGCACGCCGGCCTTCGTCGCTCATTAAAATCTGTCACGCCGTGCGGAGAAAGCCGCCTGATGGCTGAGGAGTTTTTGTGGACTGCAGTGGCACCGAGCCGGCATTCGAGAAGGAAACGACGAGTGAAGTTTGCGCTCGTCTCACCCGAGGCCTCGCTGACGTGAATATGAATACGAGCCGACCGGATGCAAACGTGTGTTTCTAAACGCTGCTCTGTTCATGTGACCCAACGTTATGATTGAATATTTATTTTAGGCTGCAGCAGCACGAGGGTGCGCTCAGGTTTCCCCGCTCTCCCGGTGGTTTTGCTCTTGTCAGTGTCTGATACGCACCCAGGCGAATAAAGTATATTTGAATTTAAAAGAGCCTCTGACAGACGGACGGGAAATGTTTCACTACGTTTTCCCTGCAGGCTCCTCTTACATTTAACTGTGTTCAACCCACAACATTCACACGACATACATTATTCATTTCAACACAGACTGTGTGTGAGTGCGTGTGCGTGTGCGTGCGTGCGTGTGTGCACCTTTTGTGTCTGTATAAATGTGTGTTTGCAGCTTCAGCTAATAATTCATTTCTGCGCCACATTTAGATCCTGAATCCATTTTTTCTGTTCTGCAGCAGCGAGGCTGAATCTGAAGCAGGAGGAGGAACTGTTCACCGAAGCCGACAAGCGCATCAGAATCGATATTTAGCTGCAGCTCTTTAACACTTTCAGGTTCCATTGACTGCAGGAACCATGACCTCCTGAATACTCAGCCTGAGCAGCTAAATGCTCTTCTGAGCAGCTAAATGCTCCTCCTGAGCAGCTAAATGCTCCTCCTGAGCAGCTAAATGCTCTTCTGAGCAGCTAAATGCTCTTCCTGAGCAGCTAAATGCTCCTCCTGAGCAGCTAAATGCTCTTCCTGAGCAAAGAGCTGAACGTTTTATAATTTGTTGAATGAAACCTGCGAGACGATAAAGAAGCAGAAAAACGTTCAGAAGTAAAACTGATCACAACAGAGTGAATGATTCATGAACAGTCTGTTAATATTTTGCATTTGAGCTCAGAAGAATTCAAGCAGCTTTTCATCCAGTTAGATATTTTTCTCAGATTCGATGTTAAACATGTTTTTTTGTGTGTTTTCCTCTTTCATATTATAAATATTTATTGTCCAAACCAGTAAGCTTCCTGCGGTTCAGATGGGGGGGGGACTCCCACCTTGTCTGTCTCCATTGATCACCTGAGGCCTCGGTGCCGACTGGCCCGTAAAAATCCTGCTCTGCTGCCGTCCCTGTTCAAGGTTGTCTGCATTTTAAGAGCCCCTTTATTTCTTTGTCCCCTGCAGCGACCTGGAGCCACGCAGAGTTGTCACCAACTCATTCAGCTTTATAAATGATGAATCACGCTGGAGCAAAGAGCGCGCCGATAGATTTTCATTAAAGCCTCAGAGCGGTTCAGAAACTAATCTTAAAGGTTCTTGTTCTTTGAAAGACATAAAGCATTTCAATGTTCACATGAGCGTTGATCCAACAGATGTTTTATGAAGATCACCGCTGTAAGGCTGGCCGTGATGCACCGTACAGTAAACGCCTGTGTGTTTGTGTGCCTGTTAGCAAAATATCTCATGAACAGTTAGGGCAGATATTAATGAAACGTTCAGAAATAATCACTGAATAAACATCAACAACAGATTATCTTTGGAGTCAGTGATTCAGCGTGGATGAAGATGGACATCAGAAAAACACTAACGACCAAATAAAATCTACAACCAGTTGTTGGGATGAAGGTCCTCGATCATGTGAACAGCTGGTTCTGAATGTCAACAACAAGCTGGTTGATCCACAATGAGAAGGTGCTATTTATAAGACTGAGTTTGTTGCAGCTCCTCGGACTGGAGAAGTCCTTTGGATAAAAGGTGAAACGTTTCAACAAGAAGAATCCATCCAGAGGACTCAACCTCGTTAGATCCATCTACCTGGATTATTGAGCAGCATCAGGATCATGAGGGTCAGATTACCAGAGAGTGAGTGGAACTGTTTCAAAGAAACTAAGTGGGAACACTGGTACTGCTTTTCTTTACAGAAACAGAAAGTGCATGAGATTATTGAAGCGTGAACCTGTGTGTTATTACAGATCCAGCAGGCTCCCTGGTGCGTCTTCATGCAAACATGAAACTCTTTCTGATTGTTGCATCAGCTGTCTGCCCCTGGAAGTTCTGGTGGACACTTTTAATCCATGACAGAAGCAGTCTGCCCGTCAGACACTGCTGGATGTGAAGGATCAAAGGTGCAATTTGTCCACACGACCCAGACATGAGGATGTCTTTTGTCCCTCTTATGTTCCACTATTCATGTCAAAGCAGGGTTGCAACATAAAATAAAACACGGCCGCACGTGCGAACAATGGAGGACACGTTCATCACCGCGGCTTGTTACAAAGATTGAAACTTTTAGGCGTCCATAAAACAAACGGAGTCGATGTGAAGCGCACGGCTTCACACGCGAGACGTTTCTCTTTTTGTAGCTGTTGCAGAAACATTTGGAGTTCAAAGGAGCAGTTCAATCAACACAGAGCAGAAATGAGACGAGACGGGGACGAGTCGTAACCTCAGGAGTGGAACTGCACACGGATGAATCGTAAAAAAAAGATTTCTCTCCTCTAACTTTAAAGAAACGTGGAAATCTGTGGTGCACGTTTGTCGTTTTGCCTTTCAGACGTCACATCTGCAGGTTTCTTGCAGCACTTCTTGGTGTAGCCCCCCCCCCCCCACCGCTCCCCCAAAAAGGCGGTAAATGAGTCTCACCTCCTGCCCAAGTGAAGATGTAGATCACCAGGGAGTCTTCGAATGAAGCCTTTCAATCCACTGATTCCCACCATTTTTCTTCCCACCGTCTTTTCCTGTACATTACATCCGATTACAGCATTTTTCTCGTGCTGCTACATTACCACTGCAAACAGAAAACAGATTCCTTCTCCACGTCTGTTGCTGACATATTGCACTTTAGTCCCAGGATCATTGTCTCTCTGATGACACACGGCTTCCTCCCTGAACACGCCACAAAGCCTTGAAAGGTTTCGTTATGAATTGAACTTGTTTAGACGTGTAACGTTTGGATTTTTCTTCTCCAGCTGAAGACAATGGCTCAGCTTCAAACTCATACAGGGAAGGTCATGAGCCGGTACAGAGAACTCCAGGGTTGAAGTCCCTTTGGCCTGCAGTAATACGTTTCAACTGAAAACAGGAGCTTAAGGTTAAGATACACCACGAGACTCATTCATGAAGCTGTTGCTGTTTTGCTTTTACAAAAACAGCCAAAACATCAATGCTGCACCTCAAGTTCTTATTTCAACTATACATGTCAAAATACACCAAACTAAACTTTACTATGTTTGTGACAATATGATACAATTTAGGGGGAAGTGGCAGCACAGAGGTTAGCGATGGCGAGCCTGAGATCGGAAGGTTCAACTCCCTGGACCGATAGCATCCAAATGTGGGTGGAAATAGTGAAACATCCACACCTGTCGGTCTCCACCCTCATTTACCCCACTCTGGACCCTTGAGAGAGACCCTTAACCCCCACCATCTGCTCCCCCAGGTGCCCTATGGCAGCTCCCTGCTCCACACAGAGGGCTGCGGTAGCTCGGTGGTCTGTGGTTGAGTCAGGAAGGACATCCGGTGTAAAAACAATTACCAAGTCTTCATGTGAGTTAGTTCAAGGTGGTGACCCCTGACGAAGGGCACAGCCGAAAGAAGAAAATAAAAAGATCATCTATAGACTTTTTAATGCCAATCGCTGGTGGACAATATATTTGTAGAACTGCTCAACCCTACAAAGAACTCACATGGAATATTGGAAATAAAATGAAACTACAATGTGTTGAAAGGTTACATATACATACATATACAGAAGTATGTAAATTTTCTACATATAGCACCTTTTCAAGAGAAGGCACTTCTTGTCAGAACAAGACAAAAATACAATGAATCAAGGTAGAATAAAAGATAATGAAAGAAACCAGGATGCAATCAGGTTAAAGCTAATAAAATCAAATGCTACCCAAATGTCAGTTTGAACAGATGAGTCTTCAGCTGATTCCTTAATAAATCCAATAAGTCCAAAAAATGGAGGGCAAAGAGGTCCAGACTGTAGGGGTCAACGGAGAAGGTTCTGCTCCCCTTAGTTTCTGTATTAGTCTTGATTCACAGACAGAAAACTGCCCTTAAGCAGTCGACCTCACGTTCCTGGTGCGTATATCTGTAAAAGTTCTGAAATATATGAAGGTTCCATGCGGAGCCTTAAAAGTCCAGACTAGAACCACGAACCTCGACCTGTCTTGAACAAGGAGATTTACCACAGAATCAGACCAAGAGAAGAACAGAGTTGGAAGAACGGGTGCACTGCTGGTCTCAGGTCAGTAAGCTGTGCCCATCTCAGATTTGGGTTTAAGCAGTTGTCGGATCACGGTGTGACCTTGAGCAGTTGGGCTCTGGGTCACGTCCAAGCTGATCCTATGTTTGATTAGAGACCAGGGGGGCCACAGGAGGACGTCAACTTGTCCATGGACATACGTTTCATGTTGGAGCAGATGTTGAAAGACTGTTCCAGGGTGCTGTCCCAGCAGGGGGAAGACATGCAGACACTGGTTGTCACTAATGTAGCCCGAGGCTGTTGATGTCCAGAGATGACTCAAGGAGGAACATCTGGCTGTTGGCAGGATTCATCCTCTCCCCTCTCCATTGTGTGCACATTATGGTAATCTGTGGTAATGCAGAACTCTCCTGCTGGTTACAGCACCAGTCCAAGCAGAGCCATCTCTGCTCTGGTCCTAATGGAAACTTACACATAGAACCGTGAACCTGTAGTCCGACTGACAGCTGTCAAGAACTGGGGAGTTTCAAAGAGTCTGGATGGTGGGCTCCAATGTTGTGGGGTTCTGTAATGCTTGGTACATGATACAACAGTCCTCCCATGGTGAGGTTTGTGTCAGGCAATGGAAACATTACCAACGCGTAGGTCACAGGTGTGGGACAGGTCACGTGCGCCGCAGCATGGCAGCACTGATGAGTTCTTCGTTTTTTGTTTCGATGTTTTGCACCTGCGCTGCACTCCCACGCTACCGGTATGACCACAATGCACCTTTGGAGTTGTGATCATCATTGAGTGGGGACTTTGGCAACTTTTGGGGACTCCGTGACGGACATTTTCCCTGAGGCCTTTGTTTTTTGGGCACTGTAAGAGGAAAAGACGGCAAGGGAAGCGAGCCGGTGTTTCATGTAGAACCAGCCAGAGACGCAGCAAACCCCCTCTCCACTTGGTCCTGCCTGTAGGCGTTCAGTCTCTGAGGAATAGACCAGATGACCTGTGCACACAGATTTATTGTGCGCGGGACACGATGAGCTGCTGTGTCTTTACCTTTGCTGACTCATGGCTGGAGCCGTCCATCCCCGACTGTACTGTGACTCCGGACGACTTCTGTCTGGCTCGACAGCCCTGAGCCACATCTGGAACATCTAATATGTTTATTACTGCTGCACGATGTGGCTGTGTCATGTGTGTCACCACCTTACATCATAATTCAATTAATCTCAATGTCACTCACTAGCTGTGCAATAACCTGCCACACACCCTGTGAAGCTCATGTTGTGTGCAATATGTACCATGTCCATTTAAGCTAATATTACTAGCTGCAAAACACTTATTTGTTCTAATTCATCCAACTTGCACCGTTATATTCTACCATGTTGTTGTTTACTATATTTCTTTTGAACCTTGTAAATATTATATCTCTTTTTCACTTTTTGGTACATTTATTTTGTAATTATATTGCATGCTTTAGTATTTTTCTGTTTTGTATTTTTTGCGAGTCGTCCTCTCGTACGCACCCCCAACACGCCACACAGTTCCACATTCAGACTATCCCGTGTTGTGCAAAACCACAACATGAGCCTTATCAAACTGTAAAAACTGATAGCATCTAATCATTTCCTCTGTGTCTGCTGACCCTGCTCCCAACAACTACCTGATAACACTATCACAACATGATGCCAACACTTCCTCCTCTCTGGTGCCACGTCTAGACCTAGCAGCACTGACCCATCACTAGTCTGCATGTGGACCAAATTACATTTTAATTTAATTAATACTTGGGTTTTTTGTTGATGTTTGTTTCCTTTCTGTTGCTTAGAACTGAGCTGAACTTTAGGATGCAGATTTAAGCAGACGACGTCTCTTCCTTTCACAATAAAAGCCCTTTAGCACATTTGTGAGGGCATAATTTATTTCCCTCCCAGGATCAGTTTATTAGAAAACATCTGCAGAAAGTGTTGCGTCTGATGAGAACCTGAACTGATAAGAAGAGTGGATTATTCATTATTTATCAGTGTTGTTCCTTCGGAGAATTGTCGCTGCTGCGTGTCAGGTTAATATTTACGCTTTTAAAAGCCAAATTTAGATGCAAATCAGACACAATGTGCAGATGAGGCTCACACAAACACCCTGCAAACAAATGGGAGTGATATTTATATCCGCCGCCTCGTCAGATCTAAGAGCTGTCACCAGCAGTTGCAGAGTTGAAACGTGGATGCAGATCAGGTGGAAGGCTGCGACGCTAACAGCCAGATAAAGAAGATGGATGGAAAAACCCTGAAGAGCCCCGAGGAGAGCGAGATGGACAGAAAGCAAACGCGTCGCGGTTTAATCACCGGCTGAAAAGATAATTTGTCAATGAGTGGCAGAGCGTCTCCGCTGGTTTGCTCTTCCTCCTCTTTGTTGTAGTCTTCTTCTTCTCCAGCTCGTCTTCGTTTTGTCTTCATTACCGTACGAGTGTGGGCTGTGTGACAGATTGGTGTCAGTTTTCTCTGCTGAGACACCCTCTGAACTCACACTCAGTCATTCTGCCATCAAGGTGTAAATCTTAGAAAGATGCTCCTTTATCAGGAAGTTCAGGCCTGATCCACCCCCCAGTGTCTGCAGGCCATCGCCTCTCCTCCTTACCTGCTCCTTTAATTTGGCATGTTGGTCTACTCTGCCACTGCCATCCATCCTGTACGGGACTGGACGGTTTGGTCTGTGAAACACCTCGACTCTGCAGTTTATGGATAACTCTGACCGTGAACAAACCCTCACAGGTTTTATTCAAAGTGAACTTGCCACTTTGAGCAAAACGATCACGTTCTGAGATTTATTTTTAGCCTAAATGTTTTCCACTGGACTGGGACGTTCATGGTAACTCCAAACTCACACAAACCATTTGCAGAATCTTAAAGATCATTAAACATCTTGAAAATGTTCAGTCAGGCTGTAAAAAAAAAGATCTGAGGTCTGACCTTTCTGCACGCTCCCCCTAAACGAGTGGTCCATCCAATCCCAGGTGAACACAGAACCAGTACCACCGATGTCGCTCCGGTACTTTGAACTGATAACTGCAGCCTGTACATATGCTCAGTGTCAGTGTTTTGCAATGAATTGTGGTCTGGATATGTTCATGTCTACTTCCCATTCGTTGACGTAAACTGTGTTCATGACGTCTGAGAACGTGGCACGTTGAGGACATTTAGCTGTCACAAAAAAAAAAAAAAACATCAAAATTAATTTATAAATACATTTTACACACAAGTCAATAAAAAGCTGGCGTAAAGACCAAAACACTAGAGATGAATGCTGACCATGAATATCAGAAACATCTACAGTATGAAGATACGAGCATTGAAACTGAAACTGAAAGACACATCAGCTGCAAAACTCCCCACAGATCCCTGATGTACCTGCAGCGTGAGTCTCAGCAGGACCCTGCTTCTCCAGGACCCTGCTTCTCCAGGACCCTGCTTCTCCTGGACCCCACTTCTCCAGGACCCTGCTTCTCCAGGACCCTGCTTCTCCAGGACCCTGCTTCTCCAGGACCCTGCTTACCTGGACCCTGATTACCTGGACCCTGCTTCTCCAGGACCCTGCTTACCTGGACCCTGCTTCTCCAGAACCCTGCTTACCTGGACCCTGCTTCTCCTGGAACCTGCTTCACCAGGACCCTGCTTACCTGGACCCTGCTTCTCCTGGAACCTGCTTCACCAGGACCCTGCTTCTCCAGGACCCTGCTTTTATCTGGACCCTGCTTACCTGGACCCTGCTTCTCCAGGACCCTGCTTCTCCAGGACCCTGCTTTTACCTGGACCCTGCTTCTCCAGGACCCTGCTTCCCCAGGACCCTGCTTCTCCAGGACCCTGCTTACCTGGACCCTGCTTACCTGGACCCTGCTTCTCCAGGACCCTGCTTCTCCAGGACCCTGCTTCTCCAGGACCCAACTCACCTGGACCCTGCTTCTCCAGGACCCTGCTTCTCCTGGACCCTGCTTCTCCTGGACCCTGCTTCTCCTGGACCCTGTTTCTCCAGGACCCTGCTTCTCCTGGACCCTGTTTCTCCAGGACCCTGTTGTTTTGTTGAAAACATTCTGTTGATTGTGTTGAAAGTCCAGCTGACCAGATCCAAAATAGTACTTTTTCGTTCAGAAGATGTGTACCAGGAGCTCCGAGACACACACAGAGAGCAAAAGCAGGAGGAAGAGGAGAAGGCCTTGAGCAGTGCTCCGTTTTCGAGGGACAAAAAGCACAAAGATAAATTAAAATAACAAAACATCAGCTAGAAGATGAAGACCTGTCCACAGTGTCCCCCATCTCTTGTGCAAAGACTGCTGGACTTTGGCACCAGCGACCCCCACCACCCAGAAAGGAAGAAGCAGTTAAAGACGATGGACAGATGGATGGATGGATGGATGGATGGACAGATGGATGGATGGACAGATGGATGGATGGATGGATGGATGGATGATGGATGGGTGGATGGATGGATAGATGGATGGATGGATGGACAGATGGATGGACAGATGGATGGATGGATAGATGGATGGATGGACAGATGGATGGACAGATGGATGGATGGATGGATGGATATAGTTATTAGTAGCAAACCATGAGCTAAAAGCTAAGAGTCCTGTGGGAACTGGTGAAGTTTCTCCTTGTGGAGGTGGCATTCAAGGGATTTGTGGTCCAAACTCCTGTCACCTCCAACATTACTTTAATCAGTGATGGAGAGAAGTTCACAGGCTTTGATTGTAGCTCTAAAGCTCAGCAAAGACACCGCATGGACTTCTGTAAATACAGTTTCCAGAAACGCAGCATTAAGTCTGACCTGCCTTTAACCCTCGGGCACACAACCATTGATTTCCAATGGATCAGCTTTAAAGGCACAACGCAGGTCGTCCCTGCAGCCCGGACATACGTCCACATTAACCGTCGACGTTGAGGTGATCCTGGAATGATTCACGACTTCCATTATCTGCCCGTGATTAATCTGCCAGAGTCACCGACGAAACATTTTTCTCAACCGTCGCTTCTAATTTCCACGTGACTCACACGAACCTGTCAGACGAATGTTTAAACACATCGCATTAAGATGATCCATTCCCTTTTTCACATGAAGCTGCAAACGGATACGATGGCGGGGCGGAGGAAATCGCACAGAACATTTGTCAAGCACGGCCGAGAAAGATCAAATCAGCTCAGGAAACGGAGCAACTTTCACGACAACGTCTGGAAGGCACAGCGCTGTCCCAGCAGAAGTCCAAATGAACTTGGTTCTGTTGTAAAGAACTCATTTTATCTGACACGTTTACGGTGCACACCTGGACTTTACGGATAAATTCCTGCTGTAAGTTAGTTATACGGTACACACAGAATTATGTACAGTTATATACAGTACTGTAACATGTACTGCTACAGTATAAGTTAACTATATAAGTTTAAAGTTAAAAGCAGCAGAAAAGGCGGACAGGGAAACCATTTAAAATGTAAAAGAGTTTAACAACAAAGACTAAAAATAAAAAGGAGCAGCCAGGAACCGGGCTCCAGGTGCCCTGAAGGCGGCAGCAGAAGGACGAACTCAACGCACCATCTGATCCCAGAGCAGCTGGGGGGGCGCTTCATTTACGCTCCAGAGCGTCCACACTTAACGGAGCACAACCGCCTCCGGCCGGGAGGACGCCGCTCAGACGCCGCTCAGACCTCCACCACATGGAACGCCACAGTTTGGACCAGGAAGTCGTTTGTTTCAGTACGTCTGCAGTGTGTTGGGTCTGCCTCGCGTCCTTCAGCCGACAGGAAACTGGATCTCTGGCGCTGATTAGGTCAGCGATGGAGCCACAACTGGGACACTGATGAGACCATCACCTGGACCAGAGCTCCCACACTGCAACTGCTAACGACAACACGTGCACTCAGAGTGTTCTGGGTGACAGCAACCAACGTGCAGCGATGTGGCTGAACGGATCGGAACCTTCTCTCAGAGGGAAACCACCCTCTGAAACGTTTGATTCATGGAACATGGAGACACCTGAAGCCTGATGATCCAAACCCGCCTGGTGCTGGTGCAGAACAGGAGGTCGTTTTGAGATGAACATCAGCAGAGTGGAGTTCTGGTTATTAACAGTTAATATCTAACCTGTTGCAGATACATCCTTGAGCACCCTCAGTTTGGAGAAACAGAGTTTAATTATTAAAACAGATCATGTGATGTGAGATGATGGAGTTTTAACTGTTTTGGTCAAATTGGAACAAAATAAAAAGATTTGTATTTTTTTAGAGCTGATTTCTGGTTTATTTAATTAGTCATGGGCGAGCGGGCACAGTTTTAATGGAGGTTTGGGTGGGTAACAGGAGAAGCAGCAGAGAGGTGTGGACTACAACTCTGCTTCCTGGACTGGACTCTGGGTTAGACCTGTTGCAATAAACAATAAATCAATTAATCATATGATAAATTAAAATTATCAACCTCGTTTTCATTTATCAGCTTTATCGATTCTTTGTGTCTCTTTCTACTGAAGACACTGGATGACAAAAGGTTCAACTCCAGTGCTCTTCACTGACTCCTCCCTTTCTCTTTAAAATCTGTTTTAACATCTAAAATCATGTTTTTGGATCGTTAAAAGCAGCTAAGCTGAGAAGCTAAGCTACGAGCTAAACTAAAAGGCCGACCTCGGGAAAAAACCACCGTCTTGTCAAAGCTCTAAAATTTACAGTTGAAACCCGTGCCTTTGTGTAAAAAGTTGTTTTTCTCTGCTAAAAGAAGCTGAAAACTTGTTTACTGATTTTTTTATTAAAAACTTTGTGTGAAAAATGCTCAAGAGCTCAAACCACACCAATGGTCCACCATTTTGAGAACTGGTGTCATGTCAAGGGGCCTCCCTCCCATTTTTCTTAAAGAGACACGCTGCTCACTCCCTCACTATCCATCCTTCAGTTTAAACAGTCATATACTGATATCCAGTGGTCAAGAAAGGTACTACACACAAAAAAATTAATCAACATTTTCCTTAAAATTGACAATTACTAATTATTGTAAAATTTAAAACAATATTATTGTTTATCGCAATAATTTCTGAGACGACTGCCCAATAAAATTTGTTATCATGACAGGCCTACCCTGGGTTGTCAGTAATTTGGGGGATAAACAAAATCAGTCATATTTCTAGAAAGAAGAGCGGCTCCATCCAAAGTGAGATGGATGAACTCCAGTTATCTATGTAGCCCACGTCGTTGTCAGAACTCCTCCTGGACGTCCAGCAGTTAACGACATACGGCTAAACACGTCATCACTGGTCAGGTTGGGGAGGGGCCAGAGAAAACTATGGAATCCGACATGGTTTTAGCAAAGTCACACACCGAAGCAACATTAATTTTACTGACCTCCGATCGGCATAACCGGGTGTCATTACGTCTACGTGAATAACAACCTTACTTTATTTGGCCTTAGCCTTAGTCAGCAGTTCCAGATAAGATTCAACGTCGCCCACTTTGAAGGAATGTGGAGTCCCTAAAGCTTAGATTAGCAAAACAGTAGCTGAAATGCTAAATATATGTTTTTTTTTAAAGGTAAAAGCTAAAATGACCAAAACAGTGATTAAATACATGTAAATATTTATCAAGGTTCATGCGCAATAATCCAGGAAGAAAAATCCAATAAAGTTAAGTCAGGTCCTCAGGACAGATTCTTTTGTCCGTCCAGAGGACCTGACTTAACTTTGTTGGTTAAAGACAGAATTCTGATGTTATTCTCTGAGTTGAACATTTAAATGAGAGTTTTATGTTCAATTAGGAAATCAGAGTTCTACTTTTTTTTTTTTTTTAGAGTTTATAAATTAAAATCAGAACTCTGATAGGGCAGAACGATGGTGCAGTTGATAGAGCTGCTGCCTCTCAGCGAGCAGGTCGCCCCAGTTCAAATCCCAGTCTGGTACCTTTCTGGATGGAGTTTGCATGTTCTCTCCGTGCTGCATGGATTTTCTCCAGGTACTCCAGTTTCCTTCCACAGACCAACAACATGCATGTTAGACTGATGGTAACTCTAAATTGTCCCAGGTGTGAGTGAGAGAGTGAATGGTTGTTTGTCTTGTTTGTCTCGATGTGTCCCTGTGATGGACTGAAGACCTGTCCAGGGTGTCCCCCTCCTCTTGCTCAGTGATGGCTGGATATGGACACCAGTGACCCAAAAAGGAAGAAGCAGGTAAAGATAATGGATGGACAGATGGACGGAAGGAACTCTGACTAATCTCAGAATCCAGACTTTATTAACAAAACAGCAGCCAAAAGCTAAAATGATCCAAACAGGAGCTGAAATGCTACAATTTACTAAAATAATGAGATTAAACCTACAACGGACAAATCTGTCACTAAAATCAGAAATCTGATTTTTTTTCTCTAAATGAAGGATGGAAATGTGGAACTGCCAAAGTTGTTAGAATCTGAAAATTCTGACGTTAAAGTCAGAATCAAATATTCAAGAATCAGGAAGTCAGAACATTTTTTCAGGGGAGATGAGACCAAATGCACCATCTGTGTTCTTCTTCTGTGGCCCACCTACAAATAAACAAGGACGTGTTTTAACTCTGGGAAGGATTAATTATAAGGAGGCGAAAGTGGGAGATAAATGCTGGTTTTAAGAGCAACACACTCTTCATCTCTGTCAGAGGAGGAGGAGGAGACGAAGGAGTAAATAACGGTTTTATCACAGCACAAGAAAAGGAGCGCGAGAAGTCGAGAAGGTGAAACAGAAAAGTTTTCTTCAAACAGAAACGAGGATTAAAGTGGAGAAGAACAGAGAACAGAGCTTTTATTGTTTGATCTCAGATGAGAGGTGGAGTCAGCTGAGGAGAGTTAAAGTTTTATATAGCTCCGAAAACAGTTAAAGGTTCCCATTGCTCCAAGGAGAGTTAAAGGTTTCTATAGCTCCAAGGAGTGTTAAAGGTTCCTATAGATCTGAGCAGAGTTAAAAGTTTCTATAGCTCTGAGGAGTTAAAGGTTTATATCGCTCTGAGAAGAGTTAAATGTAGCTCCGAAAACAGTTAAAGGTTCTCATTGCTCCGAGTTAAAGGTTTCTATAGCTCCAAGGAGAGGTAAAAGTTTATATAGGTCTGAGAAGAGGTAAAGATTTTTATAGCGCTGAGAAGTTAAAGGTTTTCATCGCTCCAAGGAGTGTTAAAAGGTTTCTATAGCTTAGAGGAGAGTTAAAGGTTCCTATAGTCTGAGGAGAGTTGAAGGTTTCTATAGCTTCAAGAAGATTTAAAGGTTTTTATAGCTCTGAGAAGAGTTAAATATTTCCATTGCTCCAAGGAGAGTTAAAAGTTTCTACAGCTCTGAGAACAGCTAAAGGTTTTTATAGCTCCGAGAAGAGGTAAAAATTTCCATCACTTCAAGGAGAGTTAAAGGTTTCTATTGCTTTGAGGAGAATCAAAGGTTTATTTCGCTTTGAGGAGAGTTAAAGGTTTCTATAGCTCAGAGGAGAGAAAACCATAATGAAAATGGAAGGTGAAGAAGTCAGAAGTAACAAGAAAATAACATTTTAAACAGCAGCAAAAAAATGAAGAACAAGGAGTAACAGAGGAGGATGAAGAATGACCGTTTCCTTATAGCAGTGTTTCATTGATTATTGATTGAACACTGGCAGCTGACTGGACATGGGTCAGGTGACCTCATTAGTCACATAATTGATAATAATCTGCTCAATCAATCAGAAATGTGTTTGAATTTTATGGTCAAACATTTAACAATATAAATTAAAGAAACAATTTTCTTCAAAAACACGGATCTCAATAACTGCTGAATAACAGCTGATTGACGGCTTAATGATGGCTGAACGTTGGCTGAATGACTGCTGAATGACTGCTGAATGACGGCTGAATGACTGCTGAATGACTGCTGAATGACAGCTGAATGACTGCTGAATGACAGCTGAATGACTGCTGAATGACGGCTGAATGACTGCTGAATGACTGCTGAATGACTGCTGAATGACTGCTGAATGACAGCTGAATGACTGCTGAATGACTGCTGAATGACGGCTGAATGACAGCTGAAAGCTGAATGACTGCTGAATGACAACTGAATGACTGCTGAATGATGGCTGAATGACTGCTGAACGTTGGCTGAATGACAGCTGAAAGCTGAATGACTGCTGAATGACGGCTGAATGACTGCTGAATGACGGCTGAATGACTGCTGAATGACGGCTGAATTACTGCTGAATGACGGCTGAATGACTGCTGAATGGCAGCTGAATGACCGCTGAATACCAGCTGAATAACAACTGAATAACAGCTGAATGACAGCTGAATGACTGCTGAATGACTGCTGAATGACTGCTGAATGATACCTGAATGACTGCTGAGACGGCTGAATGACTGCTGTACGGAAGCTAAATACAGCTGAATAAAAGCTGAATGAATGCTGAATAAAATCTGAGTGGCAGCAGCTGAATGACTACTGAATGGCAGCAGAATGACTGCTTAATATCAGCTGAATGACTGCTGAATGACAGTTGAATGGCAACAGAATGACTGCTGAAGGGCAGCTGAATGGCAGCAGAATGACTGCTTAATATCAGATGAATGACGGCTGACTGACTGCTGATTGACTGCTGAATAACAACTGAATGGCAGATGAATGACTGCTGAATAGCTGTTGAATGACTGCTGAATGACAGCTGAATGACAACTGAATGACTGCTGAATGATGACTAAATGATGGCTGAATGACTGCTGAATGGAATGGCAGAAGAACGACTGCTGAATAACAGTTGAATGACTGCTGAACTTTGTCAAATAATTAAAGTAGTTTAAAAGTTAAAGTTAACTCTTTAACTAAAACTTAGCAAAACAAAAGCTAAAAGTAACAAGTTAGTAGCTAAAAGCTTCTTTTGGCTGCTCCCTTCCTCAATGATCGCCACAGCGATCTGACTCAAAGTTCCTAAAAGCTAAAATTAGCAAAGTAAATGCTGAAAGCTAAAATGAGCAAAACAGTAGCTGAAAGCTAAATTTAGCAGCACAAACTGCACGTTGGAAACTCTTAAATACTGAAAGTGTTTTATTACTTAAACACACTGTGGTGTGAACAGGGGTGGTCCTAGCATGTTTGGTGCCCTGGGCAAACAACTCCCCAGGTGCCCCACCCCCATGCACAAACACGTAAACAGCAGTTAGCGTCTTATGTTATAAATTAATCAGCCAATCTCGCAGCAGGCTAAAGCCTACATAACAGCAGCTTTCATGCTCCAAGAGATGAACAGCTGAGATCTTTATCTGCTGCTTGTTCTCTTCTTCATACACTGACGGATTTGACCTGTTCTGCTCCACCTTCCATGTGTGTAATTGGCAATTAGGGTTCAACCTGAGGACGTTCAAATGCTACTTTTAATTTGTGTTTTTCCTCTTTTAAAAAGCAGAATGAATGAAGATGAGGCAGCTGCTCATGATCAGCCGCAGGAAACGGACGAAGGCCGCTGAGATTTCTGACACGTCAGTATTTAAATTTTAACTTCAAGCAGACTTTGAAATGTTCGCACTCCAGTGTGTCAAGAATAACAAAGTTAAAAATTGATGCCTTTTGTTTGATAAAATATCAATAACATGTCTAAACCTCTGAGTGTTGACAGTCTAATTTATTTTTTATTTCCTACTCTCGCCTGATATTCTAAATATTTCTCAGGATTTGCTTTAGTTTCCCTCCAACTGTGTTTCTTAGAAAAACTCGGGGTTATGTTTAAAAGATGTGCACCAAGAATCCTCAGAAACAACTGAATTAAAGATTAATTTATTCTTAAACTGAAGGAAAACATGTTATTGCAACCACATTTAATAAATCTAAAAGCACGTGCTTCAGTTTGAGTTGCTAATTTTAAAAAAAGCAGACATTTAGCTGTGTCCTCCCAGATGTCCTCTGTACTCAGGTTTAATTTTTATGTATCTCTGCCTACTTTCATGTTCTGACCAAATTTCATCTGTCAGAGAAGTAAGAATACAGAGCAATTAACATAGCAAGAGTTAGAAACAAACAAACAACATCACAAACAACTTAAACCTTTAGCTTCTAGTCTACACTGTCTTAAAAGTCTAGCTAGCTTACCATTTAGCTTCTAGCCACTCTGCAATCGATGAGTGTGACTCCACTCAGCTTTCATCTTATTGGTTCTCCTCAAGTGGAGGTGACTCGCATCCGTGACCTGTTTCCTCACTCTGTGGGTGGGGTCATATGCAAAGTGAGCGGGGTCATAACAGGTCCTTGTGTTTGAGCCACTCGGCTCGTTGTGGTTTTTAATCGCCCTATAATGAGACTTCAATGGTGCGCCATCTTCTCCGACATCGCTCGGTAAAGGCGCTCATTTCTTGTGGCGCCGTCCGTTAACCCGACGAGGAAGTGGAGGTTCAGACGTAGTTTGCAGCTCTGCTGGGCGGGTCATCCAGTGACGTAGCTCTGCTGGTTAGTTAACGGCTGCTGCCTGCTTACATCATCATCGTCACCTCGGAGCAACTCGCTTACCACAAACATGGTGGTCCCATAAACCGAGTTGAGTGGGGGGCACTGGCAGTGGGCAGGCCCTTAACTGGTGCGGTGTGGTCTGTTCAGCCCCTACCTAACCGCTCCTAGCTAGCTCTTTACTACAGTCATATACTTAGCCCTTTGATCCTCCAGCTAGCCTTTTGCTCTGTTTAGCTTTTAGCTTCTGATCCCGTAGTTGTTTTAAAACCAGTTCAGCTTCTTTAGTAAAATTCAGTAAAGTTATTCAGTAATCAGTGTTCAAACAGTATTTTCAGAGAAAAAGGATTTTCTCCAGTTTTTGCTCGGGCCTGACGTGTAAAACCGTGGACTGGAAGACAGTGGACATTTTGTCTCACGTCTCCGTGTTTTGAAACAGTTTGATGAATAAAAGCTGGTTGAGAAAAGTTCAGACCAACATATCAGACAGATCCTGTTTTTACATGTTCAGAAACTCAACTAAAAATTAGCTTTTTATAAAACATTTAGTGCATGTGCGTGTGTGTGTGATGTTTTCTCTGGTGTGTCTGAAGGACGTCCATCTTGTTCTCCTGTAATTGCCTGTATTGTTCCAGACGTGTGCTCCTCCACTTCCTGTGTTTGTTTACGTCTGTTTCTGCATCTTATCGAGAGCTCATGAATTATTGAGCTCCATTTAGAACCCTTATCACCGTCCCCATGGCAACCGGCCCCGCGGGACACACTCAGAACACAATTACAGTAATACTAATACAACATGCGCTACGTAGAAAACCCAAGCAACCAGGTCCCCACTGTGGCGTGTGCGCACATATACGTGGGCGTAGGAGCAGCGCTGCCACCGGCCTCATCGCTCTCCGTCCACAAGAGACCCAACTCCTTCCTGTTCTCTCCGTTTTTCACTTTTCCAACGTGTTTGTTTTTGTAGGCGTGTGTAGATAAATTTAGTTAAGTTGCACGAGTAAAACCTGCAGCGCTGACGCTGAAACAGCGCCCTCTAGTGACGGTCGTTCAACCTCAAGAGGCTCCAAAATACTTTGTTAAAAATATGTTTTTTTGTAGTTAAACTCTAAACCAAGCAAAGACATCCATTCATCCATCCATCCCTTTGTTCATTCATCCATTCGTCCATCTGTCTGTCCATCCATCCATTCATTTGTTCATCTGTCCATCCATCACTCCATTTGTCCATTCATCTGTCCATCCATCCATCCACCCATTCATATGCCCATCTGTCCATCTACCCATTCATCTCTTCATCTGTCCATCCATCTATTCATCTGTCCATCCATTCATCCATCTATCCATTTGTCCATCTGTCCATCCACTCGTCCATCCATCTATCTGTCCATCCATCCACCCATCCATCAGTCCATCCATCCATCATTCTTCTATCTGTCCAATCATCTATCCATCCATCCATCCTTCCATTTGTCCAACTGTCCATCCATTTGTCCAACGTTCATCTGTCCATCCATCCAGCCATTGTCCATCCATCTGTCTGTCCGTCTGTCCGTCCATCCATTCATCTATTATGTTTTATTTTTAATCTTGCCAGTTTTCTTTAATGCAGTCAGACTTTCCTTAAATCTTCTGGTTCTGTTGTCCAGACTTTCTGAAGGTCTTTCAAAGGTTTTTCTTGGACTTCGGCTGCTTTTATACTCACCTCAGTCCTTGAACCAGATGGTTCAAGAGAGTCATTCAGATATAAAATGGCTCCTCAACTCAAAGAACCAATTGTAAATTATTTAAATTATTTTAAATGGTCACAAGTCTTATGACAGGTGAGACCACAGGTGAGGGTTAGAACGTAGATGGACCAGATCATGGAGACCTTTGCCTTTCAGCTCAGCTCCTTCCTTACCATAACAGACCGGAGCAACACCCTTATTATTGCAGACAAGACACTAATCCACTCATAAATATATGTGTTAGTCAGGACTGTTAGCAAAATATGTCAAGAACCAGTGGATAGGTTTTAAAGAAACTCAATCACTGGGTGTGAGTCTACACCTTTTGGAGTCAACCTATTTCAAGATGGCTGACACAGTTAGGCAAACATTAAAATGAAAAAAAAAAACTTACTCAGTTTTATAGTTTAATTAGAATTATAGGATTTGTGAGTTCTGTGGAGTAGGTTTTAAGAACCGAGCAGAAATTGGGTGAAACCACAGAAACTCTGAGAACCTGCAGCAGGTCAGTGCAGGTCTGAGCTGGCCTTTAATCTGATGCTTGGTTCTTCCTCAAGCACAGGCTCAAATATTCACGAGTTCATGTGTCCCAACCATTTGTGGAAATCTGAATTCAGCTTGCAAATATTCAGTGCCAGGTGAGTTTATGGAAGCAGTTACATCATTAGTAGTAAAATGAGAATTACTCGATACAACGTGAGCGATTCCACTGCAGAACCTGTTGCAGCGATGACGGCAGGTCTGCAGCTCGTTTATCACAGCAACGCCGCGCTAACGAGGCTGCACACCCACGACATATTTAATAACCATCTGCGTAAACAGCTAACCAGTTAACTAAATAAAATTATCAATATCCACGAGTTATAACCACGATGTTTGTATCCACATCCAGTTTTATGTGTGTGCTTGGCAGTTTAAGTCTCACACAAACATGACCCCATTTGGTCAAATTAAAGTCATAAATTGTGTTTCCATTAAGGCCTTATTGACCGGTTTCAGTTTATTCCTGCAGAGAGGAGTTTGCTCCTTGAGCTGCTGTTAAATGACTCCCCACCTGTGTGATGAAGAGGAGGAGAGCAGGAGAAGCTGATGGAGGGGATGAATAGAGGTGACAGAGGAGGAAGGAGTTCTGTGAATATTTATGCCTGGATGTGATGACGATGGGCTTCGCCTCCATAAATCACTGTCCTCCAACCACAAACAGGCTCAGACTAATTTCAGATGTGTTATCAGAGCCGCACACGATCCGCCGACCTTTGGCAACAACACAAAACCGTCAGAGTTCTTCTCTCGCACACTCGTTTTCTGTCTCTCCTGAGCAAATCACTTTGCTGAGTCGTGATAATGACATCGTCGAACTCTTTCCAAAGAGCTTTTTTCACATTCCGCTCAATTTCCATTAAAAACGGGCTGATTCTGGTTCCTCAGCCTTTATTCACATTTACCTAACTGCCTTCATTTGTGTTCGACTCAAACCAGCCTCTGTAATGGAACTGTCTTTTCTTTCTTTTTCAACGTTTTCCTGCAAGTTTAATAAAATGCTGCAGAGTTCACAGGTCCGCAGATAAAGTTTTCAGGTTTTCATGTTATTTACTCAGAACATTAGATAAACTCTTTTTATTTAGTGTATGTTAGAACTATCAACGGTCTGCTCACCTCACCTGTACATCCACCTTAAACTAGATTTACCTCCAGACCACAGCACAACAGTTACGAACTAGAACCGTGGCCAAGAAGATGAGAACTAGAACCAAGTTGGGTCAGTTGAGAACTAGAACCGGACATAGTTCTAGCTTACAACCAGATTGAAGGCTTGGCAGATGGACAGAGGTGTGGTCCTGGCATTCAGTTAACAGGACCAGGTGCAGCAGGTTCTGCAGGTGCAGCGAGTTCTGCAGGTGCAGCAGGTGCAACAGGTTCAGCAGGTTCTGCAGGTGCAACAGGTTCTGCAGGTGCAGCAGGTGCAGGAGGTGCAGCGGGTTCTGCAGATGCAGCATGTGCAGCAGGTTCTGCAGGTGCAGCAGGTGCTGCAGGTGCAGCAGGTGTAGTGGGTTCTGCAGGTGCAGCAGGTTCTGCAGGTGCAGCAGGTGCAGCAGGTGCAGCAGGTGTAGTGGGTTCTGCAGGTTCTGCAGGTGCAGCAGGTGCAGCAGG
>JARVLU010000646.1:1742187-1756685 GCA_031762415.1 Simpsonichthys santanae | reverse complement strand
CACACACACACACACACACACACACACACACACACACACACACACACACACACACACACACACACACACAGAGCTGTTTAAAACAAAGTGGAACAGTCTCGTTTGTTTCTGTCGTAGGTTTCAGACGTAAACACTCGACGCAGCTGCTGCACATCTTATTTTAACTCCATCGTTGTTTCGGCTCTTTGATCGTCAGCTGACGTTTGTACCTGCAGGATGATTTCAGGCACCGCTCAGATTAAAAACAGCTCAAATGACAGCCACCGGCTAAACTCTGCTCCCAAACATCCATCCTGAGGGCACTGGTGCAAAATGAGGCCTAGTTGGTCATTTTGGCCCAAGGGCAGTAGGAGGGTGAAAACAGAGGTGCAGTTCATAATTTAGCCTCTAGAGGGAGCTGACCCTGATTGGAAGAAGTTATTTTTTATTCAACTTAAAAAAAAAAAATTCCTCCAACAGATGTAAAAGCATGACATTATTTCAAGAAGCTGAAGCAGAACAAAATGTTAAGGATGAAAATGAGCTCAATTCATTGAGAATAAAATGGCAGAAAAGGCTAAATGTTTCAAACAGCTAAAGTTGCACCAGTACCAAAAGTCACAGCAGGATTGTTCTGAAAGAGCCGAACATTTTGATTTATGATTTGTTGAAATAGATGAAAACTGCAGGACGAGCATGGAGCTGAAAAATGTCCAGGGGGGGAAGAAGGGGAAAAAAAAAAAAAAAACATTTACTATTAAAATAAATTACTGTACATATTAGTTTCATGCCAAGTGAGTTTATGAGTACTTAATTTACAAGTAAAATATATTAAAATATAAAAATTAATCTTTAGTTTTGTGCTCCATTTATCTGAAATGGAAAATAAAAACAGCAAGTTAGAACATTGTGCATTAAAACTTTATTTTTAGAATAAAAAGAGTCATTAAAAAAAATCAAAAAACAAATTCTAGTTATGATCATCAGAACAAAAAAAAACGTATACCAGCTTTAACTCAACATGTTTTTTTTTTTTTAAACGCAGGACTTCAGGTAAATTTTATTAGTCTGAAAAAGGAAATAAAATAAAATCACAGCACAGAAACCCAACTTCCTGAGAATTCTTACATTTTAAAACCACAACAGAGAAAATATGGAAGTCCAATACTGACAAAAAATAATAATAATAATAAAAAAAAACTCTCTATATATACTAAAGCATCTTTACAAAAGTAAATTAGTTACCAAATTCATTGCAACTTTACTGACTTCCCACTTTCATAAATTGTGTTTTAGGAAAAAAAAAAAAAAGATCTTTCATGTTTCATTATTTTATGTAAAGCACTTCAGGCAACAGAAGTTTTTTAATGTTTATAATTAAATCAAACTAGCTTAAATGAAGGGTTTAATTATATATTTTCCTGTAATGATAAAAAAGAAATAGTTGAGCATGTATAGACGTCAACTCTTATCAAGCATTTAAAATTTGAGGTTTAATTGTGAAATTAAATGTTCAAACAGTTTTGCTTGTTTAAAATAATGTACATAAAAATATTTAATGCATATAAAGTGAAAAATCAAAAAAGTTCTGTTCTAAACTTCTTAATCAACAAATTGTTGCTTCCCAAAAAAAAATAAAAAGTTGATTTAATTTTAATTGACGTAAATTCATTACTTTCATTCGTTACTTTAAATAATGTTTCCATATACCTGATCTTCACTAAAAACAAATTTGTTGCACTAAACTTTCAAGTATTTTCTTCACTTTGAAGCTTTTTCATTACATGGCCAGAAAAAAGTATATTGTAAAAAATAAAATAAAAAGTTTTGCTAAATCAAACTAAGCACTTGTGGGACTCCATACCCGCCATGCTCCTTCAAAACAAAAGCGCAGAACAAGTTGCACTGAGGTCAGTTGGGTTAACTGCGCCTTCTAGTGGGCGGAGTTTGGTAGTGCCTCAGGCGGTGGTGGCGCCAGGACTCTTGCTGATCTGACAGTAGAGGACCATGGAGAAGGCCATCCCAAAGATCTGCAGAGAAAAAATTAAATCTGAGTTTAGATACGAAGTTCAAAACTAAAATCAAGCTCATGATGAAGATGATGAAGTTACCAGCAGGGCGGCGATGCCGAAGGCGATTCCTACGGCCACCTCCATGTGACTCTTTATAAACTCGATGGCTTTGTCATAGCAGGCCTGAAGAACCAGAACAACATTTATTAAACAAGGTTTTATTGATGGGATGAAACGAGTCTGAAGGTGAAGATTCACACGTCCAGAACGAGAAGAACCCTGAAAGTAAAAGGTCCGTCCAGAGAGCTTGGACGATGCTAATCTGGGGCGTGGAGTTCCTTAACGTGCACAACATTATGGGAGCTATGGATGTTTCTGCAGCTGAGCTCACCTGCAGATTAATCCACTCTCCTCTCCTCCTGAGGGTCAAAGGTTACCGGAGTATCAGAGTCTTCTCCAGGAACGACGTCCGTTAGATCTTTTGGGGCCGTTTTCACCAAACACTTCCCTGAAAGGCCGCACAGAGCGGCCAAACGTCAAACTGCCTCTGGCCGTGCGTGAATCATCAACGGAGACGACCACGTCATGAGGAGACCTGAGCGTTCAGCAACAAGGCGAGCGCTGGGAACTAGAAGAGGTCTGGACCAGAACTCAGCTGGGTTGACTTGGAGCTCAAAGGTCAAATGTGACGGACGTTCCCATCGTGTCGTTTTTAACGCGTGAACCAACTAACGATCCTCGTTGGTGTTAATTATTTTAAACCACACCCAGAGTTGTCGAGGTTTCCTCCAAGAAATCTGTTGACTCCTGGACTGGGGGTCGACTCATCTTTTCACACATGATTATTTCATGAGCGGTCCATTCTAAACAGACTCTAATGACCCTCAGGAGGAGGGAGCTTCATCAGCATGGCTTGTTTTCTTCTTTGCTGCACCAACAGGTCACAGTTTAAAGTTTGGAGGTCCAGGATGTTCTGTTTGAGTTTCAGGAGACTAAATGAAAAACCTGGTTTCTTACCGTCTGGTAGATGTTGTTGCTGGTGCCAAAGGCGGTGCCGGGCTTGCACTCGGCTGTGTTGTCAGCAGTGACGTTGCAGCGGCAGGAATCAGGAATTTTTGTCCAGTCTGCTGGTCCTTTCAGAAGACCACAACATTTGAGCTGGAAAACAAAAGAAAAGGAAACCGATTAGAACTAGAACCGTTTTAAAACCTGTTTGAGCTCCAGGTTTGGCCCCAGACGCCATTCTGGTCTTTAAAAACTGATCAATATATATATATTTTATTTGTTGAGGAACTACTAGTGCTCAGAGGAGGCTCAGGTTTCATATCCAGTTATAAACTGACACAAAAGAACTGAATTCATGCAGTTCCATTTGAAAAAGACAACAAATGTGGACGGAGGCAACGAAAACGAAGCGTTTAGAAAAATTAATGCATTCAGGCACCGAAAAACCATCAGCCGCCACCGACAACTTTTCACCACGTTACCAAAAACATCATGAGCAACAAGCTAATTTTAAGAAACGTTCAGGAATTATTGGATGTAGATCTGAAACAGATCAAGGTTTGAGTCGGTCCAATACAAGATGGCCGTAAGAGCAGCTACAAATAAAAAATGGCTACAAGTTAGTTTTAGTTATTGAGGCAACATGTGTTGGTGATGGACGAGCAGAACGAACACATCCGAGTGCTGATTCTTTACATTATATTTACGATTAAACAAAAAGAGTGGATTTGTATCTTAAGAGACACTCAAAGGTCTCTGGAATAAATAAATAAATAAATAAAGAGCCTCCAGTGTCTTTGGAAGACGTTCTGGACATACGTTCCTGAGACACTTCGTCCTCGGCATTCTTTGACCCGTGTTTGTTTTGTGCACGCCACGATGCCAAACAGCCCTGCGACTACTGGTCACCCTTTAAATTTGTTGACTGGTTACAGACTGAAGACGCCTGAGGTGCAGAGGACAGAACACATTAGTTTGAAAGGACGGGTGGTTCGGTTCCTCCTTGAAAACAGTCCAGGAGGCACCAATGGGTGCTCTCACCTGCAGAATCAGGATCACCTGTCGTGTATCAGAACAACCCGCCCTGCTCGACTCTGACTGGGTCCAACTGTGGCTCTGGTTCCTTCATTAGTGAAAAGCAGCGTCCGTTCAATCCCGGACATAGAATTTTAATCCCGGTCAGATTATCATATTTGATGTCATTTTATTTGAGTCAGTTTCAAGTTGTTCCCTTTGAGTTGAACAAAACCAACAGATGGATCTTTGTACAACTGTTTCCTCCACAAGGAGTTGGACAATTTGATCCAAAGCTCTGGCGTGAAAGACTGTGGGTGAAAAGAGTGTTGAGGGGTTTTTGAAGACCAGTTGTTGTAACTGGTTTGTGTGGTTACCTCACGCTGCAGTTTCTCCACATCATCAACAACGTTTTGTGGTTGGTTTGAAATGGGTGACAGTTCTTCCAGCTTGGTCTTCACCCAGGTCTTCACCTGCAACACACGACATTTGATCCTCCGAACTACTGACGAAGCACGCAAATCAACGATGTCACTTCCTGCCTTACGGTGTTGTCGCCTACAGCTCCCAGGATTCCTGCTGCCAACAGGAGGGTGAAGATGATGAGGAGGAAGATGAAGAACTGAGGAAACAAAGGATGCAGTCATTTCAGAACAGTTTTATTTTTACGTATATTTTTTTATCCATTTCTGCATAATCTGCGCCACTTTCCCCGTCATCCATCAAAACGCTGAGCTCATTCAGGAAAATCAGCGCCGTGTCGTCGATTAAGGAACTTTTATACGTTTCAAATGTCTGGACAAATATTTCTCTACGGAAATTATTTAAGGAACTGAAATGCTCTCTTTGAAATATTTGTTTTTTCTTTTGCTGCCTATGTTTCTAAAATTTTGTACTCATGTCTCTCGAAGAAGTTGATTTAAAGTTGTGATTCCCAACTGTGATCCTTGAGGAACTCCATCCTGCATGTTTTAGTTGTTTCTCTGCTCCATCACACCTGAGTCAGTGATTAAATTAACTCAAGGTCTGCAGAAACCTGCTAATCACCCATTCATTCAATTCAGGTTTGTAGAAGCAGGGAAACAAGTAAAACATACAGGATGGTGTTCCTCAAGGACCAGTGTTGGGAACCACTAATTTAAAGCAGCAACTTCTTGTTTCTTGACCTTTGGTTGTGCTCATTTATGTCTTTATCCCAACAGAGTGATGTTTTAAGAATCAAGGGCCTGCCCACCAGCAGCAGCATGCAGCGGTTCTCTCTGTACGCTCCGCAGCAGCCCAGGAAGCCAAGCACCATGATGATCACTCCTATGGCGATCATTAGCTCAAAGCTCGGAAGACTGTCCTGAATGACCTTGAAGACAAAAAGGAGGTGGGGACAAATGTACAAGTTTAGTCACAATAAAAATAAAACTGGTGAGTTCTTTAAAACACTCGAGTGGACACGAGACGACAGAGTTTAAGCGCTAAAAGGAGAAAGTCGTGAGTCTTACTGAGATTTTAGCATTGGAGACTTTAAGGTAGATCCCGACGCCCAGGATGATGCAACCGCTGAGCTGAGGAGGAAAAACAAACATTTGATGTGTTACACTTTTGATATTCAGAATCAAGTCCAAAGAACACGAGGCAACATCTGGAGTCACCGTGAAACATCAGAGAAGAGTAAACAGTCATTTTTACTGGAGTTGGCACCGTTTGATCCGTCAACGTCGTCGAGGAGGAGCGAGAGACAGCGTCTGGAAAACCCTGCTCAGATCGTTGCAATGATCGGATCTCAGAGAAATGGATTAATTACCGGTCAAACGCTTGAGACTCGTCTTTTCCAGGAGCATTTTTAAAGCCCCGCACGCTTATTTCAGCTGTTCCAATCAGTATGTATGGCTTCCAGACTCCCTTCACACAGACACTGTACCGGGACACAAAACGTAGACCAACCAGAACGTGGAAGAAGCAGCAGGGTCTTGGTGAAGCCGGCTCGTGGGTGAAGCACATCATTGAGGCTTGATGTCAAGAATCAGAGGCAGGACTGGCCTCGTGCTGAGGCTACGGTCGTCCAGGACATAAATCCTTTACATTTCAAATTAAAGCAACTGGACTTCTGTGAAGATCCTGAACGAGAACTGAAACATCTTCACCTACAGCTTTGAACTGCCCGAGGTCCTCACAGTTACATTAACATGCAGATTAATGCCACTCCCCTCCCACCTGAGGGTCAGTAGGGTCCTTTACCAGATTACAACATGTTTTGGTCACTTCCAGAAGGTGTGGATGATGCATTCACTCCTTCATGCACGTGATGTGAGACAGGTAAACAAAGAGTCTAATGACCCTCAGGAGGGAGTGGAGGGAGATTAATCTGCCTCCAAAGAGCTTCTCATTCAGTTTAAAGCTCGAAACTTCAAACTCTAGTTTGAAACCCAAAACGTTTTCCCGGCAGGGAACCAGATGGTCTGACAACAGAATGAACGTCCAGCTGGTTGGATCGTCCGTGAAGACGCAACAAGCAGCTGCCGACGGCATTCAGGAGCCGTTCTTAAGAGTTTCTGATCAGGACGAGTCACTTCACCGACGCCACACACAAAAAACAAGTTCACGTCAATTCACTGGTCATTTGGGAAAACCAGCAAAACTCCACGCTCTGGCTTTTGCTCCGAGCCGAACGTGAAATGAAACGTGAGCCGATGGAGCTCAACACTGAAGAACTACTCCACCGTCAATAATTAATGTATAAAACGGAAATCAGAGATCAGGGCTCAGCGTGTGCGTTTCCATGGAGATACATCCCACAGGAAGCATTACAGCTCCTGATGAAGCTCATTCATCAAGACTCTTCTTCAACGTTACATCAAACACATTTTAAACCAAAGTCCTGCTGGACTGAACGATTAAATGTTTCAAAAAGTGACTTTACAACTCACAGCTACTGTTAAATTACCCAAATAATATTTAAATGACTACAACATCCATCCACATGCACATTTATTTATATTTAAGCTTTTTATTCCAAACTGAAAACCAACATTTTTAAGTTCACTACAGTTCTATGAGACTTGGATCAAACTGATTTATTCAGAGGAAAATAAAGAAAAATGTCTGAAATACACACGAGCACTCTGAAAACTTTAGTTCATGCATTTACTGTTAAATTAAGATGAAAGCAGGCAACAACAACATTCTGGCATCTCATGAAGCTCCAGGTCAACGAGTTGATCCGAAGCTAAAACTGCAGCCTGAATGTGGCGGGCGACAAGCATTCTTTTGTGCGAGCCCTTTAAAACGTTACCGCAGACGTGACGACGAATCAACGTTTGGACGGAAACAAAAAACGAGACGCGACTTCTGTTCCCAGGAGCAGAAACAAAACACAAACCCCGCCCTGAAAGTTTTTATATCAACTTGACTAAAAGAACGTCGAGGATTTCCTGAACTGCTCCTCAGACCTGACCAGTCGAACCAGTCCAACCAGTAGAACCAGTCAAACCAGTCCCTCGAATCGAGACGAACCCGTCAAATAATTTACTGCGTTTCATGTAAAACAACCTTCAGACATTTTATTACATGAAAGAAAGGTAGACTGTGTGTGTGTGTGTGTGTATACCATGAATCACTGGATGAACAACTGATTCACTTTCAGTCAACCTCATTAAAAATGGTCGCCCATAACTCACTTTTACAGACATGAGCTAACGTTTAGCGTGTAGTAGCTGAAAGTCTCCCTCACATCAAGCGCTAACAGAATGCAGGACATTCATTTTTACCTTCAACAGGTGACGGTGATTCCTTCAATGAATTTATATTGAGAGTGTTAATAAACCAGTTGGTACCCAGTGAAGAGGCAGGACGTTCACTTCAGCCTCTTCGTCCAAACCTCGACAGCTAATTGAAACATTTTTATGAACCTGCCCGACTCGTTACTTCACACGTTGGATGGACCGTGGTTACGATCAGGACTAGGGTCATAAAGTGTGTCGATAAACTTGATGGGTACAAAGTGGCACAACATGGGGGTACGTCGTGGTGAAACAGGTCCAGAGACTTTGAGACGTTCATAAAATTGAAGTGACTTCTACTCTGTTTCTAATCTTTCAGAAGTTTTAGAATCTGTTGTATTTAAAATTATTTAACAGAAATCGTTGACGCTTCTCGTTCTTTCAACTCATTCTCCACAGAAAAGAACCGGATCTTTGAGGGAATTATCGCCCGTCGCCTCCCACGCCGGAGTTCAACTTGAATCTTCTCATAAGGAGAAATGAAGCTGAAGTCCAGTAGCTGTGGCGGCCATCTTGAACCAGCGGACTCAAAGTGACATAAGCTGAAGAAGAATGTTGTTTAATTTCTCTAATGTCTGTTAAAAACTGGAGAATTTTACACACCAAGGTCCAGAACCTGGGGAATTTTACAGAACGAGGTCCAGAACCTGGAGATTTATTTTACAAAACGAGGTCCAGAACCTGGAGATTTTTACACAACAAGGTCCAGAACCTGGAGATTTTTACAGAACGAGGTCCAGAACCTGGAGATTTTTTTACAAAACAAGGTCCAGAACCATGGCGGATGGTGAGGTCTTTCAGACAGACGACCTTTTCTCTAACGTTCTGATCATCATGGACGGACCGAGCCCAGTGATGGACAGAACCAGCCTCTGAGTTCAGATCTTCTCAACATGTGCAACAAATCTTTTAAACTGGAGGTCTCAGATTTCATCCAGATTACCTGAACAACTGACATGTTCCAAATAATCCTAAACTTTAATCTCTGGGCTGCAGGTTCTACTGTTTTAGCTCAATGTCCACTTTTCATTTCAAGGAAACAGGAAGTGTGAATCATGTGACTCGTGTCAGCCAATCAGAGCAGAGCGTCATGAACCATGAAAGTTGAGGTCGTTGGGCCGGTTTGGGAACAACATTCAAATCCTGATTTAGAGATTAGTTTTATTTTTTTTAATCCAGCACAGACACCTCAACACTACGGTGTCCCTTAAGGCTCATAACTTGACCGACACTGTTTTTTAAACTTCAGTGACTTTTTAAAGTTCACCTTGAAGAGGAGCTGAAACTGTTTCAGCTGTTCAAGCGGAACAAAGGCGTGAAGTTACGGCTGGTCGAGCGGCCGACAGAAACGTGCCCAGGGTTTCGCCGCCCGAGGCGACGGAAAAGCTCCGCCTGGATCTGGCTTCAGCCGTCTGACCGCAGGTTCTGTTCACCTGCGAGGCGGCCGCTCAGAAACCCGCTTCACGTTTTATCAGATTAGGAGTCGAACCGACGGGTTTTGGTTTTCAGGTGGTCGCCAGCAGCACCAGCAGCGCGATGGATCTGCGGTCAAACCTGTAGATCCACGTTTGAAATGAAAACACACGACAGATTCAAGATGATTCATTCAAGACAAAAACCAATGAAACGGACCGGACCGGGTTTGATGACCCGTCAGAACCAACTTCTACACTTTCATTCTTAAAGGCCTCAAGGAAGGTTTGATCCATTTTAAGAAATAAGAGCTCATGTCTGAGAAAATAAAAAGATTCTTTCAAGTTGATGTGATTCAAGATGGCCGCTACATAAAACTGACCTTAACGAACACAAACGGCTCCAACTCCGTCAGTTTGACACAAAGTTTCAATTTAGTGCCGAGTGACTCGTTAACGGCTGAGGGACGGGCGGCGGGAGACAAGCAAGTGTTCAAGGACTGATGGGATTCATGTTGTTATCATGAAATTAATCCAGATTATACAAGATTAGATAATTTTACAACATCACCTCAGGCATGTGTTGCTGTAATAATCTGAATTAAAACTTTAGTTTGGATTACAGCAAAAAGAAAAACAGGAATCGAGACGAGCGTTTGCCAGAATCTAATCCAGCTCCATTTCTAATTGATCGTTTTAAATCCTGATTAAATTTGATTCGACAGGTGAGGATTAGATCACGTCTACTCATAACGAAGGAATGCATATCGCCCGCCGCAGCGAGCGACGACGTTTTAAAGCGTCAGACGACCATGACAAAAATAAAATATAATGCATGTCCACCGGTGGCGGCCATCTTTCACAGAGTTAAAATCTGTTGATGTACTTCCTGTGGTTCATGAGATGTTTTGCTAACAGAGGAGCACAGACAAGAATACGATCGCTTGCAGCCATGAAAGGCATGATAATCCAGCATACATTTTTAATCTGGATTATGTTTTATGGTCAAACTCCAAAAAGACAAAATATTCTGTGATTCTGATGTTTTTTTTTTTTTTTTTTTAAATCTGGTGTTTTATTGTAAAATTACTATAAATCAGAAATAAAGGGGATTATTTCTTAATTCTTGTTTTGTAATTGGGATTAAATGTTTGTGGCAAGAAGTGCTTAAGAGAATAAACTGTTACAAAAATATCTCGCTTCAACTGATAAGTCTTTAAATTAAAAATGGTCAGGATTAAAGTCAGTTAACGACTGGATTATCTAAAAATTTTTAAATAATCTGGATTACAGTAAATCAAAGTGGTTCAGATTTGTAGTGTAATCCCAGTAAATGTTAATCTTTGAGCAGTAAAGATTAAGTGATGGAAACTGGAATCAATCTTTAATGAAAGTCACTCCTGTGCTTCAAGCTGAGGGGCGGAGTCAAGGCTTTTATTTTGACAGCAGGTTCATTCACAGAGGCTCATGGGCGTTTCAGCCCTCTGCGCTGACTCTCAGGCTCAAACACCTTTGTGCAACCGAGAACCAAAATCCTCAAGGATTCAAATATGACCCAACAAGACCGACTTGTTACTCAGTTGCACACACACACACAGACACACACACACACCTCCACCCATCATCGCTCACTCCGGCTCTCTACAAACAACCGGAGTCCTTCTACAGATACTCCTGGTGGGGCTTTACAACAAAACCCACACGTAGGCCTTCAGGTATTTGGTACTTTTGTCATGCTGGAAACTGCTGAGCAGGTTTGTCAAGAAGAGGCCTCTGAACACACAACCCCACCCTGAAGCCACCAGTGTTTTCTGAACTTCTATCAAGGAACAAAAACAACCAAAGCTCTGCTGCCACGCATTTATTTTTAAAATGGACGAACCCTTTGATAAAAGAAAACTTTTAAAACCACTCGATAGATTTGTGTCTAACAGGATGAGCCGCAGCGCTCGGCTCTGTACACAGAGCTTCATCTGCAGGACCTGCTGTGGATCAAAGTTCACTCAAACTGTGTGAACTCAGTCGTTTTCCAGCAACGACACAAGCAGCTAAAGACCCAAAACGACACAAGCAGCTAAAGACCCAAAACGACACAGGCAGCTAAAGACCCAAAACGACACAAGCAGCTAAAGACCCAAACCGAAGGCAGAGACCAGCGGTTTGTTGAGCGTCACACCTGACATGAACAAAACAAACCCCAAACAGAAACCTCCTCTGACCCGGCCCAACAACCCAGCAGTGACGCAGGACTAGTTCATCTCTACAGGAACCAGCGGTCTATGGGACACGTTGCACCTCAACTCCACTCCTGGAAAGAGACGGGTCAAAAGAAACCAACTCTGAAGTTACATTTTTAAATCAGCAAGACGAGAGGAGGTCACATGGAACGTGTAAAGATGTTCCACTTTGTTTCAGGTGGACTTTTAACAGTTTCCTGTCTAGAGGTGGTCACTTGTGAATGTTTGGTGAAGGTGGATGAAGATGGTCGATGACGGGTAACAACAAAGATGAAGATGTGGGCTCATCCAGCTGCACACCACTTTCCTTTCAGCGAGTTGGTGTGAAACCACCAGAAGAAGGTCTTCTGTCTACACCAGAACAAAGAGGATGGAGATGAGAGCTCTTCTCTCAGAAGTCTGAGAGTCAACCAACAAACAGCCACGACCCGTTATTTACCTGAACTTAGAACCATGGACCTCTGGAGAGCCCCCTTCCATCTGAGGATCTAAGCCTGCCACAAACATTCAGCTAGTCTGGACCAAAGGGTTCTAGACCAAGGTGGTCTGCATCGTGCTACCATGGAGGTTCCACCCAGGACAAGCTTATCTAAAGAACTTCACAGAGACTGTTGTGGTTTGTTCTTCCATCAGTCTGAGGTTGATCATCAGGATCAGTCTAAAAATACGGTTTTCTCCATGTCTCGTCTTTTTTTAATGGTTTGAACTGAGCAGCTCTTATTTTGGTTTGGAAACTTTTCCACGATCCAGTCACTCCTCTTGGCATGACGTTAGTTTTTCCATCCGTAAGTCATTTTGTGATTTGTTCATGTGTAAATAAATCTCAAACCTAAACTTTCTCGTCCTTCAAGTCCTTTAATGTTAAACCGAAAGACTTTCACTCGTCTCTGGTCCCTGAAGGCAACAAGCTCAAACCAAGACTGTGTTGATGTGTTAATGATTAGCTCTGCGTGAACGAAGGGTTAAAGAGGAGACGCTGCCGTCTGCTCGGTGGATCAACTACTCAAAACTACCAAAACAAAGTTCTCTTGACTGAACTGTTAAAACTTTTCCACCAGTTGAAGTTCAGTCAGGTTCTCTGGATGGTTTGTGTTCAAGTGTTCATGAGTCTGAGGAGCTGCAACAGACCCAGTCCTATAAAAAGAACCTTCACATGGTGGGTCAACCAGTCGATGGTGCTCAGGTGTTTCTGGAGTCCGCCCTCCACTGCGTCTAACACATTTAACTTCTACCTGGATTATAGAGCATGAATCAGGACATTTCCCACCACTTAACCCAGTTCAACCATGATGTCAAACACATTGACAGAACATTTTTAAGATTTATCAACGTGTGTGGCACCATTAGGACCAACTGAGACATGTTTCAGATCTCCAGAACAAACGATATTCAGGCCAGCGTTTGAAATTAAAGAGGTCCCAGTCGGTCCAGTGTTGGTTCACCTGCTGGACATCACTGGAGCTTCAAGCAGCCAATCAGAACACACCGCTTTGATTGGCAACGTCACAATAAAAACTAAAATAAACCTGGCAGGGTCACAACAAGTGAAGCTTTGCAATTTTACTTGGACTCTTTTTAAAGGTTTTTAAAAGTTTTTAAAGGTTTTTAAAAAGGTTTTTAAAAGTTTTTAAAAAGGTTTTTAAAGTTTTTTAAAGTTTTTTTTAAAGGTTAGGGAGTAAAAGGACTAAGAGTTGGCAGACGTTGGTATTTGTTGGACTTTGTGGTAGATGTGGACGCTGCGTTGTCTTTGGAAGAAGGTCCAACTCATTCATGGCTTGATTTTTATCAGAACATGATTCTCACACCACTTTTTTAAGCCCAGCTTACCTTTGACCTCATCTTGTGACATTGTTCTAGTTTACACCAAACCATTGTTAAATGATGAGAACTAAACTGTAAGAAGTGAGTCTGTTGGACGTAAACCAACAAACTGGCTTCTCTTTTTAGGACTTCAACTAACTGTGCAGTTTATTTCCTTCTTTAAATCATAAAGTGTTGCAGCAGATGCAGTAAACACCGTCTGATGCAGTAAACTGCTGTTTGTTGATCAGGAACAAACAGCAGTTTGTGTAAACTGAGCCGACAGGTTGAGCGACAGCTGCATTAAAATGAGCTGCACAAAAACCAAATCAGGACATTTGCTTCATCTGAAGCAGGAAATGGACCAGGAGCTGCTCCAAACACACGTTTATGTTTTACAAGCAGTTAAATTATTCACATGAACATCCTGGGCCTGATGGAGCGTAAGGTTCAGCGACCACGCCCTGAAACTGATCTCAGGTCTGTTTGATGAAGGTCAGCTGATGCTCCACACAAAACAACTGATCAAATTAATGAACGAGGAAAAAACATCAACCTGTTTTTGTTCTGACCTTGTTGAGTCAAGGTCAAAGCGCCTGACCCGACCCAGACTGGACAGCTGGGTCCAGGTCCTGCAGGTTCTGCGTTTCGGACTCACCCAGAACAGGAGGTTGAAGAAGAACAGCGAGTATTTGACGCACTTGTTCACCGCCATGGCTTCTCTTCACAGATCCTCCGAGCACAGCAGCTCCTGCAGGTGAAGGCACAGAGAGGTAATCAGAGCAGGGCCCGTCTCACCTGTTCTTCTCCCTCAGGGTGTGCTCCTTTAGCACCTCCTCCTCCTCCTCCTCCTCCCTCTGAGCCCCTCCCTCTCTTTGTTTCCAAATACCAAACAAATGACAATTTCTCAAAATCAGTTCATGTCAATAACATTTAGATTCAGGCTGACTGATGCTCCAGGTGCTAAAACAAAAGTTTACTCTTGAAGCTCCACCCACTTTTCTGTCCTCAGTCCAACTGTAGCTCTGGTTCAGAAACAAACTGAGAACCCCCTCAGGGTGTGAAGTTTTGCTGCAACACCTCCGTCATCTGAAGGAACGCAAACCACCCGCCGCCGGGCCCGACGAGCGTTTAGACGAGCCTCAAGTGGTCTGAGCTCAGAGCACGTGCTGGACATGACTCTCAACTACCACCACACCAAACTTCAGCTGTAAAATCAACTGACTCAGGCTCCAGGAGTTGTAGCCTGCAGAGACGTCTTAATGGAAA
>JARVLU010000646.1:1725264-1736314 GCA_031762415.1 Simpsonichthys santanae | reverse complement strand
CTTTGAGGACATGATGGGGATAGGGGCAGCACTAGAAGAATAAGGAAAGCACTACTTCTATATGTACAAGTCATAAACATTATAAACAGAATTTAGAGACAGAGGTCATGGGCTGCACACTCATGCTCAGTAGGTGGCGATATGCACCTCTCAGTTGCGTGCAATCCGCCAATAAACACTTGACACTCCACCAGTGCTGGATTATTATACCTCCTATGGTCCCTACTACCAAAACATTCATTGTTTCATTCCTGACGAGCACGTCTTGTCTTGTTTTTACGACCTTAAGCCTGCACGTTGGACTCTTCGTCTGGTTCTGCTCTGCTCTTCTGATCACGGTAATGACCTCTGCCTCTACGACCACGATTCACGGAGCGCCCTTTATGGATTAAACCTTGGATCTCTGACTCCATGTGCTTGACCCCTTTGGACCACGACCCTGCATTGCCCCACTTTCTACAGCATTAAAGGCCTCCCTCTGCAGCTTCCTTCCCACCAGTTAATGACATCATCCTGCCCAGCTCCAACCGGTGGCCCCACCTCACCTGCCTGTGAGAAGCTGTGGGGGCTCTCTCCCTCAGCCTGTGAGGACCTGGCACCACAGTTGGACCCTGATCTTCTGCAGCTGTAATACAAATAAATCTGTTTTTACTTGTCTGGCTGTCTTTGAATCCAAACACCTGGTCCATGACACAAGAAGCTTAACGATGAACAAATAAGTACAAAACAGTAACTGTTTATGAATATTTATGTTTAATAAAATGTGTTGTCAGGAGGCTTGGCTGCTTTTAATGGTTCAAAAATGTGATTTTATTTATTTTTGGATGGTTAAAATGGATTTTAAACAGAAAGGGAGGGGTCAGTGAAGAGCACTGGAGTTTTATCATCCAGTGTCTTCAGTAGAAAGAGACATGAAGAAACGATAAAGCCGATAAGTGAAAATGAGGCTGATAATTTTCATTCATCATGCAATAATTGATTTAATCACGACAGGCCTACGTGAAGCATCATCATCTAGTGAAAAGGTACAAGAGTTACAGAACTGGATATGAAGCAGATTTTTCTCTGCTTAAGTTAAAACTTCTTTTATGTCAAGCTTCAGTTTTTCATATGAATTTAGCACCGTCTGAAAGTTGTTTAATAAAACTGAGTTAATGTTTAAAATAAATGACAATGATTTTAATCTGAGCAGCAAAAGACTGGATTATTCTACAACTTGTAGATTTTAACTCCTGTTGTGTTAAAGCTGTTGCATATTAGTGTCTTTTATTGTCTAATGAAACCTTTTTACTGCTCCGCTGGGTCTTCATCTGGTCTCGCGTTGTGTCCAGAGTCCACAGCTCAGATGTAAACACACGAGGGAGAGGAGGAGACAGTTCTCCAAACAGAAAGTGGAACTGGGACCACCTCACACACCGAGGATTTAGCTGGTTTTGTTGGGAACGTTTAGAGTTTACGCTTCAACGTTTCATCAGATCGGTGAGTTAATGGTCTACATTTACGGTTCCTGTTAGAAACTGCCTCATTGTAAAGCCCGGTCCAGTCCGGTCCGGCCCTGCACCTCGTCTGTCCAGGACACTGGTGTTATCTTCTGCGTTCAGCTTCCTACAGAAGTGATCTCTCACAACCAGACAGAAGGAAGTGGAGGAAAGAAGTCGCTGAAGTTTGACTCGTCTGTGACGTGACCCACCGGGCCACAGAACCAATCACGTGTCCCAGTATGTAGCACCAGCTCAGCCCTGGTGGAACCCCAGGTCTCTGGTTCCAAACATGGAGCTGGAACTGGGCCAGTCTGCCCAATGCAAACACTGAAACCTGAGGTGGAACCCAAGTTCCAGTCCAACCGGGCCTTAGGACGTCCCGCCTGCCCAGACCAAAGGTTTTTCCAAAACCACTTTTTTTTTCAGTAAAAATTAATCTTTTTTACAGTTTTATTTATTTTTACAAACAGAAGTCTTTAATTGTTTTTGGTGCCAAATCTTCAAGTAGGTTCTGTAGGAGTTCCACTGTGGAGGAGAACCGTGGTTCTGTAGGAGTTCCACTGTGGAGAACCGTGGGAGGTTTTTATTTTACGTCTTGTCCAAGGCAGCTCAGAATGACAGATTCTGGAGAGTGGAGGGACTGGGAGCAGTTTTATCCATGACCAGGGGCAGAGGTGGAGCCAGGGGGTGGCCACTGGTGGCTTTGCCCACCACAGATTAATATGCTGGTGTGGTGTTCCTGTATTGAACGTTTGATTACACCATTAATCTTCAGCCACCCCAAACATTTGATAAAACTATACTTTTAAGTAACATAAAAACTAGAAAACTGATACCTTACATGACCATCACCTCACTTATTGTATGAGTTATCATGAGCACAACATGCAAGGACGGTGCTTCCATCCCCTCTCCGTGATGGACGACAACAACTAAAGCAGACAGAATTAATTAAAACTGTGCACATGTTGAATATGTGAATTTCTGTTAACCTGGTTAGCTGAACATTTTAATGAGCTAAAGATCAAAGTTGCTGTCGGGCTGTTTATGTTCCAAACTGTGGACTCACTAAAATGTACAAAGAGCCTGTCGAGATAAAACAGAATTTAATTTCTAATAAAACATAAAGCTAACAATGCTCTGATGCATGCTCAATAAGTTGTTCCTAATCGTGGATTCAGTGGCCGTGATCAGTTCCACAACAGGTATTTCTTGTGGGGCGATGGCAAAATTCAGTCCTTTTACCAACACATTCTTCTCAGGTTGTGTCACAGTCCTGTTAGACAAATTTCTAACCCACTGTTCCTGAGTATTTGTTGGTGACAACCTCATCTTGACTGATGGTTTGTGATGAGAAAACCACTCTCTGTTGTAGTTTTACAAACTTACTTTTTTGACATACTTGCTCTTTTGATGCTGTGACAGCTGGACCTTCTCAACAAAACAAGAAACTTCTTCCAACAGAGAGAGTGGTGGAAGAGTAGACAGCTTCTGGAGGGTCTGATCCTTTTTGAGTGACAGAGCTTCAATGGTGAAGTGGATATTTGTTAAATGTTTGTAGGCTCAATCATCCAGGCAGATAACAAAAGGTTAAATGAGGTCATCTGGACCAGAAACATTTCATCTAACTCACAGTCCTTAAACTGAGTCGAGTCTTGGATCTGGTTTCTGTCCAGCTCTGCAGTAACGGAAGCGGGACCTGAGGAGCGTGACGTTTGAGAACAGGAACTGAACTGAGCAGGAAGTGGGTCAGAGAGGAGGAACGAAAGAAACGCTTCGACAGCCTGAGGACTGCGGTTAGTCCAACGTGAGGGTGGAAGTATGCAACCGCTTGGTTCATCCTACGACTCTTAAAGCTTCTGCTGGATTCACATGGCTGACTTCCTCTTCCAGGTCCAGTGTGTGGAGCGACCACGTGAGAGGTCTCCGTTAGATTTCCTGCCTAATTCTGTCAGCAGTGTGGATTTAAGAGTTTACCACTGCTTCATGGGAAAAGCTGTGAAAACCACAGAAACTACTGACGGTTGTTCAGATCGGTCAACAGGAGCAGATTTAACTTGTTCCTGTTAAAGGATTCAATTCACTCTCAGTTTTCAGAGCGTTGCCCTGAATGGACCATGACCCGACAGCAGTTCTAAAACCAGCGCACAACGTGGATCTAGGTTTTATTTAATGATATCTCTCACTGTAACTGATGAAATGTTCCCAGTCTGATGAGTTACTTTGAACAGATGCCTCAAAGTGACTGCAGCTGGTTACACAACACGACCAGACGCTGGGGAGGGTTAATATTTAACAGATTCGCTGAATTCATTAGTTTTACTTTCGAACTGTTCAGTTTCAAAAAGTGAAGCTGCTCTGGGGAAACTTAGGTTCAAAGTTTTGGACTGAATCATCAGCAAAACACAAGAAAAATAAAAAAAACCCTGATCTAAACCTTCACAATAAAAGTCTAGACAGAAACCCTAAACAAGCAGCTTCTCAGCTTTTTCGTCTTTTCAGTTTTGCTGTTTCTCTGAATGCGTTTCTACATTTGTCTTTTTGTGCAAACTCTAGTTTTAAACTGAGGCTACTTTGGTTTTTCAAAAAACACATTGAAAAGGTAAAATAGGTCAAAAGTAAAATGTCTACAATTAACTTTGTTTTGATTTTTGGTTGTATCTTGATCTCAAATTAAGTTATTGTAGGAAAATGCCATTAGATAGATAGATATACATACGTATACATGTATGTATGTTAGGTTAACCCAATAGGCTGCAGTTAGCAGCATGAAGCTAACAATATTAGCTTAACTGGGTTACCAGACGTTTCAGAAAGATTTTTTAAATGTGGTTGATGTTCATGATGGTGGTCTTTGTTGGTTTTCAATAAGAAAGTTAAAGAATAAAATGGTTTTTCCAGCTAAGCTCACTTTGCTTTATCTTTGTGTTTCCAAACATTTTCCAGGACTGAGAGCATCAACATGGAGAAGCTTTCTCGAGAGCTCTGGAACGTTCTGCAGGACTTAACCCAAGACGACTTCATCACATTCAAGTGGTTCCTGAAGCAAGACAACATGCTGGAGGGACAAACTGGCCTTCCAGCAGCTGATCTGGAAAACACAGAAAGATGTAAAACTGTTGATCTGATGGTCGGGAAATATAAAGCTTCTGGAGCGAAGCGTCTCACCATGAACGTTTTAGGAGAAATCGGCAGGTTTGACCTGGTGGAGCGTCTGAAAAAATTCTACCTGGAACCAAAAGGTAAGTTAGAAGAAGGAAAAAGGTTTTTGATAATCCTTTATGCAGCCTCTGGTCCAGTTCCACATTATTCTACTGGTCAAAGAGACAAAGCCAGAATTTGCTACAGTCAGCGAGACCTCAGCTCCTCAGACCTCAGCTCCTCAGACCTCAGCTCCTCCTCGGGCACTTGATGTAAAGTCCAGACCAGAGAGGATACATGGTGCCTCCTACAAGGTCTTCTGTGGGGTCGTTCATATCGATGAAAAGGAGCAATGGATCAAGTACTCTGAGCTCCTCACCCTGAGGAAGAACCCAGTAGAACTGACAGAAATCCAAGTCAATGGTTTGTAGTCGGAGTCTTGTTCATCTGCTCACGATCTGTACCAGAAGGAGGTCGAGACATAAATGGAGCAATATATCTAGAGCTTTAGCTCCTTTATCTCAGCAGACCAGAGCATTGTCTTCATTCTTCATTTGGCCATTCCCTCTTCAGTGGTCTCCACAGTCCTCCTTGTCCTCTGTCCTCACTCCAACTACCTCCATGTCCTCTATAACTACATCCATGTATCTCCTCTTTGTCTTTTTCCTACAGCTGCATTTCTAACATCCTTCTAACCAATATAACCACTGTCCCTCCTCTGGACATGTCCAAACCACTGTCCCTCCTCTGGACATGTCCAAACCATTGTCCCTGCTCTGGAATTGTCCAAACCACTGTCCCTCCTCTGGACATGTCCAAACCGTCTCAGTGTGTCCTCTCTAACTTTATCTTCCAGTTGTGCAACCTGTGCTGTACCTCTGATGATCTCATTCCTGATCTTCTCCATCCTTGTCTCTCCTAAGGAGAACCTCTGCATCTTCATTTCTGACACTTCCAGTTCTGTCTCCTGTCTTTTTGTCCATGTCTCTGTCTCCAAGCATTGACTTCATTATTGCAGGAAAGGCTCCGTCTTGTCGATCCATCTGACATTCCTTGATGCCTCTGGTCTTGAATCTGAAGTTTGACGATCAGCAGGACACTTTCCCTCATTTTAAAAGTCAGCACCTCCGCTCTGGTCTGGTATTCCCTAGACGTCATCCAGGTCCATGCACGCTGAAAAGACAAGGCATCCACAACTGGCTCTTGAAACGTGGTTTGTTCATAAGAAAATAAATTGTGCTACAAAACTCTGATGTTTCTCCTGGAGTCTCAATCTGGCGTTACAGAGAAACCTGACAACCCCAAAACTGTGGTCCTCACGAGTCAGGAAAAAAAAAATCACCTCAATCCACTTGGAGACTGACATGAAACCAAAAAAAAAAAAAAAAAAAAAAACCTTAAAATTATCCCGAGAGTATAAAACAAATCTATGAACCAGTTTACCAACAGATCAAGTTCTGATTGACAGAACCACAGAGGCAGAGACTCCAGTCGTCGCTGGTTCAAATGTACAATCGCTGTTTTTGAGTCACAAAGGCATAAAATGAGAGAGCACCTGAAAACCATTATACCTTTCTTTTGCACGAGTCTCAACGCCACCTGTCAATCAACCTAATACACTCGTCAGCAACTGACCAGTTACCTCAATTTGTCTCGATATAAACGCCCCTTACCTGCAGGAGCAACGCTCCCTTTTCCTCCGACGACATTGTCGGGGTTTTGCATTACAAACACTTTGCAGTCACAGGTTAATGGTTAAATTAAAGGTTTTAAAGCTGGTTGTGCTTTGTGTTGTGTTTTGTATGTAGATATACAGTATGTTGTAACTTCTGGTTGCACAACTTTAGTCTTTGTTTGCATCTATTTGTGACTGAGCTCCTTGTTTACGGCCATACCACCTTGAACACGCCTCATCTGATCTCAGAAGCTAAGCAGGGTCAGGCCTGGTTAGTACTTGGATGGGAGACCGCCTGGGAATACCAGGTGCTGTAAGCTTTTGCACTTCTCAAAACCCACACCACGGGGTGCGTTGTTCAAGCCAAGAGCCACTGTCAGTACTGGTACAGTACAGTACCCCTGAAGGCCAGATCCAACCAGCCTGGTGCCAAACCAAACGCTGAGATCCACAGATTAACCTCTAGTCCAGAAACTGTTAAATGAGGGCTGGATTGTTTATTCAGGGACGTACATTTTTATTTAAAGAGCTGTTCTTAAACGCTAAGTTTTCACGCATGTGGATGTTGTTTGTGTTATTTTAGACGTCAACATCGACTACCTGAGCTACGAGATGGAAGGCATTGGGGAAAAGATGGCCGCGCTGGAGAAACTCCGGGAGTTTGCGGTGGATGTGACTCTGGATCCTGATACGGCACACCCAGACCTCGTCCTGTCCAGTGATGGCAAACAAGTATATGATACTGACGTGACCAAAGACCTCCCAAACAGTAACAAGAGATTTGATAAATGTGCCAGCGTCATGGGGAAAGAACTACTGTCAGGAAAATTTTACTTTGAGGTTCTAGTTGAAGGCAAGACTGCCTGGACTGTCGGCGTGGCCAAAGAGTCCGTCAGCAGGAAGGGGGAAATAACTGTGACCCCAGACAAAGGATTCTGGACGATATGGTTGAGAAACAAGGTTTACGAAGCTATCACTAAACCTTCAGTGCGTCTCTCCCTTAAATCCCGTCTACAGAAGGTGGGGGTGTTTGTGGATCACGACAAGGGTCTAGTCTCGTTTTACAACGTGGAAACTGCTGGTCTTGTCTACTCCTTCACCAGTTGCCGCTTCAGTGGGAAACTCTTGGCCTACTTTGGGCCTTGTGGTAACAAAAATGGCACAAACTCTGCGCCCATGGTCATCACTCCCGTGGTTCACAAGATAAACAAGGCGGAGCTGAGGAGCGTCCAGCTGTTCGCGGTGGACGTGGTTCTGGATCCTGACACGGCCCATCCTGAACTGATCCTGTCCGATGATGGGAAACGAGTGCATCATGCTGATGAGAGGCAAGATCTGCCAGACAACCCAAAGAGATTCAGGGACTGCGTCAACGTTTTAGGGAAACAGAGTTTCTCCTCTGGAAGGTTTTACTTTGAGGTCCAGGTTCAAGGAAAGACCGACTGGACTTTAGGAGTCAGCACAGAGTCCATTGACAGGAAGGGAGAGCTCACGCCACAACCTGAAAGTGGTTTCTGGACTATTTATTTAAGGAACGGGGATGAATACGAGGCTTTTGATAAACCCATAGTGTGTTTACCTTTAAGGTGTCATCCTCAGAAGGTGGGAGTGTTTGTGGACTATGAGGAGGGTCTGGTTTCCTTTTACGACGTGGACACTGCAGACCTCCTCTACTCCTTCACTCGATGCTGCTTCGCTGAGAACCTCCTGCCGTTCTTCAGTCCCTGTACGAACGTTGGTGGCATGAACTCTGCTCCGCTCATCATTTCTCCGGTCAATCTCTCAGATTAGATTCTTCATGGAAGCCAATAACTTTTTAACTGCTGTCAAAAAAAAAAAAGTGTCACTGGTGGAGAATTTTGGAGTTTGTGTAAAAATGTTCTTGTCAGTGGGTCGACTGGATCACGGTCCTGTTGGACCCAGTTTGTTCAACCGATGGACCAACATTTGACTCCACCCTTTGATCTACAGAGGCATTCTGGTTCACTCAGTGACTGACAGGAGCCCAAACCATCAGCCTCCACCACCGTGCTGACAGCTGGAGGAGCTGTTTGCTGCAGTGCATTCTGGGTAAACGTCTCTCTTCTGGTCCAGAAGACTTGCGGTTCCTTCAGTTGAAGCTTAATGAACAAGGTGTTGATGCCATGTTGTTTTTAAAGAGGTCTTGACCTTTGACCTGCTCACAGAGGCCTGAAGAGTCTGAGTTGCACTTCATTTCTCTGCGTGTTGCACAGTCTGACCTTCAGGGTGAATTTGCTGCCACTCCTGTTTTCAATTTGTAATGTTTCTCTCTGTAGAAAGACAGACTCGTAACAGTTTGGAAATGACCTTTGACCCCTCACAGCCTTATGGGCAGCAGCAGCTGCTCTGGGGTCATTGCTGATGTCTTTCCGCTCTCGTGTTAATGCGCACCTGTAGGCTGCAGGGCAGCAGAAACTCCTGCTTTCCTACCATCACGTCAGAAACTATAAGAGAAACAGCGCTTCTCAATTATGTTTGAAAAACAAATGTTTAACTGTTCTCTGTGTGGCAGTGACCATTTTTTATAAATCTGGTAAATTATTTTTATCTTGCCTTGGCGTGTTGAACATTTTAAACATTTCATTTAACCTTTATTTATCCAGGTTAGTCTCATTGAGCCACGAGAACTCATTTAAGTGATGTCGTTACGTTTCATGATTACAACTGTGCCATCTTTAAAACCATCCAAACAGCTTTACAACCAAAAGTGACATTTATTTACCAACTGCTGATTTACGGTAGAAACTTTACATAATTCACAGTTTTATCAACAAATGTTCAACACAGAAACAACTGGACTTCATTTGTTGCAGAAGACGTTTCGCTCTTCTTCCGAGGAGCTTTCTCAATTCAAAGAGCAGAGTGTAGGGTACAGGATTTTAAAGGACCTTGGAGGGGGCTCATAAGCACGGACCAGTGGAATCTGGCCATTTTGGATCAAAAGCACCAGCAGGATTCAAGCATGATGAGAAATAACAGTCTGCCTAGAAATAAAAGTCAACAACTGTGACTTATTTGAATCAACTATTAAATTTATCCTGGGATATCTGTAAACTAAAGATAAGTTCTGTCTATCACATATTTTGTAAAACCACGTATCCTCATGGCCTTTCCCCTTTTTAATCTAAAGAGTTTTCTGAAAAAGGATAAGGGGAGAATAAGGGGCTACGCTCCAGCAGCAGCAGCAACGTGCACTCCGCGCACCTTTTAGACTGTATGAACACAATGTCACTGTATTTTGGTCCATTGATAATCAAGTTATTCAGATTCTTATCAATTAGCTCCTAAAGGCTTCCACAGCCTTTTGTTGGCTCTGAAACAACTTCTGGACGTGTTGCTGCCATCAAACTTTAAATGAGTTCCTACAAATGGTCCAAACTCTTCGTTTCAGCAGTCGATACGTTTGTTACGTTCTGTTGTGAATAAATTTGGGTTTACGATGTTTGCAAATCATTCATTCAGTTTTTATTTACGTTTTACTCTTAAAAGTTGTTGGAATTGGGGTTTTAAAAATATAAAAAGGACTTCCAGCTAAATTCAATGGGATTCATTTTATACAATTAATACTCGTTTATCTTTAGTCACATGGTTTGTTGTGATTTACGATTTGTTGCATCGAATTTTAAATATTCAGGCAATTTAAGAAGCAGGAGTTTGTCTGAAACAGTTTATTTAAACTGATAATACAAATACAATTTAACAAGAATACGGACGTGTCCACATTTTAAAGAAACAAAATTCTGAAGCTTTGTAAAAAACAAAAAAAAACTTTTTATCTTGAACACATGAACTTCAGCAGCGAGTTTATAACTGTTTTATAGAACGAGCCTCTTTTTAATGAAATAAACTAAAGTGCACGTCGGCGCATCACGTGAACAGGTTCCACTGAAACTAGACGAGTCCAGACTCAGTAGGCTCGTCTGAAGTGTTTGTTGACTTTGGCAGCAGAAAGGAAGACGGCGAGGCTGATGAGGAAGAACTGCTTCTGCTCCTCCAACCAGACCAGCTTCATCCTCACCTTACCCTCCGGGTCCTCGTACTCCATCAGGAAGTCCTCGCCGCTGTAGTCCCAGGACTGCGCCCGGGTCGCCATCGAGATGTGAACGGGCGCGCTGACGCACCAGAAGTGTTTCTGGAACTCGTCCAGCAGGGTCAGAGTCATGAAGCAGCAGTTCTACCCAACACCAGGAAACACAAACAAGCCCGTCAGAGCCCAACGCAGCTGCCGTCCGTCAGCCCGCCAAAATAAAAGTCAGCGGAAAACAAACCACGACACGTTTGAATAAACTACAGAGAATCATTCTGAGCGCCTCGATACAATTTACTGAATATCCCGATGCATGCTCAATTGGAGCAGTTATAGAAGCTAAAGGATTTGCTTTTTTAACGCTGCAGCAAACGTTTGGAGCAACTTTTGTTCCTCATTGTGACTTTCATCATCAGCAACAAGAACCATGGAAGACTCAGGTGCTGGAGCCGTGCTTCCAGGGTCTTTGGTCACATTTTTTAATCCAATTTCACTAAAACACACATCCAAAGTTACGTAGCTTCTACTTTAGCAGCACGTTTCCCCGACCAATCAAAAACCTTGTGTGGCTCAATCACATCTCTGTACTTCATCAGAGACACACCATGAAGCAGAAGATACAAACCGGATTCCAAAAAAGTTGGGACACTAAACAAATTATGAATAAAAACTGAATGCAATGATGTGGAGATGTCAAATGTCAAT
>JARVLU010000646.1:1711757-1724866 GCA_031762415.1 Simpsonichthys santanae | reverse complement strand
CACCTCCACATCATTGCATTCACTTTTTATTCACTATTTGTTTAGTGTCCCAACTTTTTTGGAATCTGGTTTGTAAAAAAGATTCAACAAATTTAGTTAAAAAGAACCGAAAAAGAATAAAAAACTATCCAGAACCACTGGAGGGGCGGAGTTTAATCCAGCTGCACTGACATGGAGCAAAACACAGGAGGTGTTGGACAGACCCCATCCAGACCAGTTCAGCCCCGTGACCACCTTGGTGGCTCAGATGTGCAACAGCAGCAGGTTGACTTTGTAACCTTTTGATTTCAGGAGAGCCAAAAAAACCAAATAAATGAAATCAACCTTTCTGAAGAAATCACTAAATTATAAAATGTCAAACACAGGCAGCGCTGAGTTGTTTTATTTTCTTTTGGGGGGGGGGGGGGTTTAAGTAAAAGGTTTCTCAAACAGAAATCGCCCAGAAACATAACAGTCACTGAATTGTTCCTTTTCTTTCCCACAATTCTTTGTGGCACCATTTTCCAAAGTGATGCTCCCAGTCAAGATTCATGTAGTGATGTAGAGGAAACACTTGTTTTGTTTGTTTGTTTGTTTGTTTGTTGCTAAAACAATGTGTATTATATTATGGAATATTAAAGTCTATTGAATCTGGAACACACTGGTTCCATGAATCAAGTTGAATGTGGCTGAATATTTTCTGAAGAGCTGCACCTGTCGTGTCCCTTCTTCCACTTTCTGTCCAGAACCAGAACCCAGACCCAGACACGTACCTCCACTGCCCCCTCCAGCTCGTCGCTGCTCCAGGGAAGCCTGATGCTTCCAGAAAGGCCTCGGTGCTGCGACACGTCCGTGGCGTTGATGACGCTCAGCTCCAGGAGTCCACAGATCTGAACTGAGCACAGTCACACACAACAAGTCACGACACTGACGGCAAACAGAAGAGAAGGCTGAAACCAGAAGTTGTGTCAGCATCAGCCTGCGTGCAGATGTTGCCAGATGTGGGCTCTCCCCACAGAGACAGGAAACCTCCAGAAGGAGGCGTCCGAACACATGAACCTCCTCTGATGGAGAGCTGAGGAGCAGGTCTACTCCAAGCTATCCCTGGATGACGGAGCTCCATACTCCTCTTAAGGCTGAGCCCCACCCCCACCTCCCACCCCCACCCTACAAAGGACATTTCAGTTGCTTGGAGCCAGAATCTGGTCCTGGGTCCTGAGCTAAACCTCGACTGGTGAGGGTTGGAACATAGACGGACTAGTAAACGGAGAGCTTTGCCTTTTGATTAAACCATCTTCACCATGACCGACCGAGGCAACGCCTTCATTACTGAAGATGAGGCCACGAACTGTTGATCCATCTCCCGCTCCGTCCTGACATCACTCAGGATCCAGACGTGCAGAAACCTGACCTCCTCCAGCTGAGGCAGAGACACCATCAAAACCAGAGGGGACCTGTTTCCACATCTTCTCACTCTCCCACCCCCCAAACAAAAAGATGTAAAGAATTCTCCTCTTCGCGGTCGGTTTTAAACTGAAGACGCTCTTTACGACACAAGCTGCGCCCTCAGTACCTGCACACATGTTCTTACAGCTGCCCGCCACATCTGTACAAAGAAAACCTGACTAACTGGTTCTGTCAACACCAGTCAGAGCTGGAGACCACAGTTCACTGCTGGGAGGCGTTCAGCGTCTTGCCCAGGGACACTTCAGCATGTGACTGCTGATGGAACTGAACCCCCAACTCTTCCATGGAGGACGACTGCTCCAACCACTCGCCCACAAGAACAAAACATTCAAAGATCTAGACGGAGGTCTAGAGACCACTTCCTGTGTTGAAACAGTTTAGTTTTCATCCTAGCTCGACTCTGTTAGTAAAATATTTATTACGTTATATGGGAGGTAACGATGATCAGAGGTGTGATCCTGATGGATCCTCTGTAATCAGATTACCTTTGCTGCAGGACAGCTGGCGGAAGTGAGCGGACATGATCTCGGTGCTGGTGTTGTGCAGGACAAAGTCCAGCGTGTAGCCGTGAAGACCCAGCTCGGGGTCCTGGTCCCCAGCAGGCGGAGGGTCGGCGGGCTCGGCGTACGGGCTGCAGGAAGGGACAAAAAGAACACAGGCAAGTCTTTCGACGCTTCCATTAAAAATAAACGTCAAGTTTGATTTGATTGTTCGGACCAAACTCTTTTTCTTGTTGTTCACGTGTGAAACGTTTAAAGTCAAAACTGAGCAGATGTTTGGAAACCACTGATCATCCTTGTCTCGACTGTTGCCAAACATCTGCCATGCTGCTGTAATTCCAGGCACCGTATTTTCCGAACGACAAGTCAAAGTTTTTTGCATAATTTACATGCCCTGCAACTTACAAGTATTTATATTTAATTTCCATATTTACAAACCAATGTTTGGCTGAGACATGATTTTATTCATTCTGGCATTGAAAATATTGAACATTACCATTTTCAACCACTAGATGGCACTTGAGTGGTATGGCATGCCGTTGCATCATGTAATAGGTAAAAGTGGCTATTAATGACACAATCAGCTTGCCATAGACTGCCACCTTCTTCTGCCTGGACCAAATCTTTATATTGCAGTAAATCATGTTACTCTTTATTAGAACTAAATATGTTTTATTCTTCGTGTTTTAAAGTGACGGGACCTGAACACAAAGAACGAACCAGACTGGAGACCCCAGCAGACTCTTCTCCACCAGTTTATGGAAATGCAGGCTGATCATGATGAAGGCCACCTGGTTCTGACCCTGGAAACACAAACACTTTTCAAACCGAGGCGGTCCACTGGGTCCAAACTCCTGCAAGCAGCAGACGTTCTCTTCACCCTCCAGATGCCGATGATGATGCCCGGCTGCACCAGCAGAACTTTGATCAGCTGGTCTTTACCGATGAAGCGACAGGGAGAGGATTTCACGTCCAGGTCTAAAATCTGAGAGCGCCAGCTGGGCCTGGAGGAAGAGGAGGATCGTGATCATCACAACACAAACAAAGGACCCGGAGCCCCAGTGCCAGTGAGAAGAACGTTACAGGAGTTGTCTCTTACTTCCTGGTTTTGGTGCTCGTGGACACCTTCTTCCTGACGCCGTACAGCTGGATGCTGCTGATCTGATGCTGTTTGACGTGGAAACCTTGGCTCCAGGTGAGGACCAACGAGGACTTGAAGAAACGCACCCCGCTCTGCTCCGACGTGCTCTGCCGCCCTGAGAGGTCGCACAGCGTCAGCTCCCAGCTCACGTTCAGGCTCCTGAAAACATCTCAAATGACTCGTCTCAAGGCGTCGTCCCAACGAGAAAAAAAAAACTCTTTCAGTTTGATCAGAGACAAAAGAGGTTCTTCAACCATTCAAGTTTTATCTCATCTGATTCTGACGAGTTCACACAAAAGTCAGGAGCGTCTACGAACTCCACTTTGAGTAAAACAAACTCTTTTATGGCTCAGCATGAGGGAAACAGACGCTGCAGCCTGTTAGCTAGCGCGTCTGTATTGTGCAACGTTAGCTTAGCCCCATGTCAGCGCTGGCAGTAGTCATGGGAGGGGGGGGGACAGCTGGTGTTGTAGTTTTTAGCTAGTGCGTCTGTATTGTGCAACGTTAGCTTGGCGCTACATCAGTGCCAGCACTTGTCGATGGGGAGGTTGTGAGGAGTTCAATAGGCACCGGAGCGACGCCCTTGTTACTGCAGATGAGGCTCAGACCCGTCCCGTCATGAACTCCTCCACCCAAAGCGAGGCCTCACCCCGGCCCCGAACAGATCGTCCCACCTTTAGTTTTTGACTTTATTCAGTTTTTATTTTTTAAATGAGTCGAGCTTCAGTTGATCATCTTTAGCACCCGGAACTTTTTTTTTTTAATCTGGAACTGTCTCTGAGCCACGATCAGTAAATGTCACGTTGTCCATCAGTGATCTGACAGTTCACACCTGAAACGCTCCTTCAGGGAGACGTTTTCAGCAGCTCACACGGACTCTAACAGAACCTGGTCCATGTGACTGTCTCGTACCTGAGGACACAGTACCTGAGGACACAGTCTGTACCTGAGGACACAGTCCGTACCTGAGGACACAGTCCGTACCTGAGGACACAGTCCGTACCTGAGGACACAGTCTTTACCTGAGGACACAGTCTGTACCTGAGGACACAGTTCATACCTGAGGACACAGTTCATACCTGAGGACACAGTCTGTACCTGAGGACACAGTTCATACCTGAGGACACAGTCCATCTGTCTGGGCAGGCCGGTGTATGGACTCAGGTCCTTCAGGTCTCTCCTCCACTTCTTCATCTCTTGTCCAACAATCATTTTGAAATACTTCTTCTTCCATCGGCTCACCGGATGCTCCTCCTCCTCCTCCTCCGTCACCTTGACGTCATCCGCCGACTGCAGCTTCCACGTCAGACACCCGAACTCCGCCATATAAATCTTCTCCCACAAGACGCTGCGGTGACAGACGGTCAGAGCATGAGGACTTCTTACTGACCCGGTTCTAAAGTTCAACTTTACTGTCGGACGCCTCAGAAAGTAAAAGATATTTAGAACTTTTAAAACTTATTTGAACTGATCAACTTTGACAACGTTCTGCTGGTTCCTCCACAGTTTCTGTTTAGACGTTTCATACATTTCCAGACTGATTTTTTTAAACGTCAGGTGATTTTTTTTTTTTTTGGGACATCAGTGCAGAGAGTTGCTGCCATCTTTTGAGCATCTCATGACCAAAATGATCATTGTGTAAAAAAGTGCTCGTGTTTACAGGAGAGCAGAAAAAGCATCAAACATTTCAGAGCAACAGAAAAGTTGTACAAATATTTTAATAATAGTTTTACAGCTGCAGGAGGCTCTGAAGAAACTTTGGCTTTGTTGTGAAGGTTGAAGTCAAATTACCGTAATATCCGAACTATAAGCTGCTACTTTTTTTTTCACACACTTTGAGCCCTGCAGCTTAAACAACGCTGCAGATAATGTATGGATTTTTTTTTTTTGGGACTAGCTAACGAGCTTCCTGCCACTAAAACATTTAGCGTCACACCCGGGCGCTCACAGAGCTGCCCAATCCACGTCTCTCCTGTGGGGTGGGTCCTTGTCCTTGTGTTAGTTTGTGTTGGACCATTCAGCAGAGGAACCATGAGTGAGGGAGGTAGTTGTCATGAAGACCTGTGGGGTTCACTCTGTCTGTGTTGAACAGTAAGATGAAGTCTAGAAAACTCATCTGGTGGTTGATGCTTCACCTACAAGAGCTGCACATCTCTCTCAGCAGCTGCGTGCTCTACAGTATTTAATTAAAAGTTTAAAATTATTTGTGTAAATATCTCATGTTACAATGTGGACCCTTGTGACCTATATATGCCAAATTTTTTAAATGTTTTATTTAGTGGGCGTGGCTTATATTCAGGTGCGCTCAATAGTCTGGAAATTACGGTACTCAAAATGTAAATTTAGTTGTTCATAATCAATTGCAGTTTGTCTTATTTTTAATATTTTGTTGAACTGAAACCATAATTGAGTAGAATATGAAGTCGCGACCCAAATATGTAAAAAAAAATCTCTGTGTTTGATAAACTGTAACAATTAAATAAAAAAACAAAATAATTTAGTTAGTGGCTTTTTGTATTTATTGTATAACAAGAAAATTACTGTATTTTTCTAATTGGTTTTACATCATCTGAGTTTAAACAACTTATTATAATTGTGAAAAAAAAATTACACAATTCTTAAAATATTTCAAATTTTGAGGACATTTTACTTTTTATTTGGTAATGTGAAATGAAAGCGATCAGCAAAAATATAGATTGTTTTCTGTTATATATTGTCTTTCTATTTAAAATAAAAAGTTGGCAATGTTTTCTTTTAAATATATATTTTTAACTTTTTGACATGAAAGTAAAATTATGAAGTTTAAAAAGCTGTTTGAGTGATTAAAAACCAGATTTATATCCAGATAAATTGAGCAGACGTGAAACTTCGCCTGAACTCTGCAGCGACAGTTTGTCTTTTACAGCGACGCTCGGTGAAGCGCTGACAGAAACACTTTCCTCCTGACTGATGATCCGTGGCGACTCACTTGTCGTTGGAGAGTCGATGGAGTCGGCGGCTCACTTGACTGACGCAAAACAACGAGGAGGCGTCCAGGAACGACAGGATCCTCATCAGAATCTCAGACGGAAGCCTGTAGAGGACAAACATGAGGACATCTGGTTCATCAGCTGGCCTGTCCCAAAATGTGCCAAACAAAAAACTGAATTCCTTTAATTATTCAAATAAACATTGTTTTTGTCATAAAAGTGGCGCTGACTGATATCTACATTTTTTACTATTATATTTTGAAAAGTTCAAATGCAACTCAGTCACTTTCTGCTTTCAATTGGAAGTAAATACTGTATTTAAGAATTTTAAAGGGTTATTTAAAGCTAATTTGCATCAAAAATACTTTTAAACAATTAAGCTTTCTGTGCTGCACAGTACTGTACAGTATTCTGGAGATCAAGGAATGACGTAAACAGAACAACCAATCACAGTACAGAGTTTAATGAAACAACCAATCACAGCGCAGTGTTTAATGAAACAACCAATCACAGCGCAGGGTTTAATGACGCAACCAATCACAGAAAAAAGCAGTATGTCCCGCCTCAAAAAAAGCTAATTAGCAACTAGCTTACCTTTCCAAAACGTTTTCCTTGAAAAGCGGTAATTTTGTTTCGGGAAAGTATGTCGTCACAGCGCTGTGACCGTCTCTAAAAACAAAATATCCAAATTAAATCATATTTAAATTATAAGTAGATATAGATATCATTATTAGAGAGTGAGTGTCACCTGGGCTCAGTTGCGCAGGTCGACCTCAGTTCCACATTTGTTCGCTGCTTCCATCTCCTGCCGCCCCCACGTCCTCTCCCCTGACCCGCAAATGCTCCACCGGGACCCGGCCTTCCTCTACCACGACTCGGCTGTTGCTTCCATGGAGCCGGTTGGACCGTCAGCCGCTGCAAACCCTCCAGATAACTTTGGAAGAACTCCCCTCGTCCAGCCGCCATCCTAGGTTTGCATGAAGCTCGCGCCTGTCACTGCTGCTACCTTCAAAATGTGGCTTCCGGTCGGCTCCAAAATAAAAGCCTAATTGGATATGTAGTGGCTCAACTCAACCACTAGATGGCAGTCAGACCTTGACTCGAGTAGTTTTTATCTCGTTTCAAATGAACATTTTTTTTCCCCTGTGGTTTAAGGTGTATTTTTTTTAATTATTTTATTAAATAAGTTGTCAAAAGGAAACTAATATATGTTGTCTAAATACAACATTTCTCAAAATCTAGTATAAAAACACTTCTAGCTCTAAACTAAAGGTGAAGTTTAAGCTATTTTGTAAATCAAACAAGTATTTTTATGTGCGATTTTAAAATATTGCAGATTTGAGATTCTCTAACAGAAACTCTTTTTTTATCCTTTTCCCAGATTATTTAATCCTTTTCAGGAGTTTCACGGTTGAACTGAGGAGAGTATTTTCTTTGTTTGCTGAGTTATTTGAGATCTGTGAGCACAGAATGCTCCTCGTGGTGATTTAACTGGAAACTGAGATCACTCACTCACGTCGAGTGAAGAAACCTTCTTGTTAACAGAAATATCATCCCTCTGTCTGTGATGCCAACATGTTCTTGGTCTCCAGGCAGCTTAGTAAACAATTACACGTCGGGTAAAGCGATGACGTGCTCGTGTGGACGACTGCAGACAAAAGTGAGAAGAAAACTTGGTGCAAGCCTCAGTCCAGAAGGAATCAGAACAAAGCTGCTGTTGTCCTGACACATGAGGTGAGGGCGACATTTTTAATAACTTTACTTGTCTGAGTGTTTCTTTAAGCACTAAATCAGATTTCACCAGTGATGTTAGTTTAAACTTTCAACAACCTGGAGCGTACAGGTGTGCTAGCACAATGCCAGGATGGAAAAGCATCGCATTGACCGTATTGAAGCAACTTTTCTTTATTATTTTTAGATATACAGTACATATATTAAATGGTTCAGGTATTTGGGCATCTTGTTCCTGATTGATGGTAAGATGGAGCGGGATCAATGGTACACGGCCTTATCTTCAGTAATGAGGACGTTGTTCCAGTCTGTCATGGTGAAAATGGTTTAATCAAAAGGCAGAGCTCTCAGTTTACAGGCCATTTTATGTTCCAACCCTCACCTGTGGTTTTGAGGTTTAGATCAGGACCCAAAGAACCAGATCCTGGATCCAAGTAGCTGATGAGCTTCCTCAGCCTTAAGAAGGGGGAGCTCGCAGTAGAGCCAGCTAAATAATTAGCTGAGGTTCTTCATTTGATGATGATCCCTCCTGGACACCTTCTTTTAGAAGTTCTCTGGTTATGTCCCACTGAGAAGAGACCCCCAGGGCAGAACCCTCTGGAGGGATTATATATCCTCACTGGTCTGGGAGCACCTCGGGGTGTCCCAGGAGGAGCTGAAGAGAGTCTCCAGGGAGAAGGAGGTCTGGGTTTCCCTCCAGGATCTGTTGCCTCCACAACCTGAGCACAGATAAATGGTAGAAGATGGAATAAATGTAGACAGACAATATTTATAAAACTGCTTCCACATTAATCCTAATCTGCCCACCTCTCTGTGTTTTAAGCAGCCGTAATGTTTTGCACACATTCAACACACCAGATTTACAAAACCCCAAAATGAATGAACTATTTTTGGAATTTAAACGTGTAAAACTGAAACTAAGTCTCGTGTTATTAATTGTTGCCACCGCACCCTCTGCACCCCTACTTCCCAGGACTTGAGTTGTGGCGGCCCCCTCTTTTAAAACCTCCTGGAAACGGCCCTGCACGGACCCCCCACTTTAAAACATCCGAACTGCCGCTTTAAGGTTGTGGCTTTAAAGAGACATCAGGAGGAGGCGCAGCAGGAGGAGGAAGAGGAGGAGCTGAAGATGGAGGAAGAGGAGGTGTCCTGCTCGTCGGGGAGCAGAGGAGAGGAGCGGCCGCCATGTTAACCAAGAAGCCCGGAGCCTCGGTCCTCCCGACGGGTGAGCACAACTTCTGTTCCCGGCGGAGGGGCGCTCTGACCCGGCCGCCGCGCCGCAGACGCTCCGCTGCCGAATCTCCGGTTCGGTTCGGTGTGAAGGAGGCGGGTTCGGGCAGGAGGCTCCCACAGGCAGGGCTGGAGGGTCCGCTGGGTCACCTGGCAGCTCCTTGTTAGTCGGGTCTGGTTCTGCTGATAAACTGATCTGCAACCCGACAGAAACCGGTTCCGAGCGTCCAGATAACCGTGAAGCCGGCCCGGTTCGGACGTGTCTGTCCAGGTCTGTCAGGTTTATTTTTAGCCCACATGACAAGTGGCGGCAGCAGGAGTCTCCTTTGTGGAGCTGCTGGTTCCGTTCCCCTGGATCTGTTCGGGTCTCACGCGAAGGTTCGGTTCGGGGTTCTTTGTGTTTTTCGGTTGCCTGGTGACCTGTGTCCTCCAGGTTCGGTTCCAGCACGGAAGAGGTTTTTGTTGTCAGACTGAGGTCGGTCGGGTTATTTAAACATTCGTCTGAAGCTGCAACTTTTTCAGAGTAAAACACCTCAGAGGCTGTTTTTAATGAGGCGGTGTTGTACACGATTCTGTGTCCGCGTCGAAACGGGCTGCCGTCGCTAACTGTTAGCATAAAACAAACTAACAAACGGGTTTTCTGAAAATGAGCAAATAACGCAAAATGTCGAATAAAACTAAAAGTGCAAAGGGTTATCTTAAAACTAAACGCTGAAAAATGGTAAGAGTTCATCAGCAAAAAGCTAGTTGAAAGCGAAGAGTTAAAAAACAATAATATACTGTAATAGGAACGCCTAGCTGGAAGCTAAAACTAGCAAAAGCTAAGCAAAAATAACAAAACCTAGATAAAAGTAGTAGAAGTTGGTAAAAGCTAAAGTAGTGAAATAAGAGCTAAGTGTCTAAATGCTAGTTAGAAAAAAAGGAGTGAGACTAATAATTAACCCTAATAATTAAGTAGCAGTACAGTAGCTAAAATTAGCTAAATCTAAGATAAAAGTAGCTAAAGAAGATAAAAGTAGCTAAATGGTAGATTTAGGCAGTAAAGCTTAACTTTTTAAATATCAAAACTTTAACTAAAAGCAGAAGTAACGGAAGGCTAGTTAAAAGCTAAAATTAGCAATAGGCTAGCTATAAGTGGCTAAAGTCTAAAAGTATAAAAATGATAGCTAGAAGTTAAAAGTAACAACATACTGGCTAAAACTTGTAAAAGGTAAACTAAATTGATCAAAAAGCCAGCTTATGCAGCAGAACAGCAGCTGAAAATACCAAAGGGCTAGCAAGAAGCTAATAGTAACAACAGACTAGCTATTAGTAGCAAAAGGCTAGTAACATCTAAAAGTGGCAAAATAGCAGCATTAAGCAGCAATTGGTTAGCTTAAAAGTGGGAGTGGTGGTGCAGAGGTTAAGAAGGTGAGCTTATGATCGGAAGATCGCCAGTTCAAGCCCCGGTACTGACAACATCAAGAATGTGGGTGGGATAAGTGAAGCAGTTGCACCTGTCTCCACCCTCCTCTGCCCCACTCTGGGCCCTTGAGCAAGGCCCTTCACCCCCACCATCTGCTCCCCCAGGAATCCTAGAGATCATCTCTCTGCTCCACACAGAGGCTGTGGTAGCTCAGTGGTCTGTGGTTGTGTCAGGAAGGACATCCGGCGTAAAAACAATTGCCAAGTCTTTATGCGACTAGTTCGCTGTGGTGACCCCTGACGAAGGGAGAAGCCTAAAGAAGAAGAAGGTGGTTAGCATAAAAAAATCCAAAGCTTGTAAAAGCTGACGTAGCTGAAGGACAACTAAAAGTATGGAAAGGCTAGTTAAAATAAATGTTTTTTGTTCAAACTGAAGTAGCAAAACAATTAACTAAAGCTATCAAAAGACTAGTTTAAAGCTAATACCAGTAGCTAGCTAAAGGTAGCAAAAGGCTAATTCAAAAGCAGCACAGAAGCTAAAAAGCCCAGCTAAAAGCATAAGAAGCAGAACAATGCTTAAAAGTTGCAAAAGTCTAGCTAAAAAGTAAAAGTATTAAAATCGCACTGAGGAAATCGGTGATAATTGGATGAACCAAAATGGCCGCCACAGCTAATTGACCCATAGCAAATCATGGTAGTAGCTGAGACTTACTATCATGTCTTTTTTTATTTTTTAGTTCTGACCAAAGCGTCCGCCGTTTCTCACCACGACGTGAACTCTGTGACGGCTCTGCCATGAACGGCGGCGGCTGATTCAGGAACCGCCGGGCTTTTATTTTGTAGAACAATGATCACAGCAGCTTTGTGTTGTGTTGTGTTCACTGTGCTCAGGAAAACAGAACTTTAAAGCCTTGTTGTAGTTGTTGATGTTGTTGTTGTTGTTTTTAACGTAGAGTTTAAATTATTAAACACTCAGGACCTCCTGTTCAGACGGCAACAGGTTCTGATCTCGGACCCGCTCCGCTCCACGTTCCGCCGGCACGTCGCCCCGTTCGGAGGCAGCGCAGCTCCAGCCACACGCCGCCGGTGCAAAACCAACACCTGAAGCTCTCGCACCTCAGAGTCTGAGCAGAACCTGATCCGGCGGGTATGTTTATTTTTAGCAGCAAAGGAAACGGTTCAGGAGCAGATCCAACAGGAAACGTTCCGGTTCCGTCTGCAGTTCTCTGAACACGACCGCTGAAGGCTCAGCGTTCCTTCGTGAATGCACGTCGCCCGCTGCCTCTCGGATCGTGTTGTGGATGACTCTCAGCTACCACCACCAAACTTTAGCTAGTTATAGATCTGACTGAGCTGCATCTGTGGCGGCCATCTTGAATTGGGTTAAGATTCTAATGACTAGTTGAGCCTCTGATCTAAATCTGGACTTTCTGTTTGGTTCTGCTGGTTGGTTTTAGCTCGGAGACTTGGACCCTGATGGCTTCTGGGTCTTGGTGGTCCCCGCTCAGACCCGTTTCAGGTTAAAAACCAGTCCGGGCGATGAAGTGTGTCTTTGTTTTCAAACCCAGGTTTCTGCTGCGGACATTCCCGTCTTGCCTCAGTGTGTAACCCGGGTCCACAGGTTCTGGAACCGGTTCTGTTTTCGCTGCGGGCTGACGGTCTGCGCCGCCTCGGGCCGTGTTCCAGTTCAACAACATTTCCTGCTGCATTTACCGACCGAACGGTGATTAATGAGAACTTTGATCGTGTTCGCAGCAGAATTGTTGAGATTTTTACACGTTGACGAGTTCTGGTCCGACCGGTTCTGGAAAAATACAATTTTTAGACCAAGCTACAGATTATGTAAAAGAAAAATCCAAAAACCTCAGAAACTTTGACCTTTGTTCTGCTTTGTCCGTCTGGAGGAGATGACTTCATCTCTCCGGTAAAAACAAAAATAAATCTTCCAGCATTGAATCTCTCTGCGATATCGTTTACGTCTGAAAGACAGAAACAGGAAGTTCAAACCCTGTTTTTATTTTTGTTTACTAAACCAGGAATTATAATTTTTTAATTCCCTGCACTAAAAAACATCAATTTTTTTTACTGTTTTTGATGAAGTGAAGATGTGTTCAGTTGATGTTGGACGCGTGTTCGGACGATGTTGGACGCGCGTTCGGTCGATGTTGGACGCGTGTTCGGACGATGTTGGACGCGCGTTCGGACGATGTTGGACGCGCGTTCGGTCGATGTTGGATGCGTGTTCGGTCGATGTTGGATGCGTGTTCGGTCGATGTTGGACGCGTGTTCGGTCGATGTCGAACGCGTGTTCAGTCGATGTCGGACGCGTGTTCGGACGATGTCGGACGCGTGTTCCGTCGATGTCGAACGCGTGTTCAGTCGATGTCGAACGCGTGTTCAGTCGATGTCGAACGCGTGTTCAGTCGATGTCGAACGCGTGTTCAGTCGATGTCGGACGTGTGTTTGGACGATGTCGGACGCGTGTTCGGACGATGTTGGACGCGTGTTCGGACGATGTTGGACAGATGTTGGACGCGTGTTCGGACGATGTTGGACGCATGTTCGGACGATGTTGGACGCGTGTTCGGACGATGTTGGACGCGCGTTCGGACGATGTTGGACGCGCGTTCGGACGATGTTGGACGCGCGTTCGGACGATGTTGGACGCGCGTTCGGTCGATGTTGGAC
>JARVLU010000646.1:1687235-1697517 GCA_031762415.1 Simpsonichthys santanae | reverse complement strand
GACCGCTGGCCTGGAGATGAGTGTAGACCGCAGAGTCCTGGCCTGATGATGTAGATCTTCTGTGTTGGGCCATCCTTCATCCAAACTGGTGAAGACACCAACGTCTGTTTGCAGCCTGGATTTTATTAATTTTGTTAGTTTATTTATTTATTAGTTTTCCTACAAGCTGAAAAATGGTGAGCTGAGAGCTGCAGCTGTAGAATTCTAATTTACGGTAGTCCCAAACTGTGTTTTTATTTTATTTTAACTTTATATTTTTAAACTTGGAGTGGAGAATTAGTTGGAACGAGGTTTTGTTTCATGAAACCAGAAACTTTTCTGTTACTTCAGGAACTGGTTTCTGTCGGACTCTAACAGACCATCGTGTTCTTCCTCCCCGGCAGGTGGTGAAGGCCTTCGACCACAAGACTCAGACCCACCTGGCTCTGAAGATGGTCCGCAACGAGAAGCGCTTCCACCGGCAGGCGGCCGAGGAGATCCGCATCCTGGAGCACCTGAGGAAGCAGGACAAGGACTCGAGCATGAACGTGATCCACATGCTGGAGCACTTCACCTTCCGGAGCCACATCTGCATGACCTTCGAGCTGCTCAGCATGAACCTCTACGAGCTCATCAAGAAGAACAAGTTCCAGGGCTTCAGCCTCCCGCTGGTCAGGAAGTTCGCCCACTCCATCCTGCAGTGTCTGGACGCCCTGCACAAGAACCACATCATCCACTGCGACCTGAAGCCCGAGAACATTCTACTCAAGCAGCAGGGCCGCAGTGGCATCAAGGTAGGTCGTCTGAAGCTCGCCACGAGAAGCACGTCCGTCTCCGTTAACGACCAATAAACCGTCTTCTCTGTCCTGCAGGTCATAGACTTTGGGTCCAGCTGCTACGAACACCAGAGGGTTTACACCTACATCCAGTCCAGGTTCTACCGAGCACCAGAAGTGATTCTAGGTAAGAAACTGTGGCCTGTTGGCAAGAACACTGAACTCGATCATTTCTGCTCATTTCCTGACAGTGCACTACATGATGTGAGGTGAAAATGTGGTTTTACTAACTTCAGGCATGCCAGTGAACGCACCATAAATAATGACAAAAATCTTATCATTGTGGGTTTAGTGTGTTTCAAATCAAATTCAACTGCATTTGGAATTATTTAAAGTTGTAATTTTATATTAAACAGTTTCTGACTAAGCAGAGTTGTTCAAAAATTAAAATATAAAAACAAATGATTATAAAAAAACATCCTAAATAACTTCAGATGAGGTATACCTTGTTTTCCGGATTATACCGGTATGTCACTCTGGAGTAAAGGTTGCATCAATCAAAAATGCATAATGAAGAGGACAAAACAATATGGAAGTTGCTTTGGAATAAAAGTCGCATTTATTTAGCAGTGTATTTCACAAAGTGCAAGAATAGACCTTTAATCTGAAATAACAATAACACACAGATGAAGCAGAAGAAGAACAACATATAGTTGTCAAAAGCCTAGAGGGCTCTCTCATGGCTGCACATGGTAATATTTACTCTGGTTCAAGTCAGTTTGAATGAACATTGAACGCGTCAGTCAAAAATTCCATTGTGAATAGGAAAAAAAAAAAAGTCTCTTTATACTATATGTCGCAGGACTGGCCAAACTATGATTAAAAAGAGCCACTTATAGTCCAGAAAATACGGTATTTAAAACTTAAACTACCGTAATTTCCAGACTATAAGCCACTACTTTCTTCACACTTTCAGATGCTTTGAACCCCAAAGCTTATACAATGTTGCAGTAAATTTATTTATTTATTTGACGGGCTAACAAGCTTCCTGCTGTCAAAACATTTAGCCTCTATACCCGGGCACTCACATGTAGCTGCCACTTGGGGGGTAGGTCGTCCTGACTCAATGAGACTATAAATTCAACTTTGTTTCCCCCCCCTCCCTGCGGGAGTTTACCCTCTCGCTGGGGCACAACAAAGTATTTGCATCCACTCAACATAAGTGTTGAATCATAAATCGACTCAAATTGCAAATTTGCCTGAAGTGACGTTGAGAGCGACAACGACAGAGACTGAGGACGCGTGTGATGAAGTTTTATGAGGCTGTGTTCAATTCTGACTCTGAAGAAGACTTCAGTGGTTTTAGTGCACAGGAATAATATCAAGGTAGTGATCAGTGACTTTTCTTGGTAGGCTACTGCAGTTTTTTTTTTTTTTTTAACCAGCTGTGTTACCAGCATTGTTCAGAAAAAAAAAATTACTGTACGTATTTTTGTATTTTACCGATACCTATTTAATTAAAAGTTTAAATAATATATTTTAGTTTAAATATCTCATGTTACAACGTGGACACTTGCGACTTATAGACAAGAGCGGCCTATACAATTTATTTAGGGGTGTGGCTTATATTCAGGTGCACTCAATAGTCTGAAAATTACGGTAATCAAAATTTTAAATTAATCAAAATTTTCTGCTCAACTAGAACTAATAAAACCCGTGGAATCGAAATAATGTATACATTTTAGATCTCTAATTTCAGTAGGAATCCCAAAAGTTTTATTCCCTGAGGTATGAAAAAAAAATGTAAAAACCACAAAATATTTATCTTACACGTTTTTTTTGTTCTTGAGTTTATGCGTGTTTCCAGTTGTCTAAAGTAGTGGAACAACATTTATACTTGATGCCTGCCTGAGTTGAGGCTTACGTCTCTAAAGGTTTTCTCTTGTCCTCCAGGGTCCAGGTACGGGATGCCCATCGACATGTGGTCCCTGGGCTGCATCCTGGCGGAGCTGCTGACCGGGTACCCACTGTTGCCGGGCGAAGATGAAGCCGACCAACTGGCCTGCATCATCGAACTTCTGGGCATGCCCAGTCAGAAGCTCCTGGATGCCTCCAAGCGGGCAAAGAACTTTGTGTCATCCAAAGGGTACCCTCGTTACTGCACCGTCACCACCCTGCCTGATGGCACGACCGTGCTGAACGGGGGTCGCTCACGGCGCGGGAAAGCTCGCGGCCCCCCGAGCAGCAAAGACTGGAGCGCAGCGCTGAAGGGTTGTGACGACGCGCTTTTCTTGGACTTCCTCAAACATTGTCTCGAGTGGGACCCGGTACTCAGGATGACGCCCAGCCAGGCACTGCGCCACCCCTGGCTGAGGAGGCGATTACCCAAACCGCCAACGGCAACAACCACAGGGGAGAAAACTCCATTGTTCAAACGGGGCACCTCCACCACCGATGGTGCCATCACCTCCATCTCTAAACTTGCCACGACCTCCTCCACCACCTCCTCCTCTTCCAAAACCAGGACTAACTTGGCAGCAATCACAGATGCCAACGGGAACATTCAGACTAGGACAGTTCTACCCAAACTGGTCAGTTGAGGGTGAACACACCCCCACCCTCTGCAGTGGAGATAAAAACTGCTCATGAGCGACAGCCAGACCTAAATAAAACTGTGGGTCCAGTTTGGACGAGGGCTTGGTTGTTTATTGCACTGCTGTGGTGCATTCAAGACAAATGGAAACTTGGCGTTGGAGTATCTAAACATGCAAAGTGGCCGGGCTCAAACATACGACGTGTTTAGAGGGGCCTCAAGTTTTTAGTCCCATCTTTTTTTAGAAAAAAAAAAAAAAAGGGATTGTTTTTATAATTTTATTCAAGACAGAAAGTGAGAGCGTGTGAAGTGACTGTGGTGCGTGTCAGACAATCGGAACACGTCGCGCTGATCTGTAGCTTCAAACTCGCCAACACATGAAAGATGGTGCTAATGGAGGGAACAAGGCTTTTCAAAATAATTCACTTGAGTTCATCAATTTAACACCAAAAATGTTCAGTGACTTCAATTCTCTCAAGGATTTATCTGCAGAGAATCTTTAGTGATTTATCTTTTTAACGCTAAAGCTACGGGAATGATTAGCTTGCTGGTTTTTCTTTTGTTTGACTAAAAAACAAATGTGATGAATTTTAGTTCAGGGACATTTAACTAGATAACTCACAATCGAAGATCCTACAACTTTGATTTGAGCATCTACCTGCTGGGTGGCCAGCTTCTGTTTCATATCAACTAGCTAGCTGGTAGTACCATGCTAGCCTAAGTTAGCATAGTGCCTGTCAGTGCTGTAGATTTTCACTACATTTAGCCCCACGTTGGGCGCCAAATGTAGTGAAACTGGCCAACTCCTAGCTGGCACAGCTTAAACAGCAAAGTGTTTAGCTGTCATAATGCTACCTTTTTACAGTTTACCTGGCTAGCAGTTAATCTAGTGAACTTCAAGGTGTCAGCTAGCCGTAGCTAGCTCACAGTTTGCCTTTTTTTGTCAGTCTTGAGGCTAACTTTAGCCTTTTATTAGCCATAGCATGTCAGCTCTCCACTGCCCAGCCTTATTGTGTCAGAATGACAACTTTTTTACAGTTTAGGGTTTTAACATGTTTGTTCTCATGGTTAGCAGGTAGGCTAAACAGGAGCTGCCTGTGAAGGATGTTTGTGTTCATCAGAACCAGTTTTTCCTCCTCCGTTTCAAACCAAATATGAATCTTAAAGGAGGAAAGTGGCCGACGAAGGAGACGTTTACAGGCAAGTTATAAATAATGTTAAAATCAAAGGGCTCAATTATGTTAAACTGTTTGTTTGTGGTCTGACAGGGGAACAGAAACTAAGTTTTGAAGGAGCACATGGGAAAGTCAATTTTATTTTTATAGATCACCAAAACGATTTCCAGACATAAATTTATAACAACAAAACTTTTTTGCTTTGATTGTTTTAAACAAGGCCTTCAGTTTGTTTCACATATTTAAAAAATGTTTTATACAGTTTTACAGAAAGAGGGAAACTTTAGTAAAACCAGAGACACCGGTTCCTTTGTTTACAAGGTTTTAACTTGTAAAAATAATTTTTTAAATGTCCTTATTTTGCCCAAATACAAAACAAAAACTTAATGTAAATAAAAGTTAATGAAAATTAATTGTAAGATAAATTAATCTACATTAAGAGTTTTGTTAATGAGCCGTTTGAAACCCTTTTTAGATGCAAGAAATGTTCTATAATAATGATCTGCAGAAAGAGGACAAAGGACACTAAAATATGGCTTTTAAAGAAAAATCACAAACCTTACAATACTCTAAAAACAAATTACTGATGGGAAACAATCAATTTACGGTATTAAAAGCTAAATTAAAAGTTTTCATCTCACATCTTTGTGTTTTAAGTTATCATTGTGGAGTAAAATCACAAATTTAAGTCATAAGGAAATAAAATTAAATGGAAAAGCTCAATAATATATCATATTGTAGAAAATAAAAATAAAAAACGTGAAATTAAAAAATAAATAAGGGAAACTTATTAGCTTACCAGGCTTCGTCTACACTACTCTAAATTAAGAGTTTTTTTTTTTTTTTTTTTTATCCTCTCGCCCACAAAGGAGTTTATCCACATAAAAACATAAAAACAAATAATTTTTTCAACACTTCTAAAGTTTCTAAAACTGTCATCTACACCAAACACAGAAAATGACCCAAAAGGCTGCAGTGACCACCAGGTCTGTAGGTGGCGCTGTGACTAAAAACCACCTGAAACAGGAAACGAAGCATGAAGTGTAAAGCTGGTATGAAATCTTGTCAGGCTTTTTAATTTTATTTAAGATTTTTCTGTAGTTGAGCATCTCAAAGCCTGGAATCTGCCTTTATCGTTGTCGTTTCCTCAGATTCTGGACCATATGTAACAACTTTATCTTGAGGGGTTTAAAAACAAAGCAACTGGACTTTTTCTGCAGTTGAAGATATTTCACTTCTCATCCAAGGAGCTTTTTCAGTTCTAAAGAAAAGTGTTTTTGTTCCAAGCTTTAAAGTTGCTCCGTTAACACGAACAACTTTAAGACCTTAAATCACTCCTTCCTGCTAGTGACCAAAACATCTGTTGGTGAGGCGGGCGAACACAGACCCTTATGACCATCAGCAGAGAGGGGCGTGAGATTCATCTCGTGTGATTTCAGCTCGTTAGCAGAGCAGCTTCAAACTTCACTATTTTTAATTAAAAAAGCTTGTTGGATGAGATGGGGGTGGGGGGTGGGGGGGGGGAACAGCTGCTGATAGCAGCTCAGTTTACAATGTTTGTGTTAAAAAAAAAAAACTGCCACCAGATTTAATACATTCAACAACAAGTCAAATGTTTCTTTCTTTCGGCTGCTCCCTTCTTCAGCGAATTAGCTTGCACAAAGACTTAGTGATTGTTTTCAGGCTGGTTGTCCGTCCTGATGCAACCACAGACCACCAAACTGCCACAGCCCTCTGCTGTCAAGGATGCCTGGGGGAGCAGATGCTGGGGGTTAAGGGCCTTGCTCAAGAGCCCAGAGCAGGGTAAATGAGAGTGGAGGCAGGTGTGGGTGTTTCCCCTGTCCCACCCATATTTTGATATCATTTCAGGAATTTGAACCGGCAACCTTCCGATCACAGGACCTTCTCTGATCTCTGCTCTCCCACTCCCCCCAGCATCACAAACAGCACAACTACAACACAAAATCTGAAAAGTGGCATTTCAAGATTAAAGCCCGTTTTCTAAAACGTAGTTTCAGGGCTCTTATAAAGTCGTTTCCGTGTGGACACCAGGCTGAAACCCTGACAAACTTTTTTTAAACTTAAAAAAAAAACAACACATTCTCAATGCACTGTTTTCATGTAGTCGGGCCCGCCGACGTTTTAGGAGCTTTCCAGAGTAGAGATTTTTGAAAAACTTTCTGGTGGATTACTGTGAAAACATTTTTTAGAAACCGTGGCATGACTGTATTTTTGGCGCGTCACTTTCTACCGTACAAACCGAAACCACCATGAAGTCATTTTGACCTTTTTGTTTCTTTTTTTCTTGATTCTGTCGCCATAAAAATCTTGAGCACGAGGTGAAAAACTTGTCTGAGAGGAAACTGAACGTTTTCAAAGATAAAAACTGTATCTTAGGAGGAATCTCATTAATCTTCTTTCTCTGTATTTGACAATGTTGTTAATGTGGACTTTCTCGCCACCTAGTGGCACGTTTTAGGTATTTCAACATTTTTGTTAAAAACAGTGTTTTTGTTTATTTACAAATAAATGTTCCAATAAAACAAATATCTGGAGTAGTGTAGACAAAGCCTTAACAAATATCTGTTTATGTATTAAGGCTATAATGATCCTAAAAAAATATGTACGCCAAAATATGTAAAGTTCTCAGAGTCTTTAAAATTATTGTTAATTTTCTAATGCGTTTAGTTATTTATCCGTTTCAAAAGGAGACTTTTCTTTATTTCTAGGCACCAGTAATGAACTGACAGTTTTATGAATTCAGCTTCGTCTGATTTTTAGTTTTGTCTACGTGTAAACAACACAAACGATGAAACTCCACCTAAAACTTATAATCAGGATATGAAGGATTGACTTTTCCTGTGCGTGGATTGATCCGTCTATTGACGGCTCAGTCAAAAGGCTTCTGATGATCACACTTCACGGCGGACGTGCACGATTCAGTATTGCTAAATGATGTTTTTAATGTGACTGAATGGGAGGTGTGTGAGGAGATGTTATTTATTTGCCATGTTTTACTATTTAAAAGTGTAATCTGTGTATTTACTACAATGTGCAGTTTGTACTGAATACTTGAATGGGTGTTGAGTGTGTTTGTAGCGGAACGTGTGTGTGCAATATCAAAAACGTTCTTAAAGCTTGTTCCCTCACGCGCACGTATTTATGGAAGTACGTTAAAAAAAAAAAAGTACCTAAATTTACCACAAAACAGTCGATGGGGATGAAGATGATGATGATGAGGAGGAGGTTCTGAGGATCGGCCTGTTGTAGCACACAGGAAGTGGACGACACTGACGCACAGGAGGAACTGGAAGTGTAGATTATTCTATTTGCTCCGCCCAAATCAGGGGAATCTCTGCCCCTTCTGAGGGAGGAGGAGGAGAAACAGGAAGTGGGGAGGGGGTCCTCTGTGTTTTTGTTGTTTTTAATTTTTATTTTTTAGATTCGATTGGTTGATGTATGGGTTTTTGAAATTGTTTTTTTTTTTTTAAATAGTATTTTGTGAGAAGGAGTGCTGAGTCAAAACTTTGTGCCTTCTGTATCTTAATGCCATGCCACGCCCACCCAACACACACACACACATTAACAGTAACCATTCGTCAGTTGCTAACAGCGTAGCGACATGATTGGTTCCTGGTTTGCTTCAGAAAATTCCAAAGAGGCTGTTTCAACACGTTTTACTTTGAATTTAGTGAAACTCCAACAAACTATTAGCTACAACTCCTAATTGGATCAAGTAGCAGCTGTGGAGAGGGACCATGAACTAAAACATGGACGCTAAGCCAAACTAAAGTACTTGTGATTCAAAAAGAATCAGCTGTTTCCACTTATGTTGCAGTAGCGTAGCATGTAGCTAAGTGCTAACTGCTTGTAGCTCTGAGTTTAGCAGTTAAAAAATATTGAAACTGTTACTTGTTGGTTTTCACTTATTTTGCTAACACAGTGCCAGCCCAACACACAGGAGGTACTTGTAAATTTTAAATGGAGCATTTTGTGCATCAAAACTGATCCTTTCACTTCTGGAAAGTTTAGCAGACAAGGCTAACATGGCAACCACAGATTGTAGCTTTAAACACATCAGCTCAGACATTTTGTGTGTGTGTGTTGAGGTAATGGAGGGTTGTGCAACATGGCTGCACAATGTACAGACACATATCAGCCAACTGTCGCCATCTGTCGCCTCGTGACTATAAGGTGACTGCTGACAACGAGGCTAAGCTAACACTAGCCGTTTGCTGCACTGACATTTGTTTTCCCCACAGTGAAGCTAACACTAGCCTACTGCTAACTGAACGCTAGTAGCGAATAGCGGGGTTTTGCCTACTATCTGCAGCTACAAGGAGCTCTTTCCAGAGGTGCTCACATGTGGTTTTAAGACGCTATGTTTTTTTATGTTTGTACCTCAGAATGCGTTCTCCTTGTCATTGTTACGGCTAACACCCAGGGCGTTTGGTTTAATCTGCCAAAGTGCATTCCTTTACGAAGGTAGCTAGGCGCAAACTGCTAGCAGACATGCAGTCAGATAATATGACAAAAAGCAAAAAGAGATCAAGGAAAAGAGGATTTTATAAACGTAAAGACTGGTTTAACTGTCTTCTTTGTAGCACTCAAAAAAAAAAAAAAACTTTGCTAATGTGTGAAACAGCTACAGCCTGTTAGCCAACTAGCTTGTTAGCCATTTGGCTTCTCTCGGGGGTCTTTACAGCCAGATGTTAGGCCACGTTGTGTTTCCGAGATGATCGCCAGCCGGCGCCATTTTGTTTTTTTAATTTGTAAATGTGTAAAGTGTTTGAATATTAAACTTTGAGGGTGTGAGTGCTGAATGCGTGGCCAGTTTTCCAACGTACTGTTATTACTGTACAGAACACAGAAGTTGACACTTTTCTAGTGAGCCTTTGTTAAATTTTATTGTGGTGGAAAAATATTAATAAAAAGTTTTATGGTTCATTATGTGCTGTTTTTTTTGTTTTTTTGTTTTTGTTTTTATAAAGATACTCTGAAAAGCTTTAGAGCATGAAGAGTTTGACATTATCCTGTTAGCTAAACACGTTGGCTAAGCTAACTGTTGAAAATGGTTGTTGTTCCAGTTTTATCAAACGTGGCTCTGATTATTGTTTTTATAGAAAGAATAATAAATAACTAACTCAAAAACACCTAAATTGTTTACAAAATGTGGGCTAAATGATTAGAGTCTTGCCCATTTTGGCTATTTCGATTCAATTTATTTCTATGGCTTCAAGTCACAACAGATGTTCCCTCAGGGCACTGAACAGAAACATTCACATAGATTCAGAAGTCAATTAGTAAAAGTTCTCAACGTAAAGAAGCAGCAGATTGTGTTGAATCTTCACTTTGTCACAGTGTCCCATCCTGAGCGAGCACAAAGGAGACAGTGGAAAGAAAAAAAACTTTTAACAAGAAGAAACCTCCAGCAGAACCAGACTCAGGACGAGCGGCCGTCTGCTTCGGCTGACTGGGTTTGAGAGGACAGGAAGTAGAAACAGACACAGAATGACGGGTCCAGGTGAACGTATATAGTCCAGGTGCACTTTCTATAGGAGGAAAGATTAAAAAAAAAAAAAAAACATGTTAAAACACAAATAATTACAAATAAAGACGGGTAGAGTAGAGAAAGTAACGACAGCAGAGAGAGGAAATGTGGTCAGTTTGTCCTCTAGTAGCCTAAGTCTATAGCAGCAGAACAAGACAACACTAACTATAGGATTTATGAAAAAGGAAAGTCTTAATCCCAGTCTTCA
>JARVLU010000646.1:1660543-1679749 GCA_031762415.1 Simpsonichthys santanae | reverse complement strand
GTGTGTGTGTGTGTGTGTGTGTGTGTGTGTGTGTGTGTGTGTGTGTGTGTGTGTGTGTGTGTGTGTGTGTGTGAAGACAGAGTGTAGTTTTCTTTCATCAGTCAGCATTTTCACTGAAACCCTATAGAGGAGTTTGCTGAATCATCTTCTTGGATCAGTTTGACTGAAACATGTTAAAGAATCAAAGTTCTGTCCGGCCCGTTCTGTTCTGGATCATGGTTCTGTTGGACCCAGTTGCTTTAGCTGTCGGACTCCAGAACCCTTTGGTTTACAGAGGAGTTCCTGATCCACGTGACTGACAAGAGCCTGAACCATCAGCCTCCACCACCATGCTGACAGCTGCAGTGCATTCTGGGTAAACACCTGTCCTCTGGTCTGCTTCTGGTCCAGAAGTCTTGTGGTTTCTTCAGATGTACCTAAGTCATGCTACCATGTTTTTAAGAGAGGAGAGGCCATGACCTTTGACCTCTGACCTGCTGGCTGAGGCCTGCAGAGTCACTGCACGGTCTGACCTTCAGGGTGACTCTGCTGTGAAGACTCAGCTGTCTTAAATATTTTCCTATTCTGAATAATCTTTCCAAATGACCTTTGACCCTTCTCAGATTGACAGGCAACAGCTGCTTCTCTGAGGTCATTGCTGATGTCTTTCCACCTTGGCATCGCTCCACAGCTGCAGTAGGTTCAGAACCCTCGCTGCGCTCCTCCCATGGACAAAACCTCCTTGTTCTAAAGGATCAGAGATGGAGGAGAGATTCTAGAGGAGTTCATCCTTCCTCTGGAAGTTCATCGTTCCTCTGGGAGTTTGTTTCTTTGGGAGTTCATCGTTCCTGACAGATCATCTCATCACTTCTTGGATTCATCAGTCCTGTTTGGACCCACTGGAACAACTTTCAGGATCATCTCAGACTTTGTTGCTTTGTGGCTGAACTGCAAAACTCCTGAAGTTCCTGACAGGAACAGGATTTTACTTGATCATTTTCCAGAATGGTGGAGGAACATTCTGCTCTGCTCAGATCCAGAACCAGATGCTGGTTCTTCCGGTCCAACATGGTGGACACTGAGGGTTCCTGTCTCTGATCAGAAGACAGTGAGATGAAATGCAGAGGAGAAAAACCTGAAGAGACACACACACACACACACAGTGCAGAGCTTCAACCACTAGATGGTGCTGGTTTGTTGTGGCTTCAGCTTCAGGCTTCCTGCCCCATGTCTAGTTATGTGTCTGCATGAACTGATTTATTTATTTTATTTAAATAAATAAACTGATTTCTACTAATGCATAAAACTTTATTTTCAAAGACCACCATGAAACACGATTAGTGCAAAACAACGTGAAGAAATAGTTCAGACGATTTGAAGTGGGGTTCTGTTGAAAGGACATATACTGTAAATATCTTACCTGTTGTAGATAGCTCTATGTTGAGCTAACTGCTGGTCTGAACAAGACCAAAGTGGGTCACTGTTGTCTCAAGACAACTCTGAAACCATCTTTCATTGTAGATTTCTGCAGGAAGTACTTACGCTCTGCGCAGGAAGTGCTACAGCTAGCCACTGCTGTGTGTTATAACAGGGAGATGAAGCTCCGCCTATAAGAGCACACCTGTAGACAGAGTGTGGAAGTAAACTAGTTTTCTATCTTTTACCTTTTTCTTGGGTATTATAAAAGTGTTTTTTTTTTTTAAATCTCTTGTTTTAATACAGGAGCAGTACAGAGAAATAAGGCCTTTCATTTCATCATGAGATCTGATTTATAATTTGTTTTTCTCTTTGGTCGAGCATTTAATCAGCGTTATCTTTCAGCTAACGAGCTGATTGATGTCTACAGGTAACTAAACATCATTCATCAGTAACTGCAGCCTTTGTGAGGTTTATCCTTTTGATTTACGCAGCAGTTTGTGTTGCTTTTACTTGTTTTTATCATTGTGTGCACCTCATTTTTAAGGTGCTTCTTTGTTAAACTGAAAAGGCTCTGGGACTGAGCCTTGAGGAGCTCCTCTCATCTCATCTTGACCCTTAGAAAAAAATGAACAGAGGAGTATTTTTAGTTTTGTCTTTATTTTTGTTTGCCGGCGCCTCAGACCACGCAGCCAGACTGTCAGCGCTGCGGTGGGGAAACACAGCTCGCGTTCTTAGAAGTCACAGCCGCGCACACAAACAGAACCGCCGTGCATTGTGGGTAAGGGCAGCGCTTACTGTAAAAGAAGGAGACAAAAGTTACCAGAAGTGATGTCACAGGAAGTGACATCACAGCTGTGGGTTTTTGGAGCAGCAGAAGCTCTTTAACTCCTCAGTTTGATTTTAGATAAGTTGGATTTTGTGGAAGTTTATTTAAAGTAAAACAAAGTTCTTCTGAAAGTGGCTCAGCTGCTGTTTGTGTCCGGATGTTTTTTCTTCCTCCTCCTGATTCTGATGAAGTGATGATCTCATCAGTTTGTTCTGAAGTTCTGCAGAATCGACTCGTCTGTTTGATGGTTGGAGCCGTCTGCGGCGTGCAGGCAGCAGGTCCTCCTGATCACAGATGACTCCCGTCAAACTCGTCTCACTAACCTCAGATGTCTGAGTCTCTGGTGGCTGCACAACAAAACGTTTTCTTCTGACGTCACCTGAAGAGACGCTGGAGCTTCTTCCAGATGACGAGCATTTCCAGATGAGTTTGAAAACGTCAGGAAATCAAGTTTTGAGGATCGTGGCTCCGCTCTGGAGACCTTCACATCTCAGATCATGTTCGCTCATTTAAATGTTGCCTTTCGACCTTGTTAAAGAGGTAGAGACAAATAGTATCTTACCTGGTGCAGATGGCTCGTTGGGAAGCTAAAGAAATCTCACAGGGCTGTGGCTGTTGGATTCAACATTATAGGAAACTGACTTTTTTTGTTGCAGTCTCTCTGAGTGTTACGACCAGTGAGCCATGCCGTCGCGTTTGGAGCAGCCATTTTTTTTTGTTGTAAAAGTAAACCATAGTCTTGGCCGTGCACATTATTTTATATGTGCCCACTTTGTACCCACGTTGAGCCTGCCCCCGATGTATGCTTAAAGCTACTGGAGTCAATACGCAGATGTGGACCAGTTATTAATCATTTGTCACTGGAAAGGCTTTTAGACCTTGATGGTTTCCGTCAGAGCTCCTCTGCAGGTGTCGACATGCGTCTCTGGAGTTTTGGGTCATTGGAAACTCGTGAAACTGGTTTGAGACGCTCAGAGTTTGGGGATATTTTGAAAGACAACTGGTCTCTTGAATCTTCTGAACATTTTCAAAACTGAAACAACGAGACTGAGAATCACTGAGTATCACACAAGGAAGTCGAGAACCTCCACGGATGTTTGGAGACATTTTGGAGACTCCCTTTCAAATACTGTTTTCCATCCCAGTGAGACACCAGCTTACCAGCTAGGCCAAGTGGGACCAGGACCAAAAATATTGCTGTCGTCTTAAAGTAACTCCAAACTCAAACGTTTCATGACGGTTCACGTGAACGTTCTTTAAGTCATACCTGGGCCTGGGAGCGCCTTGGGATCCACCAGGCAGTGGCAGCGTCTGAGATGGAAGCTGCCCAGGGCGGCATCTCGTCAAGAGCGGCACGAGGCCCACCCTCCAAAAATAAAACGCATTATGTCATAGAGCCTGTCTATAAAGGGTCAGACCTTCCTCGACAGTTGTGCAGAGGAATTTGTGTCTCAAAGTGTAACTGTTGTACACAGATTTTCTGAAGGGTTCTTCTATTGGTGCAACTTTGAAATGCCGTATTTTAAGGCGGGGGGGGGGAGGTGTTGTTTGCCCAGGGAACCTAACAGTCTCAGACCGCCCCTGCCACCAGGAAGAGCTGGAGAGTCTCAATGGGTGGAGTGGGGGGGTTCTGGGTTTCCCTCCTGGGCCTGCTATGTCCACAACCCAACAACTAAAACCTTCATGATGGAGATCCTGGAGGACCAGGATTGAGAATAAAACCCTGAGATCATTCAACAAGTTGTCTACACAGATAAGACACTGACTGTTTAGAGCTTTTCCACAGAACCCCATTTCACAAGGTCTGAACTATCCTTTTTAAGGCCTGCGTGGTTGGTGGTTCTCAAAGAGTTAAATTTCTATAACAGCTGTGGAACCCTGAAGTCCACCTGCTGAAGGTCACCTGACCAATCGAATGAACAGAACAAAAGGTCTGAGAGAGGTTCACACTGTTTTATTCAACCAATCAATAAATACACAATAAATAAACAAACTCAGCATGACTCAGCATTAAATAACTTTAAATATCAAATAAATACTTCAGAACCCAAAACAAGTCCAGGACTACACCAGAACTTCAGTGCTGGGCTCAGATAATCAGAAAGACTAAAAACACTTTATCAAGAAACTTTGGTGTACTTGGTACTGTAAACATCATCATCATCATCTTCATCTTCACTTGTCTTCAGTGAAAGGTTTTTATTATAAAAATATTCTTTTATATCAAACAAACATTAAAAACTTGAACAAAGTCGAGATTCATCAATCTAGTTTGGGTCAGATCATTAACCAATCAGATACTTGCCCTCTGTCTAGCCCCACCCACTCATATATCTGACCCGCCCACCTGTCCGGTCAGTTTAGATTATCTCAATACAGCAGTAATTTTTTGTATTTGCAGCCAACTCTAAATATAAATATGATCTTTGTAGAGTTGATTTATCAGTATTAAAACATTTACAGTCTCTTTAATTGATTTGGATAACATTAAAATAAAATAAGTATTTCAAGTGGTTCTGGATCCTGGACTGCAGGACCCTGCTTTCAAGTGTTTGAGTTTCGCAAAATTGGCATATTTATCAGACACAAGTTTATAGAGACAAATTAGATTTCTGTTTTAGAAAACTGACATCCTTAAGTTGCCGGTGTTTCCGTTCAGTTTGAAGAACTTTCATCGTCCTTTCTGCTCGTATGTCAGTTTTTCTGGTGGAGCTTGACCCTCGCCTGGCGTCGCCGTCTCTTCCTCATGATGGTGTCGGCCAGCATGCTCGCCTCCTCGAAGAACCACGGCAGCTCGAACAGCGCTTTGCTCTGAACCGCGGGGCTGTCCATCTGATGGAGGGACGGGACAAACAGTTGCCATTAGAGGTGCAGTTCATGGAAAAGAACCGTAGTGACAGGAATTACTGAGAACCAAACCAAAAACATGGGTTTTATTCTCTGGCATGGACATTTGAACGTCTTTTAAGATCCTAAAGTCTTTCTTAGACTTCAATCATTGAGTTTTTGCTAACAATAGGATATGCAGAAGGTTTTTAAAGCAGTTTTAGCTGTAAGACCTTTTTTTCAGACTTGCAACACTAAATATATCCATAAAGTTACTTGTTCCTTCTTCATCTCAGTCTTTTGGACCTACATGAGCGTTGGTAACGTCTCTTTTCAAGGCTTCACCAAGGCTCCAAATAAACGTTTACTTCAAGCCACACAAAAGTCCTTCAAACTTCCTGTTGGAGATATTTGAGCCCATAAACCAGCTTCAGGATTCAGGTGTTTCTTCTCAAGCACCCCTTTGGGCCTTCTCAAAGGACTAAATCTGGCTTTAGGACTTCAGTTTAGTTCTTTTGGTCCTGCACAAACTGTCTTATAAACCTGTGAAAGGCTCTCAAAAACCTTTCAGAACCCCCAAATTGTGAATGGATTCTAATAAATACAAACCGTTCCATTCAGGAAGGCGTGTGGACAGTTTTTAATTATCCTAGTTAACCATTTGTTGTGTTGGGACCATGCACTCTTACGTTAAGCTCTTGTGCTCTCTGAACAGAGAAGCGGTCACTTCCAGTACTTTAGCCATCTTTAAGACAAGACTTTCTCCAAGTCTCTACCTAAAGCTTCTTAGGCCTTGTTCTTTTACACCACAAACCCTAAACGTGATTGCTGGACACAGGCACCAACTCCAAACAAACCTGCTCTGGATCAAATGTAGGAACTAGGTGGAAGAAAATCTCTGGTGAACTCTACATCAACTAGTTGTAGGAATAAACTTTAAGTCATTAATATCAGACTCTGCTTTCTTTTGCTCTGTTGAATGCTTTGATCTCTTCAAGTCCCTCATAAACCTCCAGTTTAATCTAGTTCCCACTTGAGTCCTTCCTTACGGCGTGGCTTGGAGTTAATCTGAGGTCAACGTTCCATAAGTCCCAGCACAAGACTCCTTCAGTCCCTGCCAAAATGCCCCCAATGCTTCTGTGAAGTTTTCCTGACTTTATCTTCAGTAACGTTCACTGAGTCAACAGTCTGCGTACCTTAATGTGCCTGAGGTTCTGCAGTCCATGCAGAACCTTCATCTGCTCCTGGTAACGATGTTTCTTCAGCTCTTGGACCTTCCCAAGGATGTAAGCCAGCTTTGATCTAATGTCTCCGGCGGTCTCGTCACCGGAGGTTCTGGAGATGGCCGTGATGGAAGACGATGGGTTCTCTTTGTTCTGGGTTATCAGGGGGCTCGGCGTGGGCAGCTGGTTCAACATGCGTTCAATCAGCTTCTCATACGTCTCTAAAACGCCCCCCATGAACAACATCTTGGACTGAGAAACAGAACAACAGAAATATGTCAATCAAACGTTTCAGGTACTTGATTTGGAAAAACACGTTTTAGTTTGTTAGTTAAAAAATCTTCTAGGAGCAGATGTATGAATAAGTTCATGACATGCTGATCTTCTACCAGCACCAAGGTGCTCACACACCGCCCCCCCACAGTGGAAACATCTTTGTGGTTTCCCACACAAGCGTTAAACTAAGTGTAGAGGCCTTAAAGGGGAATGCCACTCATCAACTGTCAAACTGATGACGACTTCTGTCAGTTTCATTTGTTTTGGTCAAGACTATTTGGAGATCTTTCTGTGAACTTCACTGCTCAAACAAGAGAAACGAACACTGCGTCGAGCTCGATGGCACTGTGCTTCTGACACAATCAAGTGGAGCTTCACTCCAGGAGATTTGAGAGAGATCTAAAAACAAGAAAACCTTCCAAACACCAGCGGTCCGAGCTTCCTCGGCGTGCTCACGGTTGGGTTTTCATGTCTAAACGATTGTTGCCCTGTGAGGTGCTGCAGCTCAGATGACTCACGAGAAGACTCTGGACTGGAACAAATTTAAAACTGTGGAACAAAGAAGGTAACGCCACATGTGAAGCGGGGACGTGGCTGCGTATATATTATGTGGTCTTTAAGGTCACAGCTTCTACGTGGCACCAGCTGAAGATGTTAAATATCAACACTGACTTCTCCCTGAGTGCCAAAAACAAACCAGTGGATCAAAGATCAGCATGAAACATTAGATTAGCTTTAGTGGTTATGATATGACAAATGTAGTTCAACTTATTGTTCATCACCCACTGGGATGGAAACTGGGCTATCATATAACTGCCTGTGTGGGTGTGTTTGTTAGAAAAGTATGTCATCGGCCAGTTGTTTAAGAGATATTTTGCTAACAGATATACAAATTAACAGAAACACAGGACCCCTGATGATTAATTAATATTGTAGATTTTGCTGCTTTGTTTCTGCTGCTGCGTTTTTCCACGTCTCTTTAGATCTAAACCAGAAACTGAGCCGCGTCTTGAAAACTCGACAAGAACCAACCAACGCTCTGCAGATCCAGATCTGTCGAGAGCTCACCGGCGCTCGAAACCAAACGCACGAGGACGTCACGCTCGGGGAACAGTGAAAGTAAACTTTGATGTTTTAAAACCTGCTGCAGAAAAGGTGTGCACGTTGCAGAACCAGCAGGAAAAACCACAATAACCTCAAGGCAAACTCCAGAGATAAAGATCAGCAGGTTCAAAGGGCTGAGCTCCGACGTGACAGACAGAAACCTGTTAGCTAACCGCTAACGTAACAGGATAGCACAGAAATCAGCCTAAATAGGTCAAACGTCACAAAAGACACTTAAATATAAACATTATGACCACATTCATCTACTTAGACAATTTAAATCCTAAATTTTACATAAACCTGTAGAAATTAGTCAATTTTACACAGAGATCAAGCTACTGCAGTTAGCTTAGCTTAGCATGAGGCTAGAAGTAGATAAAAACTGCTCGTTTGTTTAGAATAAAAAAAAAAAAGCTGAACTCTGACAAATTGCAGGACTGTCTCTGGATTTTTTATTTGACTTCAGGTTAAAACATTTAAAACAGAAAATTGTAGTTTTAATGTTCTTTTCTGTGACATTTTTCCCACTGCAGTGTCTGCTAATAACCAGAAGCTTGAAATATTTAATGTTTGTGTACAAACATTAAAACTTGTACCTTCATCTACAAGTTCAGTTTACAGCTGGAGATAATGGCAGAAAGATCTTATGTGGAGAAAGGAGGCAGCTTAACTAAAAAGAAAATTAAATTGAAAAGACCTGTGACATCACTTCCTGTTAAACCTGCACCCATCTGAACTTTGACATCTCTCAATTTGCTATTTCAAAATTAGGATTAAGATGCTTAAATTAAAGCATTTTTGAGCCTTGTATGTCCAATGAAAAGGCAGAATCCCTGCACCTCTCAAAGAACAGCCTGATTTTATTTTCTGTTTGTCTTCCATAATTTACATTCTGTCTCGACAACAAGAGCGAGTTAATATCCTCAAACAGTGAGATCACGCTCGGTATTTTAGTTTAGGAGAGGAGGAGGATGAGCAATGCAACTGTCTTTGTGGTGCAAATGTAAAAAAAACTCTAAACTGGTTTCCATTTACCTCAATTTTTCCTTTCAGTGGTTCTCTGGAGAAGACGTTCTTTCCATTGTACAACTCTTGATTTGAAATTTTCTGCCAAAGACACAGAAACACAAACACCAGTCAGTTATCTGAGGGTTAAGAAACAGTGAGGAGTTTTAATGTAGCCCTTCATTCTGAGACAGACGGTGAAAATATTAACGGCTTCCATTGACAGAATGTTCACTGCCCTTCATGCTAAACTTCTAAACTACAAACTTTACATGTTGATAAAAGCTGCTGAGTCCTTGCTGTCGGCCGCCATCACTCCAGATTTGACCTCAACATCTTTATGTTTAATTGAGTCGTATCTGATCTTGTGTTTGCTAAAGTGGCAGCCATATTGAACTGCGTCGACTCCAAAAGTCTTAGCTGCACGTCCGATGGCCTCTTTAAAATCTGTCCCGTCGTTCATGAGATAAAGACAAACATCTAACACATGCCGACACAGGCAGCTGACATGGGTACATGATTACCCGCCTTTAATAGGAAGGAGTTAGAAAAAGATGTAAAAATCTACAAAAAGTTCATCAAAATGATAAAAAACTTAAAAAACTGCAGCTTAACTCGTTTTGGTGCCTTTAAGTGAAATATACTGTACACAGGTGTTTTTTTTATTTTTACATTTTTGATGTTTCATAGAAACACACTGGTCCTTTAACCACAAAGTTCAAATTGTCAGGTGTGTGTGTGTGTGTGTGTGTGTGTGTGTGTGTGTGTGTGTGTGTGTGTGTGTGTGTGTGTGTGTGTGTGTGTGTGGTGAGAGCAACAAAGCGCTGGTTCCAGTCACACAGAGCAGAAATGGAGCAGTAGAGCTAAAGGACGAGTCCCAGCAGTGTCAGAATACTCACATAGTGCTGCCGGAGGTTCTGCAGGGTTCTGTTCATCTCCTGGGGGATGTACAGGCCTCTGACCTGACACACACACAGCCACACGGACAGACAGACCACTGCCCTGACCAGCGCCGCCTTCATTTCACCGCCTTGAGCTCCACGATCCGATGTGCCCGCCGCTTGTCGATCCCTGTGGGAGACCCTCCTGGCCGTCGTGTCTCGCCCTGAAGCTCAAACTGTTCGACTCGTTGTGAAAGCATTCATTTATAACGACTTGTGAGAGAGGGAGTTGGTTCGATGCAGCACTGATGTAAGTGTGAAAACTGTGGTTGTGCATTTCCTTTAAATCATCAAACTTCAACGAAGTAGGTGAGGGGTCTCCCACTCGCGACCGTTGTGAACAAATAATCATAAACTTCAACACATTCCACCACACCCGGGTGTCTGATTGGACTTATCGGTAAAACTCGTCACGCTGCAGGACGCTGACCGCAACAGAGCCCTGCAGCGTGCGCCCAACCCGTTGAGTCGACTAAAACGATCAATGGAAGTCGTCACAAACCACCAATCCACACGTCTCTGGTAAATTTGACATGTGAGTTCACGCTGATGCAAATGATATTTTAAAATCCCAGCTTGCTTTGGGCCATTTGGAACACGCGGATGTGTAAAACTCACGTAGAGAACATTCAAACATCATCTGCAAAAGGTTTAACGTGCATCAAAACATGTCCATGTCCGTTTGTCACAACCTTTGACCTCTTATCAGAAAATCATTAAATAGCAGCACGACGGCTCAGTGGTTAGCACTGTTGCCTCACTGCAAGAAGGTCCTGGGTTCAATCCCCTGATGGACCTGGGGTCTTTCTGTGTGGAGTTTGCATGTTCTTCTCGTGCTGCGTGGGTTTTCTCCAGGTACTCCAGTTTCCTCCCACAGTCCAACAACATGCATGTTAGTCTGCTTCAGGTCCAGGCCTCCCTTGCAAAAGAGATCTGTGATCTCAATGGGACTGTCTGCTTAAACAACGGTTAATAAATAAAATGTATTACTATAAAAATGTGTCCTAACATGCAGTAGCCTTTTTTTAACAATCAAAGGTCACTAATTCTTGATACAATTCAGGTCAAAAGATAAAATAAATAAAAGCACTAATATCACTGACCAATAATTATGATAAACATACTAACTTTTTAAATAAACACTTTATAGTCAAAAGAAGCCACATCTAATGACCGTGTTCAAAAACACAAAACATGTAAAAACCGTTTGAACACCTTCATAAGTAAAATAATAAAATAGTTAGTGTCTAAAAAGAAAACGTGCACAACATTAACAACTATGCATTCCCCAAGCACCAAGATTTTAATTAAAACTAAAATAATAATTAAAAACTTTTTTTTTTTTTTTGATGTTGACAAACAAATTGAAGTTACATGAAACCTTAAAACGTAACAGTTCAAATAGGTCAAGGCCAATCTTTCTTTGAAGGAATGCATATCACCCGCCGCCTTTCACTGCAGGGATTCATTATTAAATTATTAATATTTTTAAGTAAGAACAAGCTGTAGCTGCTTTGGCCAAAAATAAAGTTACACACAATGTCTCAAATCATTTAGAGATGTCATGATTGTAAGGTTTGGGTTGTGTGTTTGGAACGACTCTCAGCTACTACCACAACACATTTTAGCTCATCATCTGTAAAACTGACGGAGCTACTGACATTATTGTGTTTGCTAACTTGAATTAGCTGTGGCCGTCATTTACATGTTGATTTATGAAACAATTTATTTGTTTCTCAACAGTTTCATAACAATGTATTTGTGTTTTAAGATCGTGAGCTGCCACGCTTCATTTTAGTCATTTAATTCAAACTTTTTACAGTTTAGCTGTTTAATATGAAAACCAGCACCTTTTTCAGTATTTCATTTTAAGTTCTGGCGCCCACTTCTCTTGCAGCTTTGGACAAAAAAAAAAAAAAAAAAAAAATCATATAAAATTAAATCGAAATGTGGAGTTTGACCAGGAATAATGGGATTTACGGGTCTGTAAAGGGAGCCTGTTCTCCTGGCTCCATTCTTTAAAGAGCTGTACATTTTGATCGGAGTCACGTACAAAGTAGTTGGGCCTACATCATGACGGATGCCTGAAAACAGTGTGATTGTCAAACATGCACCTGCTTTCCTCCCTCCATCCTGAACGCATGTTTGCTAATCCCAGTTTGCTTCTCCCCTTTACATGCTCCTCCTCGTCTCAGTGGAAAGGCAAAGGAGGAGCATGTGTGTCTGCATCTACAGAGAAAAACACGAGGAGCACGGCTCTCAGCTGTCTGAGACTCGGCTTCCATCGTTAGTTTTAAAGAGCAGTTCCAAAGATTCGGCTCGTTCGTTAACGTCACATCTCTACTGGGACTAGCACTGACTTCTGGTAGCAGTAGATCGTACGATGTACCTGTACACTGAATCTGAAAAATAAAACAGGAAGGAGTGGTACGGTAATATCCAGCCCTCCTATAGGCTCGCTCCACAGTAGAAATATCAATTTACTAAAATTCAATGTAAAGTTTGGTAATAAAAGTGTTTCATCAACTGCTAAAAAAAGTCGTAGAGACCAAGGTTGTTTTAAGCTTGCTCTGTTCTGACTATCTGCAACAAGATACTGTTTTAATCATTTATGACCAGATAATTTGATTTCCTGCTGCAAAAGAATCAATTTGACTTGAAAAAAGTTTAGTTTGCTGTAAGAGACTGTTAATTCTTTTAATAATCACACACAACGTGAAAAGGTGCAGATGGACAGGTGGAGAGAGAGACGACAGCAGAACAGAGCTGAGTGACAAGAAACAGCAATAAAACCTGGATGGGGCCGAGGTTATTTTAAAACCTGAGTCACTCCTTGCACAGTTTAAAGGAAACTTTAAAGGAAACCGAGGACACAGCCATTCCTCCTCCCCGACACTCGTGTGCATAAAGTGAGGTAATTGCCTGGAAACAATGAGATGAAGCTCTGAGCTGCAGAAATATCTGCATCAGACGAGGGGCTGGGGAAAACCTGCTGCACGCCGCGCCGACCGCCACCAATGACAGAGGAAATCAAACCACAGCAGGGCCTGCCTCACAGAACATGTCTTATTGTAAACGAAACGTTTCAGATGCACATTCTGTGGATCAGCTGCTGTGGCTGGGTCATTGTTCTGTTGGACCTAGTTTGATCCAAGCCTCAACTGTCAGACAGGCTCACACAACTCCAGAACCCTTTGGTGTCAGTCATGGCCTCACTGTAGGGAACTGAAGCCAGCAGGACCGGTGTGGGGCCATTAAGATTGTGGGACGTTAAGTCCTGACTACATGGAGCAAAAGGGTCTTAAAACTTGACTTCAGCCTCCATGGTCCAGTTTTATTTGGTCCAGGGAATTTGTGAGACAGTTGGCATTATGTGTTCACTGCTATGCATTGTGGGTAAACATCAGAGCACCACGAAGTGAAATGCTAATCTTTTTTTTGATCCATAAAATAAAACATTTGGTACACAAGAATAAATCATCTTCAGTCTTGTCACTCATTTTGTTTTGCCACTGTCTGCTGAAACTTGGTTTTGCAGCAGCCTGAACGTACCAGAGATCAAACCCAACGGTCTTCTGCTTGAAGCTCTTGTGGAGTTGTGGTTTGCAGAGATCTGCACGTCTGCAGGTGAGGTGAAGCAGCGGGCAAGAGACAGAAACAAATATCATTGAAATTAGACAACAGAAGCTTTTACATAAACTTACCCTGCATTTTATATTTAACTCCTGACACCAAATCTTAATAAATCTGGAGTTTTACCATTTATAGTTCGTTTTATAACAAACCTCTTTATTCTAAGACCCAAACCCCAAGTTAATTTTTGTTTTGACCTGTAATCCTAAAAATAAAGAATTGATTGCGCATGCGTTGAATCTTGCACCACGCCCCCAAATAGTTTCCCGGCTATTTCCTGTCGGCGTTAATTTTGTGTTCCTTTACACCAGCTTTTTATTGACTGTTGGATACAAACATACTTGTAAATTAGTTTTATTAGTATTTGACGTCGTGGTAGCGACGTGTAAAGTTCCCGGGTGTTGGAATAACCGCAGAGCACAACTAAAGCGTAGACATGAACGTTGTTAGACTACTGGAAGTAGGCATGACTAGACCCCCAAAGCATCGCAAAAAAACTGACTGAGCATGCGCATTAGTAACTCTACAGAAGTCAATTGATAAAAAATATAAACTTCATGGGCCTTTAAATTAAGAGCTAGATATGTTTGTAAACGGATGTCACCGAAGTATGGCAAGCGACGGGGCCCACCAAGCAGCAGTCAGAGCCGTCATCAACGCGCTTCACATCAGAGATGGACGGTTCCAAAGATTTAGGTTGGGGGGGTGAGCGTAAATATGTACTGTATACTGTATCCCCTCTAAATGTAGTCAGAACAACCAGGTTGGACTATTAAATAATCATAAACACCATTTTATTTCCAATAAACAAGATTCTAGGACGCTTTGAATTTATTTAAAATGTTTAAATAATTTATGAAGGAAAAAAAAACTCCTATAGTGGACCGTACCAACTCGAATCTTTGGCGCCGATTACAACTGACTCAGAGTCTCTGAGTCTGAGAATATCAAAAACTTAGCTGGAAAAGTCAAACAAACCCAAAGTAAGTAAATAAATAAATGTTTTAATTGATATATATTTGAGTTTATGATTTAATTTCTGATTCCGACTGCTCCAGTGTCCAAATGTTAACAGTTTTTTATTTTAGCTTAGGTTACCGTTTGCTAACTAGCGTTAGCAAAACTTAGCCAGCTAGCTTAAAAAAATAAAATAAAAAAACTATATACAGTACTGTACTGTACTGTATATGTATACACTTTTATATTATTTAATATATATACATTATATATATACAGTATATAATTTTATATTCATTTATATATATGTATATAATTTTATATTCTTTAATATATATTTTATATACGAAGTTTAGCAGGGTGATGTTGAAGGGCAAAAATACAACAAAAGGCTTTAATAATTTTAATATTTATAATCAAATAAAATGTTTTAGGTAATTACAATTTTCGAGCATTTCCTGTTACGTAGGTATTGTCTTAAATTCAGTTTTGGGGACTAAAAAAAGAAAGTTGAATTATTAGGTGGGTTAATTTTCTACAACTAATCAGTGAACTGAGGGGAAAATTAATTTTGAATAATGTAAATAGAAATTGCTTGACGTATAGCAGTTATCTGATATAAGGTACTTAATTATCTGAAATCGTAGAACATTTTATTCATTTTTATATTTATAGGTTGTCAGATGAAGGAAGCTAAAACAAATACTGTAGTGTATTTCTTTCAGGAGTCTACATTTAGGAGCTGCAGAAGAGAAAACAGACATTTTAACAAGTATGTATTTTTTTTTAATCCTCTTTCATACAAGCAAATCAGTGATTAAATACCTCCATCAAATCCTTTACATTTTGAGTTGGTTTTAAAGCAAATTTTGAAATATTTATGCAAGAAAACCGAATAAAATCAACACAAATCATACAACCTGAAATGTAAAATAAATTTGGTCAGGTTGTACTGTAGCTAAAAGCTAAAATTAGTCAAATACTTACAATCTAATTTGTCTTGTTTTGATACCTAAACCGTAAAGTTACCTAAACCAAAAATTAATGTCAAAACCTAAACAGAAGAACAGATTGCAGCTTCCTGGCCCAGCTTTCAGACAACAATAATACAAAGTTTTGAGTGTGCATAACTTTTCACCTTCCAAAGATAATATTGTTGCAGCAGATCCAGCATTGTCTCCTCAGGTCTGTCCACATGATCTTCATCCATCTGACCTCTGAATGTTTTGTTCCCTCACAATCTTTGCATCAAACCAGAGGTTCTCAGTTGGACTGAGGTATGGGCTTGGACTGGACCAGTCTGGACCTTTAACTGGTTCTCCTTAAAGCAGTGGCCTGTTCTTTGGCCATATGTTCAGGGTGATTGTCCTGCTAGAAGGTTGACCTCAGTCACATCTGGGAACACTCCAGCAAGTTTATTTTCTCTATATTTTACTTCATGCATCTTTTCTTTAAATCCTGACCAGTTTTCTGGTCCCTGCTGATGGAAAACATTCCCACAGCATGATGCTTCCATTGCCGTGCTACACTGTAGGAGTGTTGTCAGTGTGATGAGAGATATACCTGTACTGTTGTCTTGGATGGACAGTAAAACACCTTCCACATGTTTAAGACTTATTTGCTTATGGAAGTTTGTTCTTGTTATTAGTATTTTACCTTATGGCACCTTGATTTGACTGATTTTTTTAAACTATGGTACTTTTATTTGATTTAATTGCTCTTTGTTGAATTATTGTTGTCTGTCTAAAACAGGTCTCTCTTGAAAATGAGTCCTCGTGACTCCATGAGACTAACTTGTTGAAAAAAGGTTGAATGAATGAAAAAATGAAGAAACAGATTAGCTTTTTTCCCTTCCAACCATTGCCTTTATTCTGTCCTTGGTCTTCATTATGTCTCTCTTGGTGGCAGCCCTTATTATTTATAGGAGGCACTTAGGGCTGAACCTCATTTGACTAATTATGAATCTTCTGAAGGTGATGTTTGGAAATAATTTTGTTGTAAAAAAAACTGAATTAATGTTTGAGCCTTAAACCATCTGTTGTCTTAAATCAAAGAACCAGTTCTGGATCTTCTTCTTTTTAAACTAGCTTCAACAGCAGGTTTTTACAAGTTAACCTGAACTCGTTTTCTTCTTCTTCTCTCCATAAGCATTGGGAGACGTGTGAGGACCAGCTGTCTGATGGCTGCTGAGCAGGAAGGAGGTGGAACAGGATGACGGAGAGGTGAGCTGTGACAACAGGTGTTTTCATGTGTGGGTATCCCCTGCAAACACCGGGCCTTCACACGAGTAAGTGTCTGTTTTTATAAGAACTCACATGATTTCTCCTGAAAAATCAGCTCTGAAGAGTCTCAGGGCCATTTATGTTCAACTTCCAGTGAAGTTTGATTAGAGTTGCTGCTTTAGTGGAAACCATTCCATTTTCTGAAAACAAGTTTTGGTGGTTTAAATTCTTCATTACTATTAAGCTTTTAAGTTTGTAAAATGCAGTAGAAGCATTAAGTTTGGAGCTTCAGTGGCAGCCTTAGAGAATCTTGCAGGCTCATTTGATTTGTTCAACCTGAACATATTGTAGATAATTTTAAAGAATTATGCAGAACGTTTCATAACTCTTTGCTTCAGATCAGTTTTATTCTATAGGAAATATTTAACATGACAATAAATCTGTTAGCTTTTTGTCTGCTCACCTATCTGCTGTTGTCTTAGTTTTAATATTTGCAAACATCACTGTTGAAAAGTGAGTAAAATCTGACATATTTAAAAGAACGACAGGAAGCTTCTCCATCTGCTGGTTTCTGATCCTAATTCAGATATTTTATTTTAATTCCGCATTTTGATCTCAGCCTTCACACTCGGCTCATGAGTCCAAACGTTCTGAGCATCTTATGTTCACAAGCTCTACTCGGGACAGCTGCAGAGTGTCCAGTGGGTGGTCCCCCCCGAAGATTCAACGTCAGCAGACTACAGGACGTTGATTGACCAAAGAGAGACGCCGATCATGAGCATCGCCATCACCAGAATCAAACCCACCGTTTTTCAAACCTCGCAACATCAGCATTTGTTATTTACTTTTAAAATATATATTTAATACATCCATTGAATGGTGCCACCGTGGTACGCTGAGGAGGTGCAGATTCTTTCATGGCTGACATACGAACTCAGACCGAGCTAAAACAAAATGACTCGATTTAGGGCAGGGGCCTCGACTCGGCCACAAAATTTTTTAAAAGGTGAATCAGTCAGATGGAAATTGTTTTATGTTTATGACTTTATTTGGGTCGACACAACGCTGAGAGACTGACTGGTTCAAAAAACAACTTTATTAAGGTTTCGTTTTCAACACGATGAACTGTGACTTGGGCAAGTCTGCCCGAATATTCTTTAGTTCTGCTTCTATTGTCCCACAACTTTGAACAGACTAGACCTGAAAATATTCACATTTTTAGTCCTTTTAGACTCAAACTATGAAGCCAAACTCAGCTGGACCATCCAAGTCAGGAGCTTATCTTAATTTAAAATTGGAAACCTTCTGTCGTCACTCGGTCTGAGTGGGACCTGCCACCTGAAAACCAACGTTTCACCTTTGATTCTGCTGCTAAATGAAGCAGACCGTTTGGTCAGTCACTGGTTTAGACTCAGATGAAAACGCCTCAACAGATCCAACAGATCTGAAAACTCGTGTCCATCCTCGTCAGTCAGCAGGATGACTCAGCTTTTCTAAACTTTGGAGAAAGGCCACCTTTCTTCAGCTGTCGTCACTTTTTCTTCTTGGTCTTAGAGAAAAGTCCCGCCGTCAGGGTTTGTTCACCTGAGTCAAACGCTGTGGTTTAACACTCCTCTCAGACACTCTTCAGTGTAGGAAGGTGACAGAGTGGAGAACGACAAAAAAAGTTTGTTTTCCTATAAAGCAGGGAAGGTCTGAGTTAGGCGAAGTGACGTTCAATGCTGCAGTCGCCATCGAAACCTTCCCATAAAACCAACAAACTAAGATTTAAGTTATACGAGAATTAACGATGACAGGAAAATCTTTGCTGCTTTTTTATTTGTTGGAGACTTAGAAATGATATTCATCAATTAAATGATGAGGAAATATTTAGAGATTATCGCCCGCTGCCGGATGGTGAAGGCCGACGATGATTTAGTCTGTCTGTGTGTTTTTTATCAAAAATATTTCATAGAACACTAAATTACTTTGAATGAAAGTAACTGTCGGGCGTACCTCCACAACTGATTAACTTCTGGAGTTAATCCAATTAAAGATGGCCGCCACAGCCAACGGACTTTATAAAGAAAAACAAATCGACCATATCTCCGTCAGTTTTTCTGATATTGAGCTAAAAGTTGGTGTGGTTGTAGCTGAGAGTCGTCCACAAAGCTTACTCCGAGTGTTCAGACTGTTCTTCAAGGTTTCACTAATGCCGCCGCTCAGTGATTTCTCATCAAGAGATGAGCTCAGTCCAGACGACCTGTTGACCTTTATTACTTTCTGCTATGAAAGAAAAGTGTTCAGGTTTGATTTGTCCCTAAATTTAAAGACAAAACTGCAAAATACCCCAAAATTATTTAATTTGTAACATTTATAGTTTGATTGTTTTCTACATCTAACACAATTTCTACATCAATTAAAGACTGTCTGGGGGTTAAAATAACTCGTTAGGATAAAAAAAAAAGAATTTTTTTTTTTTTTTTTTTTTAAATTGACAGAAAATATTCCTTTCTTTTCTTTTCAGCTTATGATCAGTTACCATCAGTTAGTGATCAGTTAATGATCAGTTATGGTACTTTACGGTCTCAGTTATTGTCAGTCAATGATCAGTTGTAAAGATTATGAACAGCTAATGGTTAGTTATGGTCAGTTAATAATAAGTTAATGATAAGTTAATGATCAGTGATGGTCAATTATGGTCAGTTATGATCAGTTAATGATCTGTTATTGTCAGTTAATCAGAGTCAGAGTCAGTTTATTATTGCCATTGTCAATGAATAAAATTCACAGACTAGGAACTTGCTTTGGCATAA
>JARVLU010000646.1:1641476-1655589 GCA_031762415.1 Simpsonichthys santanae | reverse complement strand
CTGTTAGGAGGTACAGGAGGGACAGTCTGACCGATACAAATGGTGATGATAACAACTAATAACGTCCTTTTAATGGACTGACAACATCCGAAGCCGCTGCTAAAAACAGAGTTCTGGCTGTTCTTGAAGACTGTTCCCGATATTCAGTGAAAATTAGCAGTTTCAAAATAAGACAGAACGTTTGCAATGTACCAAACCTTTATAATTTAACCAAAAGAAGTCATTACATTTATGAGCAAAACTTCAGGAGATCCCAACCTCAGCAGCTCAAACAAAGTTGACAAAGGACTTTTGTTTCACTGCTGGAGAAGATGCAGTGCCTCAAATGAGATGATCTGCATGACAGCCATATTGATGTCAACTATTGTACTTAATTTTGTTTGTGAGCTTCTAGCAGATTTACAGTTCCTTAACGTTACTGCTATTAAGAGCAAAGATGGGCTTTTGCTCAGTGGGTGGAGAAAAAAAAATGACTGCAACTCCAAGTCGTCGGCAAAGTTCAAAGCCGTAGCGTGCTGGTCTGTTTCCTGTTAGAGGCTTGTCACTCTCCTCACGTCACTGAGCGCAAAGAAAAGAGGAAAAACAGTCCATCTGGGATCCATTTACTTTCATTATTCTGCCTCGAGACTCTGGAGACTGACCGCCCCCTCATAAACACACACATTCAAGCACAAAAACTCAAACACATACAGTTATCAGGACCACATGCGAATGGACAACATGAGCTCACAGACTAAACGAGGACGGACAAGGACGGAGCACAAAACAATTAATGTGCTTGTTCTACGCACACAAAATAAAAATACTGTATAGCAAAGATAATCCTCTTGGGTCAATGTGATTAATGAAAAACAAAAACAAAATCAAGACACCAACTTCACAAAACTAATGTGAACATCAGGCAGGAGCATGCGCACACTCCTCACTCAACCCCACAAACAACACTCAACCACACCTCCTCTGTAGACCCATTAAAACTGCCCCCCACCCCCACTGACTAACTACAGGCATCCTAATGGAAAGAAGCAGGGAGGGGGAGACGCTTATTAAAGATCAATCAGCGGAGGAGACAGGAAGAGGGGGACGTGTGTGTGCTGGTTAGTGGTGAGGCTTATGGGGATGGAAAAAGGGGGAGTGTGTGGGTGGGGTGGGGGGGTAAAGGATAAGGTGAAAAAGCAACAAAGCACCCACTCTGAAACTTAAACGCAAACCTTTACCCATAAAACACATTCCATTAAAAAACCTTTAGATTTTTTTTTTTTAATGCTGACCATGAATCGTTGGAAAAGTTTATTGGTTACAAAGCGGGTGTACGGTGTAGGTGAGAGGGGGGGGGGGGGGGCTTTATAGATATAAATGTGTGTTAAAGAAAAAGGCTCTTTACAAAAAGTTCTAACAAAGTACTTCATTAGGGGCTTAAAAAGAGTTTATGTGGACCTGCAGTTTCCTCATAATAAGAAAATTGCATTTACCGGTAAGTTTTTTTAAACATAAATATTCAATAACATTGAATAAAAGGGGACCAGAGGGTGTGCTCCATTTATCGGGGCATCACTCTCCTGAGCCTCCCTGGTAAGGTCTATTCAGTGGTACTGGAAAAGCAAGTCCAATCACTGGTCGAACCTCGGAGCCAGGAGGAACAATGCGGGTTCCGTCCTGGCTGCGGAACACTGGATCAGCTCTTTACCCTCACTAGGGTCCTCGAGGGGTCATGGGAGTTTGCCCATCCAGTCTACATGTGTTTTATGGACTTGGAGCAAGCGGTGTGAGAGTTTGGTTCTCATTGCCAGCAGTAAGTCGGACCCTTCAGGGTGGGAGGTGGTCTCCTCCAGGGCTGCTCGTTGTCACTGACTCTGTTCATAACTTGTATGGACATAACTTCTCGGTGCAGCCAGGGGGTGGAGGGAGTCCAGTTCGGTGGCCTCAGGATTCATCTCTGCTCTTTGCAGATGATGTGGTCCTGTTGGCGTCATCGTGCCATGATCTTCAGCTTTCACTGGAACGGTTCACAGCCGAGTGTGAAGCAGCTGGGATGAGAACCAGCACCTCCAAATCTGAGGCCGTGGTCCTCAACCAGAAAAAGGGAGATCGTTCTGGTCAGGTCGATGGTGAGGTTCTGCCTCAAGTGGAGGAGTTCCAGTGTCTCTGGGTTTTGTTCACGAGTGACGGTAGAATGGAGCGTGAAGTTGACAGACAGATTGGTGCAGTGTCTGCAGTATTGTGGACTCTGTACCGGTCCATTGTGGTGAAGAGGGGACTGAGCTGTAAGACAAAGCTCTCTGTTTACTGGTCAGTGTACGTTCCTACCCTCATCTATGATCATGAACTCTGGTAGTGACTGAAAGAATGAGATCGTGGATACAGGAGGTTGAAATGAGTTTCCTCTGCAGCTGGACTCTCCCTTAGAGACAGGCTGAGAAGTTCAGTTACCAGAAGAGACTCAGAGTAGAACCACTGCTCCTCCACATCCAGAGGAGCCAGTTGAGGTGGTTTGGGCATGTCAGACTGGGAGGAGACCCCCGGGTAAGACTCAGGACATGCTGGAGAGACTATGTTTCTTGATTGGTCTGGGAACACCTTGGAGTCCTCCCAGAAGAGCTGGAAGAGGTGGATGTGGAAGGAGATGTCTGGACCTCCCTGATCAAGATGTTGCCACAAGACCTGACTTCAGAACAAGCAGAAGATGATGGAAGGAAATACAGTATATAGTTTTTATTTTGTGTTAATAGTCTTGTGATTTGTTTTGTGTGCAGTTTTAAAACATTCTATTTATATGCATAAATTGGATTTTATTTAATAATTATGAGTTTTTATTTTTTTATTTTAATTTCCTCTCAGCATCTGTGACGTGTTTTCTTTTCCTCTGTCGGCTGAATTTTCATTATTCTGCAGTTTATTGGAGTTATTTTAAGTTTTAGTACTTTTTATAGTTTCTGTAATCCTAATATTCAGAACCAATCTATTGGTTTTATATTTTTATTTCCCTCAGCAGAAGGCAAAAGCAGAACGTTTGTCTCTCTGGGTGTTTGTCTGTTAGCAAAATATCTGCTCACTGGTGGATTTTAATGAAACTCAAAGTAATCACTGAACGTGCATCCTGACACTTCAAGATGGCTGCCACAGCTAATTAACCTTAGCCAGCACAAAAATTGTTATAATTGTCATTTTTACAGCTACAGAGTTAATGCAGGGGTGGTAGTAGCTGAGAGTCATCCTCACTTCTCTCATAGTGTTATTTTAAAAATCAACAAATATCCGTAATGTTTCTCATTCAGTCTGAAACTGGTTTGGGCAGCAGTCATCTTCAGTCCTTTAAGGAGCGTTTCTGTCCTAGATGAAACTTTTTGTTGTGAAGACGAGTCAGAAAATCTTTTTTGCTTCTGTGTTCGGTACTTCCTGTGAGCTGAAACTCTTCTTTTCTCTTTGAATCAGCTCTTTACGCTTATTTGGTGCAGAGTCAAAGTTTCTGTGACTTAAATGTTTTTATACGAGTTCCTGATTAAAAGTGAAACCACAAACTTTCAGTTTGTGTCACATCAGCTGGTTGATCCGTGAGAAATAAATGTACCACCGATTCTTTACTTTTTAATGGTTTTTAAAAGGAAACGTAAACAAAACAGATTTGGTGCTGATTTGTGCTTTTATTAAAACAAAACAAGACAATAAGTTAAAATAAATAGATAAATTATTCTAAAAATAAATATAACAGTTAAGGAGGACACTGTAATTAGAAGTTCTGAATGAACCTGGTTAACAATAAATTAATTTTGATTAACTGTAAAACTGAAAGTGGACTTGGAAACCTATAAATAAAAAAAACTAAAAACAATAAGTTAAAAAACATTTAGCGAAGAAAAGTCATGAGGATGGGGTTAAGGGTTTTTCAACAAGTTTCAGATTGATGATGATGATGGTATGAAGAAGCACAGTGGGCGGCATCAACTTCTGCAGCATCTGCCAATCACAGAGGCTTCCTGGTAGACCTCCAGGAACTCAGCCAGAGCCTTTCTCTGCACCAGGTGGTTCTCCACCTGCAGACAGAGTTAGTCCTCCTTTAGTGTCGCGTCACCAACATTCATTAAATGAATCCTGTTCCTGCAGCACTCCTCGTCTTTACTTTGTTTCCTGATGAAACAATAACTCAGAAACCAAAGATAAATGGAGTCTCATGCAGCTTCAGCTCAGGTTTCTATGATCAACGAATATGTTGGAAGTCTGAAGCTGTTCCAAAAAAAACGATCAACATTTCCCTCCACTATTATCCATGGAGGGCCCCTCCTTGTCAACAGAACCGAGCGCCCTGCCTGCCAAAATCTATACGGTGGTAACTTTGATTACGGGTAGTTGGTGAACGGCTGAGGAGTCCAGTGTCTCGACCCACTGGCGGGACGTTCTTAGTCTCCTTACGTGAGGTGTTGAGGCTCACGCTGTTGCATCTTCTCTTGCAGAATAGTAACGGAGTCGTTGGGTGCGTCTGGAACTCGTCTGGATCTCTAATGAACAAACTATGTTTACTTTGGTGGTGGACAAGATCAGCCCTAAGTTCCTCGAGGCTCTGGATGTTCCTCACTTATCTTGGTTGACACACCTTTGCAACATCGCATGGACATCAGGGGCGGTGTCACTGGATCGGCAGACTGGGGGGTGGTTCCCCTCACTAGGGTCCTCGAGGGGTCATGGGAGTTTGCCCAACCAATCTACATGTGCTTTATAGACACGGAGAAGGCTTTCGACCTGTGGGGGAGCTCCATGAGTATGAGATGGAGGCCCCATTGCTACAGGTCACTCAGTCCCTTCAGAAACATTGTGGCACATTGGCGGCAGTAAGTCGGACCCCTTCAGGGTGGGGGTTGAACTCAGTCATGGTACACGGTCGTTACTGATTCTGTTCATAACTTTTATGGACAGATTTTTTTTTTTTCTCAGTGGAGCCACCCTTATCTAAGGATTATTTACTGTTAATAATCAGTAATAAACACTGAGATTTACAAATAAAAACTCCAACAGTACTATAAAACCTCAGACCTCTGGCCTGAACCGCTGGAATAAACCAAGTGTTGATGAGTGAAAACAACCATTACCTGAATCCTGTTGAGCTCTTTGAGGGCTGTTTCTGTGTTGTGGTTCAGGTGAGACTGGTGGGACTGGCAGGTCTTCAGTTCCCTCATCTTTATCTGGAGTTTTGTCAGGCCCGCGTGGACTTCAGTCCTCTTAGAGTCCGACAGGTGGTCCAGTAGTCCACTGTGGTTGCTGTGATGAAGGATGCTGGAGAAGATCTGCGTGTAGATGTCCAGAGTGGCATTCATCAGGTGAACGTCATCTCCTCTCTAAGGAAACAGAGAGGGAGAACCTGGCAGTCAGTACTCAGGGATCAGAGTACAGTTTTAGTTGAAAATATCATAAAACAGCTGTCGACGCTTTAAAGTTCTGTTGTTGACATTTATTCTGTTTTGTCATTTGGAGTCCCTCAAGGATGCGTTTTCGATCGTAAATAATTGTCTTTACTTAGGTTTTGCATAAGCAGCTCTATCTTAGTGTGACTTTGCATTTTATTGCCACTTTCCCAGTTCTTATTACGCATTTTTATCCAAAAAAGTAAAATAGTTTGTAGTTATTTTAATGATTATTATTATTATTTTATTTATTTTTTTACACATTTTTAAAGCCTTCCATGTATCAACGTTCAGCTCGTTCAGGAAATGTTCCTAAGACTTTTATTTTTTTGTTGATTTCAAACTTGTCAAAATATTTTAATTTATTTAAAAATAGTTTGCCCATAGAAATACATAAATAATTTCAATTCTTTCAAAAACCTTTTTCCTCTTTGCAATCCAGCTGTTTTTGACTTTGCATGCTACTTTTCTACTGATTGGTATCACAAGAAAAAAAAATTCTGGTTAAGTGTGATGAGTTACTTTGTGTAGTATTTTTTTTTCATGGATTATTCTGTTTGAAAAATTGTTTGAGTTGATTGTTGAAGAAGGAGCAGACAAAATAAGATTTATCTTCTGCTTCCTTTCATATCATATATATACAGTATAATTCTTTATCATGATGTGTTGTAAATAGTATTCTGTGTTCTTTTAACTTTGAAATGAATAAAAATTACAAACAAACAAACTTTTAGCTTTTAGCTAGCTTTTATGTATTTTTAGCTTTAGCCATTAATCTTTTAGTTACCATCTTGCTACTTTTAGCTTTTAGCTATTACGTATTCATCTACTTATAACTTTTAGCTAGTCTTTTTGCTAGTTTTAGCTTTCACTTACTATTCTGCTACTTTTAGCATTCAACTAGCATGTTTATATTTTGTAACTCTTAGCTAGTTTTTGTTAATTTTAGTTTTAGCTATTCTTTTGCTCCCTTTGCTTTTAGATAGCCTTTTGCTACTTTTAACTTAAAGCAATTGTTTTGCTACTTTTAGATTCTAGCTGGCATTTAGCTTTTTCCAGCATTGTGCTTCTCTTAGCTTTTAGCTACTGTTTTGCTTCTTTTAGCTTTACCAGCTCAGTTTGGGCTTTTGTCAGCGTTCATACAGAATTTTCACAAAAATGTAGTTTCTCAATTAACTTTTGCATTCAGCCTAATTCAAGATGGCCGCCACAGCTAATCAGTTATATGGAACACTGTCAGCTTGACAGACGCTGAGCTAAAATTTGGTGTGGTAGTAGCTGAGAGTCCTCCTCAACACATACTCATTGGGCACACTGAAGGCGCATAACTTTATTTTTTCCAAAGATTTGTTAAAATTTTTATAATTTTTTTTCTTTTTGTTGAGATAATTTTAGTTTAAAGGTCAGTGGCTGTTTATCATGCAGTTTTGATAAACGTAGCAACGTTTTTAAAATCAAGTTTCTCGCAGTAAAAAAAAAAAAAAAAAAAAAAAAAAAAAAAAAAAACTTTTTTTAAATACTTTACAGTACTTGTTAACTAAAGACCGTTTGGTCAGTGAAGAATTTATTACGGTAAATTGACTTGTTGTGTTGGGACAACTCAAACCAAACAAAGGCATAAACAAGTCAAGAAAACAACAAATGAAACAAACCCAAAGGCCAAACTTGTATTTTCAGAAAGTCCATCCTGTTCTACAGTCCATCCGTCTGTCACTGACGTCTTTAAATGAACTTTAAAGGCCTTTCAAATGTGTTTCTGGTTGGTGGAGTTTGTACCTGGCAGGAGTTGTTGAGGCTTCTGATGACGAAACTGAAGAGAGGGTAGCTGCCGACCTCGGGCACTTTCAGCTTCTGAAACACATAAAACACATTTGACCATGAGACGTGGAGCACACGTGCACTGCTGCAGGCTTACAGTTCTGCAAAGGTTTGCATGTGCCAGAGTCTCAGATGGGGCGTAAAAACAAACATCTTGTCATGAAATAAAGATGTGATGCTGCCTTGGACTCAGAGCTCCACTTTAGGTTTGATTCAGTCTCTTCCATCGGCAGTTGGACCTCCAGAATATTTACACGTTTAAACAAACAATTATGAACATTTGTTGTAGAGGTCAATGTGACTCATTCAGTGTTCAATACCATTCTTTATAACCCAGAACAGCTGATGGCCGACATGGTCAACATGTACTTGTCATTTATTTAAATAGTTACGCATTTAATCCTATAAAGCATATTTAACAACGAACCTTACTACTTGGAATGCACAGGCATGGTGGCGTAACAATTATTTATAATGAAAGTCGATTTAAAGTGATCAGACATTTATTTACTCATTCTCTTTAAATTTGTAGTTATGGACATACTTTTTGTTGTAAGTCTATTCATTCAACCTTTATTTAAACAGATAAATCACATTGAGCCTCGAAGACTCATTTACAAGTGAGATCTGTTGACAGAAGTCTATAAAACATCTTTTAGTTTAGTGTTGATTCTAGAAGAAATACCTTTTTTTATTCATTTTATTCATTCATTTAAAAGAAACAAAAGAAACAAAACTAATCAATTAAAAAGAAAAACATTGAAAAGGGCTCAGAAAAAAGAAGAAAATTCTTATAATATCTGCCCCTTATTAAAAAAATTTAAAATAACTAGAAACAAACAATAACTTAGTTAACAATTCTCCAAAGTGAAAACAAAAAAACATCAGGCATCATTCACATGGCACTATACCTTCCCAACAACTTTAACTTAATCATCTTTTTAAACATAAAAATTGTTTTATAAATGTTTATGGTGATATCAAGACAGTTCCACAATCCTGTTCCCTGAATTACAACTCAACTTCTTCACACTAGTTCTAAATGAAGGTTTTACAAACATTTCCATTTCTTTACGTTTATAATGACTCTTTTTTTTAAACAAATTTTAATTTAATATTTGGTGGTAACATTTTTATGAGCTTTATACATGACTTGTAAAATACTATAATTACCCAACTCGTAAAATTTTAATAATTTAAACTGAAATGATGAAATAATATTGGGTGACCATAGCACTTCCTACTAATAATTCTTATAGCTCTTTTTTGTAAATTAAAAATAAGGTTTTTAATTGTTTTGTATGCTTTCCCCCAAACTTCAATACAATAGATTAAATATGGAAAAATCATTACATTATACAATATGTATAAAGCTTTGTCATCCACAAACCCTTTAATATTATGCAGTAATGCAACTAATTTAGCTATTTTATTCTTAATTAATTTACATGAGATTTCCATGCTAGCTTCTCATCAATAACGACACCCAAACATTTTATTTCATTAACACTATGAATTTCAGTGCTGTCAATTTTAAATTGGATTTCGATAATTTTATTTCCATTACTAAATATCATGTAGTTTGTTTTATGCAAATTCAGTGATACCTTATTAAGTTGGAACCAAGTTTGTATTTTTACTAATTCTGCCTGCATCATCTCTAACATCCGTTCAATATAAAAATGTGGTATCATCTGCAAATAAAACACACTTCAGAAGCCCTGACACATCAACCAGATCATTCACATACAAATTAAACAACTTTGGTCCCAACACAAAACCTTGAGGGACTCCACATCCATTAACACATTTTTTAAAAATGTTTTTATGCATTTACGTTGACTAAAAGAAAAACTGACTATAATCTCAAAAAATTCCACATTTTAGATTTTTGCAGCAAACATCCTGCAAGCATATCACACTTAGAACTACAAGAATAATTGACTGATTTGTGAAAAATGAGTTGTAAAATTAATGTAGATTAAAGTAAATAACCCGTGCACAGCTGTGAGTGTGAAGAGAAAATGTATAGTTTTGCACAGATGCTGTGATGTAATCATCAAAGATCTCTGACGGTTCAGACGTCTTTGTGCAAACAGATAAAATCTCTGATGTGGTACTTCCTCCAAAACTGAAGAAACCACAGTCAGAGATTGGACATGCTTTTTGTAACTTCAACATGAAAAATGATTTAATCTTGCAAAATCAAATAAAGCATATACTGTACTGTATTTTTTTTTTTTCATTCATGCCGGAAACTGTCAAACCGCAGGATGAGTAATGCCATTCAGACCTCTACAAAGAATATGTGGAGAAAGTATCAAAGTCAATCACTTCATTTCACATTGTCAGGGTCATCAATATAAATAACTACTGCTCATAATCTCATTAACTCAGTGGTTCCAAAACTTTTCTATTTCAGACCCACAAATGAGCTGCGTCAGAGACTGGTGACCCGGACTACCACTGCATAAAGCCTGCAAATGCTGCTAAGGATTAAATGATAGAACGACCAGCCTCAACTATTCGTTTTTTCTATTTTTAATCCATTTAAGACACTTGCTTAAAATATGCTTTTGGCAATCATTTAAAAATGTTCACATTTTGTTTTGATTTCTGTAAATCATCTCAAGACCCCTCACTGGGTGTTTCACAGCTTTAGGAACCACTGTTATCTGATATTTCTGTCATTTTAAACCAGCATGAATTAGATTTTTATAGAAGAAACCTTCCAGTAGAACCCTTTAAGTTTAAAAACTCCTCTGTTCTGTAGTTCAAGACGTTTCTCCAGGAGAAGTAAATAATCAAATAGAGACGCACAGTATCATAAATTGTAAATTGACTGTACTTATTTAACGCCTTTCTGTCTTCTCAAGACACTCAAAGCACTTTACAACACAATCTGTGCCTCATTTATCCATTCATACAGCACTCTACTATTTCTGCACAAAGAATAATCAGAGCTTTATCACATCCATACACTGATGGGACACGTCAGAGGCAATGAGAGGTTCAATGTCTTGCCCAGGGACATTTTGGCATGTGACTGCTGATGGAATCAAACCCCCAACTCTTGCATTGGAGGCCCACTGCTCTAACCACTCAGCCACAGCCACCCCGTTAAATTAAGTAGTAAAGTTAGGAAAGAAATCATGTAATTATAAATTAAATTTAACTATAACATAAAATAACTTAATTTAAAATGAAAACAAATGAGGGTCTAAAACAGAGCCCTGTGGGGCACCATATGTAAACTTACCAGCTCGTCTGCGATGGACTCGTGAGTATTTCTCATGTTGTTTGAGATAAATGACCCAGGTCTCGCAGACACAGCCGTAACTGCGAGCAGGACCAGGACGCAGACTGTAGCAGCACAGGAAGACATATTGGATCGGTATTTTCAGTAGAACCGCTGTAGATGTTCTTCAAAGATTAGCCTGACGACGTGTAGCCAGTCACTGATGCTCTCTATTGACATGTACTTGTATTTATACAGATGTCTGCATGTTGTTTGTGTGTGGTTGTGCATCTCTGTGGTCTGTGGGCTTTCAGCAGCAGCATTGACATCAGAATTCTTCTAAAAAATACTGTGCTGTCGCTAAACATGCACACACAGGAGAATCCCTAGTTGGGTTTCCAATCATTTCCCTTCACCAAGCGTGCACCCAATGCACACATTGATTCCCTGTGGCTAACTGGCTGAAAGACCACCAGATTTGAAGATAAGATCCATAGATGTGTTGAGAATGCTGAGGCGACATCAGACGTAAAGGAAACCTCATGAAGACTCCTGAATGCTTGTGTGCAACTTTTCTACCCTCAAGAAAACCATCTTCAACCTCTTAGAATGTTAACGTTTTTTCTGTAATTTCCCTTCAACTTAACTGTTTTATGACACAAACTCCAACAAGACAATTCATCACGAGCTGTGATACTGTTTAAAAAACACAACCAGTTAAATTAACTATCTGAACGCTTCTCATTAGTTTATATCGTTATAACGAAGAAACACACCTGCAAAAAGGTCAATCAGTCGCATGAAGTGGTAGAAATGACATGAAATCATTAAACCATCATGTGGCTGACTGTATCACTATTATTAAAGTGGGATGCATAACGGAGTTGGCACCTTAAGGTGCTGAAGATTTCTAGAAACAATACTCGTTAAATTGTTAAATTATTTCTCAAATAACTCCACCATTCTGTCCCATCTCCACCTACGCAAGTAACAAGACCAGTACTAATTTCATCCTCTACTGAAACAGAGCCAAATATTATATAACCTTACGCCACCAGACTGTATCACGTTTGTTTTCAGACCTTCAGCCTCTTTACGCTGTTTGTTTTGTTCAGTCTCTCTTTAGCAGGTAAACTGCAGCTCTGCTGTGGTTCAGTCTGGAGATGGACTGGACCACTCCAGGACTTTCCACTTCTGACCAATGATGAACTCATTGTGTGTGTTTAGGATCATTATCTTGATCTCTAATCAGTTCGGTGTATGTTTCCTTACGTCGTCAGACCAAATGCTTCTGCTGCAGAACGCTCTTTAGCTTTTATCTTTATCTCATCAGCCTACAAAACGTTGACCCAGAATTTTCCAAATTAAAAACTAATTTCAATTTTGTAAAACCTCCATTGGAGCATTGAGCCTGATACTCAGTTTTCCCTCTAACTTACACCTTCATGTCTGTGACCAAAATAAAACAAGACCCTAAATGATCCTCAGGAGTGAGGGGAGTGAGATTAATCTGCATGTGAGTTTAGCTGCAGGAGCGTAGCATCATGTGTAGTTTAAAGCTGGAACTTCACTCTCTCCTGTTTTAATTTGTGAAAGCTCTTAGGATGAGAAGTAAACATCTTAAACTACTCTAACGGCTACACCTACTTTTACTTGTGGTTCCTAGAGTTTCCAAATGTGACTTATCTGTTTAAATAAAGGTTGAATGAATGTGAACAGCTGGTTTTGGCTGTCAGCAGCAAACTGGTTGATTCACTGTGAGAAGGTGTTATTATAATAAAACAGCTGAATACAGATCCTCAGACCGAGGAATTCTTTCGGAGGAAAGATGAAACGTTTCTGCAATTTTGTTTTGTTTTGTTTTTTTGAATGTCCAGAGGACCAGACTTAACTTTTTTAGATTGCTACAAATTTGTTTTTAAAGTTATTCACAGGAACGTCACAATTCTTTGAGTTATACAATCAAATGTGCCTTCAGTGCCAATTTATTGTAATTTCAAGTGCAAATTTTCAGTTTTGTGTCTAATCAGTCACCAAGTAGTAGCTAATTTCTGCCAAACAAATATAATAACTCATCATCACTAGTGTCACCAACTATAAAAACTGCATTTTCATTTTCAAGAGTATATTGGCAACAGTGTTGTGATTTTTCTGTTGTCAACTGATGTCATGATGCCATTGAAACATGCATTTTGTGCACTGAATAAATGTAGCTGGAAGAAATGCACTCACTGTGGTGAGTATGAGTAGAAAAGTAAAATCCTTCGATGGAGCGCTGAAATGTCACTGCAGCAGGTCAACTCATCCTTGCAGCATTTCTGTAGGTGGAAATGCCACCATGAGTTGCACAGTGAAACTGAAATCGTCACTTTGGCAACAAATGCAACCTTTGTTTTATCAGGCCTTTAAATACCGTATATTACTAATAAAAAAACTGATTTGTGCTAATACTCTGGAGATACCTGGTGTTGTTATATAACCGCACTGGAGCAAACGTTAGTTTGAGCCACAGAAACCCGGCAGAAGTGAGATGGAATCTCTGCCTCGTTGCTGCGAGTGGAAATGCCACCGCAAGGGATACAGCGAAACCTGAGTCATCACTGTGACCACACATGAACCTTTTCTGAGTACAGTAATACATTTATTTCTAGGAATTCCCCAATAAATGTACACAATCCAAACTGGAATCTGAGTTTAAACCCGTCTTCATGTCTCCACGAGACACGGTTTGATGCAGTTTGTTCCAATGTGTGGAGTTTTTCCAGCTTGGAATCTCTAATTTTAAATAAAAATACAAATGAACTTCTGTTGTCAACCAGATTCAAGATGGCTGCCACATCTAATCAACCTTAGCAAACACAAACATGGCCAACTTAGTCAGTTTTACAGAAAATGGTGTGTTAGTAGCTGAGTCATCTCAGAATCAGAACCAGAATAAGCTTTATTATCAACGCATCGTAGTAGCATACATTGTTCATACAGTCGTCCAAAAGGTGGGCGGAGTGCACGTTGCTGCTACTCCTATGAGCACGGCCCCTTTCTCTTTAGATAGAAAAGGAAAAGGCCACGAGAAGAGGATAGTATTTAAAAAAAGATTCTTCAAACCTTGTCCTTATCAGGACATGATTTAAGACATCATAAAACTCTACCAGCAAAACTTGCTAAGCTTCGGTCTACACGCTCCTTCACCGATGCAGAAAAGCTCGTCCATGCCTTTGTCTCCTCCAGACTGGACTACTGCAATGTACTTCTCATCAGGATTCCTGGAAAGAACATGCAAAAACTACAGTATGTCCAGAACAGCGCTGCCAGGGTCCTGATGAGAGTGTGTAAGAATGATCATCACCCCTATACTCTGGTCACTTCAGTGACTTCCTGTTTCTGCCTGGATCACTTACAAAATGTATCTGCTCACCTTCCAATGCTTGTATGGTAATGCACCATCTTATTTAAAAGAACTTCTCACCCCTCACTGTCCTTCTCGCACTCTCCGCTCTTCCAACACTCATCTTCTTCTCACTCCCAGGTCTCGGTCTTGCACAATGGGAGACCGGGCTTTCTCCTGCGCTGCCCCTCGGCTGTGGAATGCCCTGCCCTCATATCTGAGGGCCCCTCAGACCGTGACATGTTTTAAAAAAGATCTTAAAACCTTTCTTTTTAACCA
>JARVLU010000646.1:1628676-1638919 GCA_031762415.1 Simpsonichthys santanae | reverse complement strand
TTGAAGGCAGATGTGAAGTCCACAAAGAGCAGACGGACGTAGGTGTCCTTCTGTTCCAGGTGGGTGAGAGCAGTGTGGACCACAGTGAAGATGGCATCCTCTGTTGATCAGTTCTCGTGGTATGTGTACTGATGAGGGTCCTCGTTGATGTTGATGGTTGTTTTGATGTGGGTCATGACCAGTTTTTCATGCTGGCTGGTCTGTTCGGGTCTTCAAAGCGTGTGTAGAACTTGTTGAGGGCATCAGGCAGTGAAGAGTCTCCAGGGCATTGTTCACGTCTGCCTTTATAATCTGTTATACACTTAATGACCCTCCACATGCTCTGTGGGTCTTGTGAGGTGAATTGACCCTGGATCCTCTGTGCATATGTGACCTTTGCCCTCTTAATGCAGCAACCAGCTCTTTCCTTGTCTTTCAGCACCTGTGAGTTTCCAGACCTGAAGGTGGTGTTCCTGGCTTCCAGCAGGGTGCGACCCTCTGCATATGGCAGCACGACAACTCAGTGGTTAGCACTGTTGCCTCACAGTAAGAAGGTCCTGGGTTCAATCCCCGGTTGGACCTGGGGTCTTACTGTGTGGAGTTTGCATGTTTTTGTTGCGTGGGTTTTCTCCGGGTACTCCGGTTTCCTCCCACAGACCAAAACATGCATGTTAGTCTGCTTCAGGTCCAGACCTCCCTTGCACAAGAGATCTGTGATCTCAGTGGGATTTGCCTGGTTAAATCAAGGTTAAATCAAGGTTAAATCAAGTTAATAAAAATTCAGCCAAGGCTTCTTGTTCGGGTAGCTCTTAACGTATCTGATGGTGGTGACGTCATCAGCACATTTGCTAATGTACTCCAGGACTGAGGATGTGTATTCCTCCAGGTCTAGTGCCCCCTCATTTTCAGCAGCTTCTCTGAAGAGCAGCCAGTCTGTGCACGCATCGCCATAAAGACAATGTGCAAAATATTTGACCCTGCAGCTTAGAACATGTTACATTTACTGTACTTCTGGACAAGCTTTGATTTGATTAACGTGCGTGTTTAGAGGCCGAGCAGGTCGTCCGTTTGAGGGGCTGACTCAGCAGAGCTGCGTTCAGTGTTTTGTCAGCGCGTGGGGGCAGAGACCCGCTGTGGTTTGAGTCCACACGTCTTCGTAGGAGTTTCCCGGTGAAGAGGAAGCCATTCTGACTCATTTTCAGATTGAAGTCAACTGTTCGTTTATTCACTAAATAAAATTAAAACTAGGTTTTGAACTTTGTTCAAATGTGCTTTTGCCTCCGTTTTAATTCATCTCAGCGGTTTTACCTTCACCCTCCACATTTTCATAAACATCTAGAAGAATTCAACCAATATAAGGCTTTTATAAAACTTTTTGTATAATATAACTGAAGTAGACAAAGTTCAGACTTCAACTTTCCTCAGAGTTAGGATCAAATTCTTAAAAATCGTAGTATTTGTAAACATGGCATCAAAATATTTATCATTTTATAAAAAAAAAAAGATTATTTTAAGCATCACATTGGGACTGAAGTTTATTAGGAGACTGCTTAGAGCTCTAAAACTGTTTCTAAAATTAGATGTAGCAACTTTTCAAAAAGAGATGCTTTTTTAATAAAACTTTTTCATTTCAGTTTTTCTTACTGGAGGGCAAGGAGAACTTCAATTATGGTCTATTTTTTGTGTTTCAGTCTGCTTCAGTTTAAATGTAATTGTCAGCAATTCTGCATTTTTTTATCTTTAAATTAAATAAATAAGAATTCTTCTTCTTTCTGCCACCTTTCATTTTATGTATTCTTCTTTCTTAAGTTTGTTATGTTTTTTCTTTATCTTTTGTTTTTATGTAAAATGAATAAATTGAATTAAAAAAAATTGAAACTAATTTTCTTTGTTGTTGTACCAAATCTGGACCAGCAGGGGGAGACAAACTCCAAACTCACTCAAAGCTTCTGCAAACTATCAGTAAAATAAGTTTATTTCCTCCTTCAAACACCAGTCATAAATACATTCAACATTTGTATATAAAACTATTTTCCCTATTTACTTAAAAAAAAAAAAAAAAATTCAAGTATTCATCTAAACATATACAGTATATTAAATAACATAAAAGTAACAAATTGAACACATATAAGAAATAATAGTCACATAAAAACATCTGGAATGTTCTTAGAACCTTCCAACAACACAATGTGTGTTTACAGTAATCCTCATTTAGGTTCAAAATTCAGACTTAAAAGTTTAACATTTTTAAATCTGTTTAAAGGTTAATTTTAGTTCTTGATGAATCAGCTAATTTTCCATCCTGTTTAAAAAAATAAAACGATTTTTACTGTTCAATTTCAGATTTAACAGAAACTTGTCTATTACAAAAATGTAAAGTTTAATAATCCTGAAACGATGATGGAGGTAAAAATGGTAATACTGTTGATAAAGATGTTGACGATCAGGATGTTTGATCTGTAAACGGTGAGTCTGATGATGAGCCTGACGATGAAGATGTGTGCTTTTATAACAGCTCATCGATCCAGCGGAGAACGTAGCTGAACTCTCTCATGGCCTTCAGTGCCCCTTCTTCTTTCTTCTGGAATGAAACAGAAACATTAAATTTTAGGTTTAAATGTCTTTTAAAAACTGATTTGATTGAAGGAACAGAAGCACTGAATGTTTACCTTTTGAATTTTTCTCTCCATTTTCTTAATTTCTTTGAAATGACTTGAAGGTTCAGAGAAAGAAATCTAAAGATGAAGAACAACGTCAGCCTGGAAACTTTGTTTCTGAGAAAATTCATCCTTAAATTTGTATTTAATGTTTATCAGAGTTATGTGGATAGCAACACAGTGACTTCAGTCTGCCTTTGCAACTTTAAATAGTTTAAAATTCAGATAATATGTTGTTTAAAAACTGAAATGAACATTATTGTCATGATTAGTTTTTTTAAGGACTTTTTTCAAAGAGATTATTACTACTGTAGGTCTGTTTAAGATGCAAATATACAATAGACAAGTTGTTTTTTAACACTTAAGTGATAACAGAGTAATTAAATCAGATTAAACTGACAAAGGAGCTTATTACACACTTTAAAATTAAACATGTAAACAAAGCACTTGGTTGACTGAAGTCTGTGTAGGTAAACAAAAATGGCAGAATAGTAGCAGGATTACATCCATGTGTTTACAGTCATGAGTCATTTGTTTACAGCCTTGTGTTTATAGTTGTTTACGGCCACATGTTTACACGTGCATTTTTATAACCACTTGTTTACAATCATGTATCTACAGATGCTTGTTTACAGATGTGTGTCTATACCTGCTTAATGACAGCCAAAAGTTTACAGCCACATGTTTACAATCAGGTTTTTAGAGTATACGTACATTAATTGTTTACATCTAATTGTTTACTGCTTTGTACAGTTTCCAATCATGTGTTTACGTTTGGATGTCTACAGTCTCAGTCATGTACAGTATTTGCAGCTGTATGTTTACAGTTTACAGTTATTTGTCTACAGCTAAGTGTTTACTGCTGAGTGTTTAGTTTACAGTTACATGTTTAGTTTACAGTTAGTCTACAGCTAAGTGTTTACAGTTACATGTTTACAGTTTACAGTTACTTGTCTACAGTAAGTGTTTACTGCTGAGTGTTTACAGTTACATGTTTACAGTTTACAGTTACATGTTTATAGTTCACAGTTATGTCTATAGCTAAGTGTTTACTGTTTACAGTTACGTGTTTATATCTGTATACTGCTGTGTTTTACAGTTACATGTTTACAGTTTACAGTTACTTGTCTACAGTAAGTGTTTACTGCTGAGTGTTTACAGTTTACAGTTATGCATCTACAAATATGTGTTTACTGCTGTTTACAGTTTACAGTTACATGTTTACAGTTTACAATTATGTCTACAGCTAAGTGTTTACTGTTTACAGTTACGTGTTTACATCTGTTTACTGCTGTGTTTACAGTTACATGTTTACAGTTTACAGTTACTTGTCTACAGTAAGTGTTTACTGCTGAGTGTTTATGGTTTACTGCCGTGTGTGTTTACTCACGCAGTGCCGCAGTGTGTGGTGCAGGCGGTGCAGCAGCTCGTTGTAATGGTGAGGAAGGAGCTTCTGGATCAGCTCGCTGCTGAACACGCTCTTCTGATAGACGTCGATCACTTCCTGCAACTCCAGCCAGCCAATCGTGTTCTGAGGAGACGACACAAAAACATTCAAACATCGTTCTGTGACAGTAAGACTAAACTAAACTTCATCCACAAGAGAAAATGTCATGAAACATAAAAGACCAAACATTTGTTAGCAGGTGCTGGTTTTTTTTTTTATCACTGACCACCATAAAGCAATCATACAAGTGTTTAGGTGTGTTTTAGGAAAATATTTAATCAACCAGTGGATTTATTTTGCTTCTACTCTTTGCAAAATCATGAATCCCCCCCCCAACAAACAAATAAAAAACTCTGAAAGAATTGAACAAATCTGCACAATGTTTTCCATCATATGGTTGAATCTCATGTCTGTAAATTAAAAATGTAAGTGAAGTTTGTGATGATTGCCGCCGAAACAGCAGAAACAAACATCAAAGTTCATGCTCAATAATCCAGGTAGAAAATCCAACAAAGCAGAAGTGAACTTAAACAGGCACGAAGTCCAACACTCGTACGTTTGGACGCTCAGATTTGTTTAGGAAAGTTTTCAGACAATAGTTTTTGTTAAACGGTAAACTTATTGGTAGAGCAGAAGTTTTTTAAAGTTTGAGTTTGAGCTCTGTCTTTGTGGAGTTCCCCCGATTCCTGCCAGTTTTACTTGTTCTTTTATTTTTATTTTTTCATGTTTAGCTGCTAATCCACTTTAATATTTCCACCTAATTGCCTTTTCCCAGATTCGACGCATGTCTGAATCCACCATATTTGTTTACCTGCACAGACGGCGGCAGGTGTGGGTCGGTCATGTGACTCACGTTTATGAAAGATTCGACTGAATGCTTTCATTAAACTCTTTCAAACATCACTATTTGATAAAGTTCAGGGAGACCATTTATATGTTTTGATTTTGTAATTAAGTCTACAACTTTTTAATTGGTCCAAATCAAGATGGTCTCTGCAGTCACATAGAAATACTATAAGTCTGTCAGTTTTACAAATATTTAGATAAATGTGATGTGGTAGTAGTTGAGAGTCATCCCCAATACGTCCTCTGAGTTCATTAGTTTAAATCAAAACGCAGGTTCACAGGTTTTTTGTGTCTGAAATTTCTACTTTTGTTCTGTCATCGTTTCTTCTATCAACTTTTTACTTTTGCTTCACTGTCGGTGTTCTTGTCTGAGAATTTCAGTTATAAATCTGTAATAAAACTACAACTCCCATCATGCAGCAGTCCAGTCAGAAGGAGTTTAAATACTGACGTTGTACCTGGTTGCTCAGCTCAGAAACTGGTTTGTGTTTCAGCCATTATTATGAAAGATTTGAATGAACGACCAACTCTTTTAATTCTTGTAGGTCTTCAGTTTGTATTCTAACGGTTTTTAAAACATCCTAAAAGTTTTAAATTGGACCGACTAAAGCTCTCAGGAAACCTGTGAAGTGATGCTCTGTCTCCCTTCAGGCATTTGAAGAGCACAACGTTTAGAGAAAGTTGTTAAAACTCCCTCCAGACGAGGCTGACAGGTGGACAGACGAGCGTTGTTTATTGTTTGGTTTGTGAAACAACTTTCTGAACAACCATCAGTCTGGAAGAACATTAACAGATATTAAACCTCCACACTTCAGCGTCGCACCGCCTGTTGAGTCGATCACAGATTTCAACCGACCAACGTCCATCTTCCTGCACCAACGTTTGAGTCGATGCTTCAATCTACCCGGAGTCCAGCAAACTTTTGGACTGACAGATGCAGTGATCCTCACAAAATAAAACAACATCGATTGTCCCCGACATCTGTTTTTGCCACCGTGGTTTATTTTGAAAGGATCAAAAGGTCGAAACTGCTCAAAGCTCATCGATACTGAACCGTCGACGGTGTTAAAGATCCCCGGCTGTCAGGAGCAGCACGTCTCTGTGGATCGTTCAAAGGAACGTCCAGTCATCTAGTTTTACTTCAGACGCACAGGCTCTCGTTTGACTAGCCTGTAGTCTAGCCTGGATGAAGACTTCTCCTCATCCTCCAGGCTCTACGACAGATGTCACGGCTCAAAGGTGCTAGTTCTAGATAACTGTTGAACAGAAGGTCACTGTTGGACAAATAAACTAAAAGGAGCCACACAAAGACACTTGTATGAGCAGGCGGTCATGACACAAGCCTTCACAGATGTTCAAAGTTACATGCCTCGTCATGAGAATCTGCACCAGACAGAAAAGCAGCAAGTGTTTTCATAAGCTCCTCCTCCAGAGTACGTCAGGTCCCTGCAGCTCGTCTCTGAGAGAACAACTCTCTGACCTCACACACAAGGAAACATCATTTTAACATCAGCAGTGATAAACATAAACCTGTACCTGAACTCCCTGACGTCACCTCAGAAGTCACCAGAGCAAAGCGAGCGTTGCATCAGCACTTTGTGGCAGACCTCAGACTGACGACACCTTTCAGCTGAAAGACGAGACGTTTCAACCAAGAACAACCGTCCACATGATCTGACTTCACCTTTTTGGATTTACTGTCCTGATCAATGAGCTCAACTCTTTCAGAAAACTTCTTATCTAAAACGACTTTCTTTCATCCCAGGCTCAGAGAAGCTGTGCACACCACGTGCACGTGACACTCACACATCAGTGACTCCTCAGAGGGAAACTGAGCAGAAACACTTCCTCTGTGGATTTCAAACTGCACGCCTGACCACTCAGGTGCAGGAAACACCTGCACACCTCTGGCTGGACACGCTGAACGTGAGGTGGTGTCATGTTCAGCGTGTCCGGTGAGCTCTGGTGGAGGAGGGCGTGGTTCCAGGTGTGGTTGTGGTTGAGGTCAACCAGACGGGCACCATCATGGCTGAGTGTAAACCTCAGAAGCTTCTCTTCACCACCAGAATAAAAAAAGACAGAGAACGTTGTTTCACTGACCGTTGGACACGAGGTGCAGAACTGAGGCAGGAGTCTGACCCGCGGGGAGAACCGCTCCTCTCTCTGCAGAGAAAAAACATTTATTACCTTTTCTCCTTCAACAACAACTATTAAATACAAGATTTTCTTTAATAACCAACAAATAACTTGAATAGTTCTGAGTGAAAGTTTGAACAGTTGTTAATAAACTTAAAATAATTACAGCTACCTTGTAAAATTATGATCGTACGGATAAATAAAAACTGCATGAAGGTGTTTAGTTTATAAACAAGACAGTTCTGATAAATACATTTTAAACTGCGACTCCTCACGTTTAATTTTTATCCAAACATAAACAAACATTTAACTTTAGAGAATAAAATCTAATCTGTTCCATTCTCATGTATCTAACTTTTATTTTGAAGGGACAACAATCAGTGCTGTGTTTCTCAATAACTCATTGTTTAATTTATAAGTTTATTTGTTTTTGGATGTAAAATCATGTAAATCTACTGATCAGTCAAATAAAAAAATACATAATTAATCAATACTCATAAACTGGAAATAATCAGGTTTTATATTTTGATCAGATTTTTCTTCAGTAATAGTAAACAATCAATATTGATTAGTTATATTTAATCAAATTTGCATGTTGATGATCTTTGATTGGTTTATTTTGTGATAAGCAACTTAAATAAACAATAAACTTTTAAGTACAGTACAAACAAATATTAATTTTCTGTTTGGTCCTTCAGTTTGTAACGAGCTCACGCCGTGACTCACGTTTTATAAAAATATTAAAACGTACAGTCGCATTTTTTTTATTAACTTTGATTTAAATTACTATAAAATTATAATTACTGCTGATTGTTAATTTACAGGAAACTCATGAACTAGTTTTAAAATGATTCACAAAGACTTTCTGGCAGTTGGACGGGTTTTAATTTTTTATCTAGAGTCAAATGTGTTTGATCCAACTGGTGGCCAGTGGGCCACATCTGGCCCTCCTCTGCACGCACACTGGCCCACAGGTGGTCCTGCTGCACCCGTGATCCATGACGCGGCTCAGCCCTCACCCTCATGGGTTCATTTAAAACCATAATTAGGTTTAAAATTCTTACTTTAATTTACTTAATGGCTAATTGTTTTGTATTAGTAGAAAAATTAACATTGAACCATCAGATAATCAATAAAACGTATGTGTGAAGTCTAATGTTAAATACAGTGACGTAGTGTCTAAACAAATCAATTTTAGCTGATAGAAAGATGTTTAGATGTTTGTAAAACTCAAGTTGATCGTTTAATTTTAGAATTCATGAAAACAAATTGAGCAGAAATTGATATTGATTAGTGATCAACTTGATCAGACTGAGATGATGAGCATTAAGTAAACACGATTTAAAGCTCGGGGTATTGATCTTACCGGCAGCCTGCTGTTGAGCGTTCTGGTCCGGTTCCACAGCTCTCGGATCAGCTCCGACGGGATCTCCTCCCGGCAGGTGGGCCCCCGTTTGGCGGCGGCGGCAGCGGCGAGGCCGATGAGCACAGAGAGGAGGAAGATCCTGACGATGATGGGAGACATGTTGAGCTACTGCAGACTCCCTTTTCTCTGCTTCATTTATACACCATCCTCTTCCTCCCCCTCCTCCCCCCTCTCCTCCCCCCTCACAGAAAAAGTCCAAACATCACAGACTCAGACGATTGTTTTATTTCCTCGTCCTGATGTCATCTCACTTTTCTTCCCTGTTCACTCAGTGTTTTATTCCCACTTCTCCCAGTCTCCTGTCGCTGTTTTTTTTTAAAACTCTTCCTTCACCTTTTCTCTTCACTTTCTGCCGTGTCACCTCGACCCACGCTGATGAGACCATGGTTTCTTCTGCGTGTTATCAGCTTTGTTGGAGGAAACTTGGTGTTGGTGTTCAGATGTGTGGTTAGATAAAACTAGGTTGTGGTTTTGGTTGATGCAGCAGAGAAATTGGTGACTGCAGAGTTATTTTCCCACCTCATCGAATTTTAAACTGCTAAGAGTCGCCGTCCGACCCAGATTAAAACATCAGAAGAAAATTGTCAGCGAGCTGGCACTTGTTATAACATTTTTGGTTATTCCTGGAAGTTAGAGGAGTAATCAGGTCAAGCAGCTAAACAGGATGAAGATTAAAGACAGCACTCCCAGCTTATTTAAAAATACTTTAAAAAGTTCCACCTGTGGTTTTTATTCTGAAGTTGTACTTCTACAACATTACTGTATACACACTATTACTTCAGTTTTATCCTCTACCTCCCAACGCTTAGGGGCGATAATGTTTTTCACTCATCTGAAAATAAAACCTCATTGACTCTCAACTAGAATCCTCAAACATCTAAACAATTTATAGTTGAAATTTAATGAGTTTTCTTCATCAGTGTCTTCTTCATTCTTCCATAAAGCCGAAACCTGTGAAGAACCAGGACAACAGTTGTTGTATGTACAGTCTCTCTCATAAAGCAGAGACCTGTGAAGAACCAGGACAACAGTTGCAACAGGTCCAGACGACCTGACTGAACTTGGTTGGATTTCTTTACCTGGATTATGGAGCATGGACGTTGATGTCTGGGCAACAGTTGTTGTATCTCACCTGCTGAAGCTTGTAACTCCTTCAGAGTGGTCACAGGTCTCTCTCATTAGTCTCCTTCTTCCACAGTTTCTCAGTCTGTGGGGACGGCCTGCTCCTGGTGGATTTATACGTCCCACGTCCCTTCTCTGATGGATTTCACAGAACACCTGGAGACGTTTAGGTCTTTGGGTATATTTGTATCCATCCCAACTTGTTCTTTCCAATAATCTCTTCTCTGAGTTGAATGAGTGTGAATATTCATGGAGTACTTTTTTATTTAGTATTTATTAATTTTTATTTGTGAAAAAGAAAAACTTCTATTGACCACGATTCATTATGACAGCAAACAGCATAATTTAAAATGATTAACAAAGCAACTACAAAATGTTCATCTGTTTACTCCATCTATCCATCCATCCATCCATCCATCCATCCATCCATCCATCCATCCAAACAAGACAACAACCATTCACTCTCTCTCATCTAGGAACAATTCAGAGTTACCATCAGTCTAACGTGCATGTTTTTGGTCTTTGGGAGGAAACTGGAGTACCCAGAGAAAACCCACGCAGCACGGAGAGAACATGCACACTCTGTGTATTTCCTCTAGTTGTTGGTTGAATCTGAAGCGGACTTGTTTA
>JARVLU010000646.1:1600112-1610515 GCA_031762415.1 Simpsonichthys santanae | reverse complement strand
TAATATTTTTTTTAATGAAAATGTTATGCTTTTATTTTACAAATATCGATTAAACAATAAAAATAAAATTTGCTCCAACAAAAATTCTCCTTAACCGAAATAAGAATTTGCTGTTTCTGATCATCAGAAAAAGTTCCACAAATTCAGTGAATTCAAAGTTTTTTAAGTGTAAAACTTTCATCACTTCATCATAACGACTCATTAATAAAATGTTTATTAATGCTGTATAAGTAAATCATTAATAATCTGTTATAAATCTCTGAAACAGGCTCTCTGTTGGATAAAACAACCTCTTTACTTTAAATGAAACCTCATTTATTACAAGTTGCTCCGGTTAATGTTTGACCTCAACTTTATTTCCAAAACAAACTTTGTCCCTTTGTTGTTACTGAAAGATGATCTGAATTATTAAAATACAGTTCAGTTCTAAAAACAAACCTGCATTAGAGCAGGAAACTGGTTTTATGATCTTTGTTAAAGCTTTATAAAGTGTTTTTAGACTCCTGAAAAACCTGTTTATTTAAATTTATTTCATATAAAGTGGTTGTTACTGGTAACACGTTTATAAAATATTTGTTTCTGATTAATTTCTACATGAAATCAATAAAACGATCTAAAAATCACGTGGGACAGGTGGAGTTGAGCAGAAGTGTAGCAGGACGTAATAAAGGAGGTGTTGAGACTCACGCAGCCCTGAGCCTGCAGGTCCTCGCTCACACGGTGCAGGTCGGTCTTCAGCTGGTGCATGCTGGGATGCTCGTTGTCATAGTGATGCAGGATGTTGTGGAGGTAGAAGTCCAGGATGTTGGCGTGGAGGCAGCAGATCTCCACGTGGTTCTGGAGGAGGTGGAGAGGTCAGACATTTGTTTGTTTGTTTTTGTTTGTTTGTTTATTGTGAACTCTGTTACCTGGTTAGTGTTGACCCTGGGCATCAATCTGGAGCTCGTGTCCTCCTCCGGCTGCATGTTCTGAGCCTGAAGGGACAAAATGAAACGTCCCATCAGCCTGAGTCTGAAGAAACAAACGCTGTCCTCTCATGTTCCTCATCAGAACCATGAAATGAGCTTCAGGTCTTTCAGTTTTAGTCGACCTCAGACTGTGACCTCCTCTGTTCCTGGACCACTTGATCAAATGAGTCGACTAAGGCTGAATTTAAATGTTTCTTTCTAAACAGAATCCACTTGTACTGGGTAATAAACGTTTTAAAGTTCTGTGGGTTATTCAACTGACGGCCCGGGGGCCAAACCAGGCCCACAGGTGAGCTCAGTTGGGCCCACCAGTGGGTTTGTTTTTAAATAAAACTAGATTTTAAACCATAAAACAAAGTTATTGTCAATAACTGCTGGACGTCCGGCCCCTGAGCAGTTTAGTTGAATAAAGGTTTAAAGTCTTTACCTGGGAGGGATTTTAAAGTTTTTAAGTGCTCAAAGTTTAACCTTTGACACGAAATCAAGTCCAAGTTCAGTTTAAATTCAGAACTCTGTTTTTCAGAGCGAACACTCACGCGTTGCGACACTTCCCGGACGGCGGCGTGCGTCTTCGGGTCTTGCAGCGGTCGGCTGAGCGGCCGGTGAAACGGGTGCGCCGCCGCCGCCTCCACCCAACCAATCAGAAGCAGGAGAGCGAGCGTGGCAGCTGCCGGGCGGAGGAGGGAGGCGCTGGTGGCGGCGTCGAGCTTCATGTTGCAAACGGGCGTTAATCCGGACAGGAGAGCGTTTCGGCTGCAGGACAGAAGCAGAAAGTGTCAGAACGACGTGCAGAGGATGAAAAAGTTTCTGCTCGTGCTCACCAACCTGTCTGGAGGTGCTGATGTGACAACTCGTCTGAGCCTCGGCCCTTTATGCATCAACCTCCGCCCCCGCGTAACCTAACTAGGCCATGTAGGCCATCCAAAACCCCCAGCTCCGTCACACAGGTGACCTCGTACTGTGTTTACGGTCACACGGAGGAAATTGTCATTTGTGACGCCTTCAGCTACCTGATATCAATTTACTCAGAGCGTTTAATACTTCTCCTTACAACTCTCATTTCCTCTCCGTGTCTGTTTTCTGCTTCCTGGTGAGGCGCAAACTGGAAGTCACTGATCGTTTCCTTGTTGACAATCACTCGCAGCAGCCGGCTCGGTCAACAAAGCTGCAGATTCATTTTCACGTTATGCAACAAAGTGTAATTATTAAGTAAGAGTGTGTAAGAAGAATTATAAATAAAGAATACTGTGATGCTCTGCAGCGTTTGGGAAAAGTCTGAAATGTGCTTTAAATATTTTACAATCCTTGGAAAGTTGGGCAGTAAAGAACATAATGAACTTAAAACAAGCGTTTCTTTTCTTTTTAAATGTAAAATTAAGATTTTCAAAGCGGAGAGGACTTATCAGATTTATCATAAAATTTGGACGAAGTGCAAAAACTTTGAGCCAGCTCCATTTTTGTTTCACTTCTCTTCTATCCAGGATCTTTTGTTGTGGTCAAGACCTCATGAGTTTATGAGACTGTTCTTAATGTCCTGCCTGGTAAGACAAAGATCAAATAAAACAAATGACCGTACGTTTGCTAATCTTTCATAATCCGTCTCCTTAGAAAGACACTGTAGGGACAGAAAGTTGTGGGTTTGAGCACTAAAGTAAAAACTGGAACGTCCTAAATCTGGTGGCGCTTCATCGTTTGTTTTTATTGAGAACGAGTCGACTGAAGGAGTTCAGATTTTGGTCTTGGCCAATCAGAAAGTCAGGTTTCCTTCTTCCTCGTGTTTTATTTCCTTCATAGTCGGAGCTTGTTCCGAGAAATGTCGACCTGAAGGAGCAGCTGTTGTAACTCGTCCAGGTGGTGTGTCCACCCAAACATCTTCTCATCTGTGGTTGGGTTGGGCAACAGGTCCAGGAGAGACACCCAGACCTCCTCCTTCCCAGAGACACTGCTTCTCATCCTGAGGGACCCCAACGTGTTGCCAGGCAAGACAGGATTCCCTTTGTAGAGTTCTGGGTCTTCTCCGGGGCCTCCTCCCACTGGGACATGCCTAGAAACCTCAAATGGAGGCGGCCTAACAGATGGACCACTTCAGCTGACTCCTTCGATGCAGAGGAGCAGCAACTCTACTCCAAGCTCCCTCCGGATGACGGAGCTCCTCACCTTATCTCTAAGGCCTCCTACCCTACGTAGGAATCTCATTTCTGCCACTTGGATCCAGGATCTGGTTCTTTGGGTCAGGATCAAAACCTGAAGACCTCAGGTGAGGGTTGGAAAATAGACAGACCAGTAAATCCAGACCTTTGTCTTTCAGAGTCTTTCTTCACCATGATGGACCAAAGCAACACCCTCATTACTGAGGACGAGACTCCAGTCTTTCAATCCATCTCGATTCTACCGTCAATCAGGAACAAGGCGGACGTGGATCATGTCCAGGTAGCTTGGTCCCTTTCAAAGAGCCAACCAAACCAAAGGAAGGTGTTAACTTGGACTTCTTTCTGCACCCAGTCCCCCACTGGTGTGGAAGCCATCTTACCAGCTTACTTTCTATATTTAGGGAGTGTTCAGACACTCAGTGACTTTTTAAAAGCAAAACTTTCTGTTGAAAATTCAAACAACGTTTTCTGGGGTCAGTGGCGGATTCTTCTTCCACATCTCAACAAGTAGGAGGTGGTGCTGTAGCCGTGGACCCAGCCCTGAAGTTGCACCTCCTCCCAGGAGATGTTCCTCCTCTGTTTCTAGACTGCAAACGGACCACACAGCACCGTTTGTTACAGTCGCATGGCGTAAATGTAACTTGTCTTAAAATGACTGCGAGGGTCTCACCAGTCACTTCTGAGAATCCTGCAAACGATGAAGACATTTTAAAGACGTTCTCATGAAAACCAACTAGCTACAGCTCCTTGAGAAACTGTATTAAGGCTGATTTCCTGGGGTGGCCATTTTGGATTGAGTTGCCGCCAAAAGTTCAACAGTTGCAGAAGTTCATTCAGTAATTACTTTCTGAAAGTTTTATTTAAAAAAAATTGTTCTGTTGTTGATGTAATGTTGTGCTAACAGACAAAAACAGACAATTTCAAGATTGCTTGCCTTTAATAAATATAAAAAGCAATATATTTATATATATGTATATATATAATATATATATGTATGCATATAATAAAGTAAATATCCCTTTAATGAAATAAATGTGTCCCCTAAAGATACATTTGTATAAACTCCATGAATCTGAAACTGTATTTGCTGTTACAGTCCAATGTTTTTGTAAAGCAAAACCAAAATTTTGTACAGAGTCAACATTAAATTATGGCTCACATAAGACAGAAATACATTTAAAACATGAGTACATAAAAAAGAGCTTGATCCTAGTTTGATCCACTAACTCACAGTGTTAGAGTAATCCAGCTGTTGGTGACAAAGACATGGATTACTGTTTCAAAGTGCAGTCTTTAAGGATGGATCTGCCTCACATGTTAAAAACTCATTTTATGACTTAATAAAAACAGAAAAAAAAAATGATGGAGCTGCAGGTTTGCCCATGTTGTGTAGGACTCTGTTGAGCCAGTAATCAGAACTTCCTGCAGGGATCTTATAAATAAAAATGGGCTGAGTGTAAATCCTTGGGGAACTCCACAAAACATCAGTTCACAAAAAGAGTTTACCTGTTTGTTTTGGACATAAAATCTGTGAGATTGTATTTCAGCGTCTTTGTGCTCCACTGAGGGATGCCAACGCCCAACTTTCCCCGGCTTTTAATCTGAATTTTCCTGGTTGATATTTTCCTTAAATGAAAGGATGAGGTGAATTTTATCAGTTGTTTCATTGTTCTGGATGTGGGCGTGGGAATCCTTCAGGGACTAAACTGAAGCTGCAGCGTCCTTTTGTTATATTCAGACACTTTTCAGTAGGTTTTTCAAAATAAATCTCCTAATTCCTACTATATTTAAATTTCCTATTCAACTCAGACAGAACTGACCCAGCAGTTTGTCACATGAACTTATTTCCTGCCTGAATATTTAGCCACTCTCTTGACCTTTCTTAAAGTTTAAGCATATTTCTAAGTTCATATCTTAGATCTTATTAATGTTTTTTTATTTTATTATTTTTTTTTTTTTACATTTGATACTTTTGTTAGATGTAACTGGGACCCTGTGTACAAAGTTTTGTTGTACCACATGTGATGTGAACAACAGGACGTTTTGACTGGAATACAACTGAACAACTTTTATTTGATGATTAATAAAAGACAAAGTTTTTTTATTATTTTTTGCAGCAGCAACTTTATTAAAATCAGTCAGTTTTATTTACCTGCTGGATTGTTAAAGTGAAACATTTAGATTTTCAGTATGAAACCATAAAAGGCACTGGTCTGACTGGTTACTTTTTCTGTTGCTGTGAAGCTCAGAGCTGGTTTTGTTTGTTAATAAAATATGAAAAGTGCATCATTAAGAGAAGTAATTAATATCTCAGAGCAAGAAAATGGGCTTTTTCTTCAAACCTCAGGAAATACCACACACTGAATGACCGATGAAATTTGCAGAAGTTCATTGTGAATTGAATAATATTTAAAGAAGAAACAAGAAGGATGGAAAAAACACGGGGAGGAGAAAAGAGAAGAGAAAAAGGACATGAAGAGAGAAAACCCCCCAATAAGCATTCATAATGAGACCAAAAGAAGACAAAAGTTTAAATTGAAATACAGTATTTTATTTGACATTCACACAGTTATTACTCACTCTGCATTTTACTGTCAGTTAAAAATAATTCAGAATTATTCTTTTTTTTTTTTACAATTGAACCTCAAGAAAACAAACAAAAGACAAATGCTCATAAACAACAGTTTTAGTTAAAGTTACTGTAAAATGAAACAAATTAAAAGTAATTTGTTGTTATTTGAGTTTATTTATAATCAGTACAATTACACTATACATATACTGTATATATATATATGTATGTATATATGTATGTATGTATATATATATACTGTATATATATATATATATATAAGCTCCATTTACCATATTAAATGTGTATTGCTGTAGTACATGAGGGTAGACGTTTAAGCATCTCTCTCTTCTTGTACGAAGAGAGAGATGCTGCCTATTGTCTGCTAAATGCTATGCTTTATTTGAATAAACCATCTCCATTTTAATATGCAGTTTAAGTCATTAGAACTGTGGGTCTGGTTAGCTGTTAATTGGCTGCAGCAGGAGAAGCTACTGCTAATTACTGCTCCAACACTGGCAACAAGAACGTTGCTGCTTTGCCTACAAAACACGCCTTTTAGACGGCTTTGTCCTTTGGAGAATATCTTGAACTCATTTGCTTTAAAATGTTTCTGGCCTTGCCCGCAAATAAACAGTGCAGAAATTTCAACTTGCTCGTTGTGACTGGAACGTGAAGATTTTGTCTTCATTGGATATGAGGTAAGCCCAGCTACAGGCCTTGTGTCATCATGGACCTGGTCTGATTTGAATCTGGTTGTTGTGTCTAATGCATCCCAGTTGTACTGATTGTGTGAGAGGTAAGACATCACACTGAGGATTGAGTGTGTGAGCAAGCAAGGGGGATTTACTGCTCTGAAATGGATTTTTGTTAATTTTACTAATCAGGTCTTCTCTTCCCTGCTGCTGAGAGCTTCCAGTGGGTGTGGCTGGTCTTTGTTGGTGATGGAGTTTGTGTGCTGGGATCACTGTTTTTTGTCTGGGTGTGGGTTCATCGATGTGTCTAGGTGTGTTGTACTGATATTTGTTGTCTGAGATGTCCACTTGTCTTTTATAATTTGTCATAATTACATGTTGACCTCAACTGCTCCATATCTGCAAACCTTTTAGATTTTAAAAACATTTTAATAGTTTTTGACTTCATCATACATTTTTAATGATTTGTACTGAAGAAACATCATCTATAGTCTTTTGTGTCACAACAAACCTGTGTCTTTTTAAGGTTCAAGAATATACTGATTTAAAACATTGTATATACAGGTAGTCCTCAAGTTACGACGGTCTCGTCTTACGAAGTTTCAACGTTACGACGCATCTCCCTTATTCACGTTATGCAGTTACGTCGGTTTTACGTCGGTTTTACGTTGGTTTTACGTTGGTTTTTACATCAGTTTTATGTCGGCTTTACAATGGTTTTACGACGTTAAACGTTGTAACGCGGCGGCGCAGCGGCAGAAGAATACAGTACACGGTGCAGCGGCAGAGAAATACAGTACTGTATGGAGGAGGATGGCGTCACTAGCATCTAGCCCTTCATTAGCCCTTCATTATGGCTCCCAAACGCAAGGAGGACTCTTCTGATGGCAGTGCATCGAGGAAAAGGAAGGCCATCACCATGGACTTACGTCGAAAATCGGTTTACGCACTTGGTAAAATAGATACGTCACATCTATTTACGTACATTCCGACTTACGTCAAATTCGGTTTACGCCGCTGCGTGAGAACGGCTCTAAATCGTAAGTCGAGGACTACCTGTATATAAAAAAAATCTGTGAACATTTTCTCAAGTTAAACTCCCAGTACGGTGTTATCTACTCAAAGATTTTGGTAACTCAACCTAATTCCTCTTTTTGTCATGGGCAGTTGACTGGCGACCCACATCATAAGCAAACTGCTGCCACCACTGCAACCCTACCACCTTTAACACTGTTGGAAGCATTTGAAAACTGACTGGAATACCCCAATCTACTGGAAAATGGGATCAAATAGATATATGCAGAGGTAGATCCAATGATAACTTTCCATAAACTTTCATTAAAATGTCTGATTTGTCTAATATTTGACTATTAGACTAACAGTGTTAACTCCAACAGGTCAAGCTCAAGACTTTAAGCTGATATCGTGCACAATGAGTCATGCTCATTTATGTATAGTGGGTAATTCTCAGCTACTGACAAACATTTTTTATTCAATATCTGTGAAATTAACTGACTTGTTTCAATTTTTCTGTTTTGTAAGGGGTTGTGATTGTCATCTTGTACTTGTTAATCTAGTATAAAATTTACCTGTAGCAGAGGGGAAAAAAGACCACTTGAGTAAAAAAAAAAAAAAAATAATAACAAGAAATGGAAATGAATCTATTCTCTATAAAAGCAGTAACAGTAATATTCTTCTGTAAAAAGACCATAAAAATCAAACAATATGCAGATACATTAAATATTGCTTTAAAGGTCTCACAGCCTGAAGCTGGCACAGTCCTGACCATTTCCCTATAAGTCCTTTGGGGAGAAGATGGTCACAAAACAGAGCACAATTATAAAGAGTCTCTTCCAAGAGCTGGTGCCAGCTAGTGCCGTAGGAAACAGAGATGACAGTGGGAGTCATGGTAACAGCAGATGGATGGAGAGAGACAGCTTCAAGGAGCAGATCGAAATGGTGTCCTGTCAGAGGAGGCCATATCTGCTCTCCCTGTTCCTCCAGTTGACGTAAAATCAGCCATAATTATGTAAAACAGGCTGACAAATATTGTAACATTGCTTAATTCCATCCTCAGCTGCTGTGTACTTCGACCTCACAAAACACAGCAAACTGAGGCATTCATGCTTAAAAACAAAAGGACAAATTAATTTCTCAAAAACACTGAAGATCGTTGGGTTCCTTGAAGGCAACACTTCCCACCCACGTTTGACTTTTAAAACGGCATTTGTAATTTGTCTACACACAAGAGTAGATGCATAAGACTTCCTCCCCTTAAAATTAGCACTCATCTTCTGATGAACTGATGAAAAGCCAAAGCTCTTGTATCCTTGCAATTTATAAAATAATTACAACTTAGCAACAACAGTGGGGGGAGGACAGCAAAACAAAACCCTGCCAGTTGAAAAAGTGAGGCTTCCTAATAATGTCAAGCCTCTGTATTTTGTCTAGATGGTTGATTACTGCTGCTGTCTACAAAGGTCTGGAGGAATGACAGCTTTAGACCTATACTTAAAAGGATAGTCTTGTCATATTTGAACAGATGTTCTGTCAAATACTTTGTGATAGTTAGCATCTCATCAAACATATCAACAAAACATAGAGGATAGCGAAAATAGTATGTTTGCTAACGTTAAACTATGATTATGTTTTCTCTGTGATAATAAAAATTTATGTTAGCTAAGTGTTTTTTATTTACGTGTATTTTTTTTTTTTACAACTGTATTAAAAAAGGTGTTCTTCAAGCCTGAATAAAAAGAGGGCACCTTTGTCTAAAAACCTTAATGGATCAACATCAGAGGCATCAGATATCTCACCCAGAAGAGGGGAACCAGGGCATCTCCCTGGAGCCAGACATGGGGGCTGAGGGTAGCCTTGGCTCCTATGACTCGACTGGGCCAAGCCCAAAGGAACATCAGCAAGCCATCACCATGTGGACCCACAGACCTGCAGGGAGTTCCGTCAAGGTTGGGTGCAGAGCAGGCCAGGTGGCAGACAAGGGTTTCCAGACCATGCTGATTTTTAGTGGTGTAGACTGGTTCTAGGGATGTGAAACATCACCTTGCTGGTGGATAAAGATCGGAAACTTTTTTGTGGGGTTGAGCGGTACCAACTAGATAGAGTTGGGCTCAACGCTATACACAGCTTGGGTTCTGGAACCCATCATCTCTACTCTGGAGTAGCCCAGAGAGAGGCATTGAGTAGGTGTGGGGATATGCACAAGATCTTGGCTGAATGCCTTGATGTTGGAATCTTTCCCAGTGAATGAGAAAGTTACCACTCAGCAGCTTTGGCCTGCAGAAGGGAAGGTTCTGACTGTTATTTGTGCGTAGCAGTAACATGTGGTGAGGTTTGTGACAGGTGAGTCTGGAATCAGATGCTCACATGAACCTAAAATAGAAGCGTATATTTCAATTTACACTTTTTTTTAAAAGGCATCTAATCATGCTTCAATCAACTCCATACTCCTCTCTTTTTTAAATAAATAATAAAAAATACATTATCTTACCTTTATTTTAAGATGAATGAGTTTGGAAAAATGATGATAAGTTTAGAAAAAGGCTTTAGTTTTGAGCTGTGGTCGTCTATTTTGTCCAAGCAAATGTAAATGAGTGTACACCCCCACCCCTCTGCGTAACAGAAGAATGCACAGTGGTGTTTCATTCTCCCTATGAGGCAGCACTGCCCCCTATCAGTGCAGCACAGTGTTTTCTGCCTCACCCTGTGTATTTTAACCTTGACTTTATGACAGATTAGAAAGAAGAAATATGTCACACACATTCCTTCAGTATTCAGGTAGTCCTCGGTTCCCGACCGCCTCGGTTCCCGTTTTTTTGCGTTTACGTTCATATTCGTACAGTAATTATTAATATAATATTTAAAAAAATATATACAGGCAGTCCTCGACCTACGAACGGGTTCCGGATCTAAGAACCGTTCGTAGGTCGATTCTGCCATAACTCGGATCCGAACGCACATGGCGCCGTAAGTCCGGATTTAGAGCCGTAACTCGAAACCGAAA
>JARVLU010000646.1:1560201-1576001 GCA_031762415.1 Simpsonichthys santanae | reverse complement strand
GAACATGCATTTTACAGTTTTTTTTAACAAAATATACATATATTATATCTTAGTTTTTAAACGAATGAAAATTGTTATAAATAGATGCTAAACTTATTGATTGATTCATATCATTAAAGACTAGAACTGAATAAATAAAATAGACAAAAGCCTTTGTAAACATGTCATGAAAACAAAAACACCTATTTTACCACGTGCATACTATTGTTCCAGTGTTTTCAAAAGTGTTGATAGGCAAAGCTTTTATACTTTTTCTTTGTTGCATTAAACAAATATAAATGGTAAATGGACTGTACTTCTATAGCTCCTATCTTATCAAGATATTTAAAGCTCTTTACAACATTCTGTCCTCATTTACTCATTCATACAGCACTCTAGATCTGTACAAAGAATAATCAGAGCTTTATCACATTCATACACTGATACACATTGGAAGCAATGAGGAGTTCAGTGCCTTGCCCAGGGACACTTCAGCATGTGACTGCTGATGGAATCAAACCCCCAGCTTTCGAATTGGAGGACAACTGCTTTAACCGCAGCCACCCCATGTACGATTGTCTCATAGCTTATTCATTTTCTAGGTGTTTTTATGACAAATTTAGTTGTAATTAATCACTTTAAAACAAATTTGTGCAGATAAATAGGTGGGAGTAGCCAAGCGAGAAGATTCTGGTGCCTAAAACACAACATGGCCGCTCCCGTAAACCAGTGTAATGCACGTAGATGGACACTAATCTGTATTTGTCCAAAAAAACGACTCAGCAGAGTTTTCTGTTACAAAATTGCACCAGTTTTATTCATTTAAGGCTTCTTAGTTTTTACTTTACATTTGGCGTCAACCCCCCGCCCCGGGCTTCTGTAAATGGAAGAAACCAATTCAGGCCACTCGTCTCCCATCAACTGGGCCGACGGGCTGAACTGGTCTCTTGTACATTTCACTGGTCACCATGCCATACAGAGAAAAAATATATATTTTTCAAGAAAGAGAAAAAAAAAACATTTTGTGGTTTTGTTTGCTTTAGGCTGCAGCCGCATTCATCACCTACGGTGAATAAACATGTAAATACGGTTTACAACACGCTTTAATGTAGGTTTAAGCAGACAAGTAGAGGTTATTATTGCACAACAATCTTTAATCCGTTACATTTCTACTGAAAGCGTTACAAACATATCTGCTCAGAACTACATTACAAGGTCTTCTTCCTCTCATACCAACTGCTAATAAATGCTGCTCTTAAGGCCTCCATGTTCTTCAGACTGACTCCAGATTTGCCCATCGTCCAGAACCAGCCCAAGCTGTAAAACTTTCATTTCACTGAAATCACGTGAAACGATGAATGCTGCTGCAGCCAGGCATGGAGAAAGGTCTGAATGCAGCCATGGATTTATTTTGAAGGCTCGTGAAAATAAAACCATCAATCATCTGGAAATGAACACGATTAAAACGAGGCACCGAGCAGTTCAGGCAAATACCAGCTACATGAAATTACATTTTATATGACAAATTTATCAAACACGTGTTTTATTCAGTCAGAGGAAAGGGTCTTAAAAGTACCTGGTTCTTTAAAGATTCCCATTTTGATATAAATCTAGCTAAGAATTAGTTTGTGGATAAATTCAGTCAACGAAAAGGTGCAACAAGACTAAAACTTCACAAGATTTATCATCGTTAAGAAGTCTTACAAATGAAAACGGATTTGTGACTTTTTGGTTAAATTACTGAACACGTCTTCACCTCTTTAAAGCAACTGCATGGCAGGAGGCCAGACAGCTGCTTCCCCCGCTCTTCTGCAGCTACGTGCTGAGAGGAAGAGTCTCTGTCGTGCATTTGTTTGAAGTAGAACAAACTGAATACGTCGATTTTTAGGTTGGGGAAAATAACGCTTGACCCATTAGCTCGAGCTGAGAGGAACAACGAAGCGAGCAGCGTTCCTGTCCTATTAAAATAATAAAATTTAAAAAACACGAGGGAGTTTTACTCTAATGTCCTGAGCGGTCGCTGCAGTTTTCACATCAGCACAGTCAGCCTGAATTCATTCAATCCATTTGTTTTATTATGTAATTTGAAGGTGAAATATTGGAGTCTGTCTGCATTTTTATCTGTTTGATGCTCTATTTTCATTAAGAACCAGAACAAAAAAAAAAAAACAAAAGGATTTAAAAAGTAGGAAATAAGATTTTATATTTAACATGAATCCAGTTTGTGCTGACTGAAGAATAAGATATTAGAAGAAAAGTTTATTTCATATTTTTGTGTAATCAGTTACTCAAGAAGAATCCGATGAGGCTTTTTTCTTGAAAACTTAAATTACTCCAAAGTGTCTCGTTACTCCCTGATAACTCTCTAAATGTGTCCTTTTATGAATCTACAGTGTAACTGTGGACTGTTTGCTCTTATTTACCTGGAAAAAAATAATTCACATTTAGGTTTGGTTTCTGCACGCTCTGCTGCCCCCTGGTGGCAGGACTAAAACCAGCTGTTTGTAGTTCCTGTGCAGAAATAAACGCAGCGTCTCGGATGTGTTTGTGACCTGGCTCCAAACAGACCTTTCATCTGGAAGCAGCTGCTCGGCATGCTAACTGTCACAGCGCCTCCTGGAGGTCTGACTGAGTACTGAAAGAAACATCGACATGCTACATGACTGAACGCACGGGAGGAGAACCAGAATACTGACAGCAGAACCGCAGCACTCACAGAGGTCCAACTGGCATCACATTTCAACTCTAAACAGACCCACTACTGAAGCTTAAGAGGTGGAACTCCATCTGTTCTGTTGCTGTCCAGGTCCAAACCCGATTACGCTCAGCGCTCCCCATCAGAGAGATGTCCCTTTTTTCTGAACATTAAGGAGTAATGACTGTGTAATCCCACAGTACCAAAAGTCAGGTTCTGTTTCACAGAAATGGTGATTTATGGTCGTCTAACATAACGGTACCCAACACTGGTCTTTGAGGAATGCCATCCTGCATGTTTTAGTTGCTTCCCCACTCCAACACACCTGATTTAAATAAATGGCTTCTGCAGAACTTGATGAAGTAATTAATCATTGAATCAGGTGTTGGAGCAGGAAACGACTAAAACATGCAGGATGGTGTTCCTCAAGGACCAGTGTTGGGAACCACTGGAACCAACCAGCAAGTCCTAAGCAATCCGGTTAGAGTTGAACCAGCGGTTCTTGAAGTTTTCACCTTCTCACCCCCCACCCCGCTTCGTGAGCCTAGCTGTTGCTTCTGGGTCGTGACACAAATTATCTCAACGTGAAAACAAGAGTTCATAAATTGAGCAACAACCGGTGTCAGAAGAGACCGAGACTCTTGTTTGTTGGGTCAGTAGGTGAAGTTTGGTCAAATCTTCGACCATCGACTTGGTTAGAGACCACAAACCCTCAAAGGAACATTACGGCTGCAGAACACCAGAACCACAGGACCAGACAGGGACCGGCCCATCAGCAGAGCTAATCACTCAGTGCTTCCCTCAGATTAGTAAATAATAAAACATGAATATTAAGAGTTCATAGAGCAGAAATCATATTGGTGGTTCCTCACAGAAACTGGCCCGGTTCGCTGTGGTTACAGACCAGAAACACACCCGGGGTTAAGGTCCAGACCTGGTCCTGGACCAGAGTGAGTCTGCTGTCAAAAGGCAGCATGTTGACCCGAAGCGGCAGGCCCAGCCTCAGCTCAGCTGCTGTGAAAACGTACGGTTTGTTTATGCAGCCAAACCGGGTTTCAAACTTCAGAGAACCACAACGCCATTTAATCGTTAATCAGTGGCGCCGCTCTTCACCTCAACAGAACTGTGACATCATCACGTTTTTATTAGACTTTCCTTTTCGTGATGAATCATTCTTTCTCTGTCAGGTTTTTCTAAACAAACGGTCCGTTTTTAGCAACACAGCGAGCCGCTGTGCTCACAAGCCCCGCCCCCTCCCTCAAAAATATAAAACCAACAACAGACAGTATGTTTCACACAGAATTATAAACTGTAGTAATAATAACAATAATAATATTCACTGTAAGGATCCACAGGTTTAACCAGAGCCGTGCACAGACACAGGCAGCCATGTTGGCCGTGGCATCACCATGGCAACAATGGCGCCAACATGGCCGATGTTGGATCTGCACACGCGGCCGGCTTCTGACTGCCGGACAACAAGCGAAACAAAAAAGAAATAAGAGGAAAGAAAAGTTCTAAAATCGAAAAAGCAAGAGGCCACTTCCCCAGCAGAGAGCATGATGGGAAATGAAGTTTAACTCTGGACAGCCCCGCAGAATCATCATCGTCATCTTCTGATGTTTGGCTTTTATGTTTCCAAGGCAACACTCTTCACTGAAGGCATGGGAAAAGTGGTTGTCATGGTAACAGAGGTTTAAAGGTGGCCGATGTTGATGATGTCATGGTTGTGTTAAAGGGGTGGGGCCAGCTGGAAGATGTCCTGTGATTGGTTGGTTTGAAGGTTGTTGGGCGAGTTGAAACTGGAAAGAAGAAGAGTCCGAGTCTGATGAAACGGGTTGTTTTGGTTTTTTTACACCAGGAGGACATTTTGGACTCACCGGTCATTAGAGGAGCTGACAGGTGGGCTTCTTACGGTCTTTTCCTGGAACCGGGCTCTTCCTGTTGATCTGTCGGACGAGGTCGTAGAAGATCTGCGAACAGAAAAACACTTGTCACGACCTGAAGACTCAGGCGGAGTCCTGGTTCCACGCGTCGTGCGGCTCAGCGGCAACAATAAACCCGAAGCCTTGGCGGGGACTCGCGTTACCTCGTTGACGTTGATCTTGCTCTTGGCCGAAGTTTCCAGGAAGGCGCAGGAGTTCCACTGACGGGCGAGGCCGATGCCCGACTCTTTGGCCACGACTCGCTCCACCTCCAGGTCACATTTGTTCCCGACCAGGACCATGGGAACCTGCAGCACAGGTTCAACAAAGTCCATGCTCGGCACAAGTCATCGAAAACAAGTCGCTCTGCTCATTAACGTGGAAACAAAGTTAACATTTGAAAATATAATGTTTGTGTAAAAACATTAATTTAAAATAAAAACAGTGTCACTTTAAACAGATGAAAGCGCTGTTTTAAATGTTTTATCTGTAGATTTTTATTTTAGTTTCTATTGTTTGAAATTTGTCATTTACTTGATCCCTTAAAGTTAATCTGTAGACGAGCATCCTTTATAAATCCCATTTATTTAGAATTTATTTGTATTTATTTCCACTTTTTGTTGGGATTTAATTTTAATTCTATAATTACTAAATGTACTATATGTAATTGCTGAGCTAAAATTTAGCGTGGTTGTAGCTGAGTCGTCTTCAACAGAAACTCTGAGGGCGTGATTGAAATGACACTAAAGCTTCACTTTAAACAAGTTGAAGTAAAAAATACAATCAAGAGTCAAAAGTTCTCTTTGAATGTGTTGGACGTAAAACAGCCGGCCAGCAGGGGGGAACAGACAATAACACATTTTAAACAACGTTTTTCAAACCTTTCCAGTGGTACCCAACTGTGGTCCCTGAGGAACACCATCCTACATGTTTTAGTGGTTTGTCTGCTCCAACACACCTGATTCAGGGATTGAATTACTTCCTCAAGTTCTGCAGAAACATGTTAATCATACTTCCATTCAAATCAGGTATGTCGGAGCAAAGAAGCAACTAAAAATCATTCAGGATGGTGTTCCTCAAGGACTAGTGTTGGGAACCATCGGATAAGTTTCCAATTAAAAATGAACCGAGCGCAAAAAAAAAAAAAAAAATTCTACCTGATAACTATCAGCTGAGAGTCTCAGCTCACCTTCAAGTAAAATGTGTTTAATTAGGTTCTTAGTTTAATAATTTATCTACATTTATACAATTTCTGATGCAAACATTAATTTTCTCTTCAATTTTAAGGTTTTTATTTTTTTATTTCAAGCCACGACCGAGAACTCATCTGTGCAGCTCGAGCAAATCTGTGGGTTTAAATTTAATAACTTAACTTTTGTTGAACGTGTCTAAAATCATTTTGGTGTGCGTGTGTGTGTGCGTGCGTGCGTTCGGGGGTGCCGTACATCCTCGGTGTCCTTCACTCTGAGGATCTGCTCCCTCAGGTCCTGAAGGTCGTTGAAGGTAGACTGAGCCGTGATGGAGTAGACCAGCGCGAAACCCTGACCATTCTTCATGTACAGGTCCCTCATGGCCGTGAATTGCTCCTACACACACACACACGTCAGGTAGACGCACACACACACCTGGACCATGTCTTGTGGATCAGGTCTTACTGTTCCGGCTGTGTCCAGGATCTCCAGCATGCACTGCTGTCCGTCCACCTCCACTTGCTGAAAACACAAAGTTCTGATCAAACATCTCCTCGTGTCGTTCACACAAATTAAATCTTACAAAGAATCATTTTCTTTTGTTAGAAGTAAACAAACGTGTTTGTTTACTTTAGGTGAGACTCTTTAAACAAACAGGAAGTCGCCAGAGGTCACATGACGGCTGCTCCCAGTAACGACCCGACCCCCTCTCCTGACCCAGAGTGGGCTTTTATTTTGTTAAAACAACCACAGGATAAAAGAAGAGGTCTCTGACCCGTCATCCCGTGTGTGGCCAGGTTCTCCGAGAGGTTCTGAAGGATCATCTCTATTAGAGGACCTGCGACTGAGTCCAGTCCACCTAAAGGACTGGAAACCCAAACCAGCAGGAACCCGGTGTTTGTGGTCAGATCCAAGACCAGACCAAGAGCTCGATTGTTTGAATAAAACATCTCCAGAACCACAAGACACAACCTGAGGGGGGATGACCCTCAGCTACTACCACTGACTGTAGCTCCTTGATTAGCTGCAGCAGCCATCTTGAATCGTGTTAACGAGAAGATGAGTTGTACGATGACTTTCTGAGAGTTTCATTAAAATAAAAACATCCGTCTCAGCGGTCATGTGACTTCTCTTCTTGGTCATTAATAACGACAGTACTTCCTGTTTGGATGAAAAAGATGAGTTAAACTAATTAACACTAATGCACCGTGACAAATCAGTGAAAGTAAACTCCGGTTCAGTTTGTTTGATCGGGACAAAACGAAGCAGGTCACAAACGTTGCAGCTAGTTTACGATCAGGAGGCGGAGCTTTGACGTATCTGCTGGCAGTTTTTGGTCCTACCTTCCTGTAGGAGTCCTCTATCGTCGGGTCGTACTTCTCCACGAAGATCCCCTGAACGAACTGGACAGTCTGGACAGAGACAGCAGGACGGGAGAAGTGGGTCAGCGGCGCTAACGGAGCGTCAGAGTGGAAATAATGTGAGTCGTGGCCGTCAGACGACGGCCGCAGCTCAGTCTGTGTTCAGCTGATCAGCTCGGCTGATTCACTGCTTTGATCTTTCTGGATCACTTTTAAGTTTTTGTTACTTTTATACTTTCTGAAATATTAAAATGTTTTAAAAAAAAAAAAAAAGATTCCCTGAGGAAATATCTTTAGCTCCTTCAAAACCAACTTTGTTCTCTTGAATCTGCTTCAGCTGATTGGTTTGTTTGTATTTTGATACTTTAGCCTTAAGTTAGCTTTTGATGCTTTAGCTTAGCTATCATTTTGATACTTTAGCTTTTAGCTATCCTTTTGATGCTTTAGCTATCATTTTGATAATTTAGCTTTTAGCTATCACTTTAATACTTTAGCTTTTAGCAATTCTTTTGATGCATTTAGCTTTTAGCTATACTTTTGATGCTTTAGCTATCATTTTGACAATTTAGCTTTTAGCTATCCTTTTGATGCTTTAGCTTTTAGCTATACTTTTGATGCTTTAGCTATCATTTTGATACTTTAGCTTTTAACTATCACTTTAATACTTTAGCTTTTAGCTATCCTTTTGATGCTTTAGCTATCATTTTGATACTTTAGGTTTTAGCTATCACTTTAATACTTTAGCTTTTAGCTATCCTTTTTATGCTTTTAGCTATCCTTTTGATTCTTTAGCTTTCATTTTGATACTTTAGCATTTAGCTATCACTTTAATACTTTAGCTTTTAGCTATCCTTTTGATGCTTTTAGCCATCCTTTTGATGCTTTAGCTTTTAGCTATCCTTTTGATGCATTAGCTTTTAGCTATTCTTTTGATGCTTTAGCTTTTAGCTATCCTTTTGATGCATTAGCTTTTAGCTATCCTTTTGATGCTTTAGCTTTTAGCTATCCTATTGATGCTTTAGCTTTTAGCTATCCTTTTGATGCTTTACCTATGGTTCAAATTGAAAGATAAAAAAGTTCAATGTTTTTTGTTTTTGTGTTTTCATTTGAAACGCTGAAGTTCACAGGAAGAAAGGAACCAGAGCAGCTCAGACGTCTACTTCACTGACATCAAGGAAAACACAGCGTCGAGATGGAGCAGAGAAAACTCACCAGAGCTGACTTCCCGACGCCTCCTGATCCCAAAACAACCAGTTTGTATTCACGCATCCTGACTGTCTGTCTGCGGAAACACACACACACACACACACACACACACACACACACACACACACACACACACACACACACACGGTTACATGAGCCAATCACAGAGCAGCACCTGGAGCTGCTAAAGCACCAGTTACACACCTGAAGGTTTCACTGGGAGCCCATAATTACCCAGCATGCACCACAATCAACTAATAAACACACAGAGGTCATGTGACCGCACAGCTGGTGGACATGTCACTTTCCTGGTTACCGTTGCTACGCATGTGAGTGTGTGTGTGTGTGTGTGTGTGCACGCAGCCTGTGGCGCCCGACAAACACATACACTGGTTGAAATATCTATCTCTGCGAGGACCACAATCATAAATACGTCAGAATTTTATTTTATTTTAACAAATAAAAGATAAAAACAAACAGCCATAAATATATGTAGTTTTTAAATCTTAATTTAAACAACCAAAAACACAAAACAAGACTTAATTGTATTTATTTTACCAGCTAGCTCTAAATACAGTATTTATAACTGCAATTTTAAATGTTTTCAACCTTTTTGTCTAAAGTTTTAAGTCAAGATCAAACTATAATACTTTCTTATTCTAACCTGAATATTTCTATAACACACACCTGATCACAAACAACGTACTTAAGAATTTAATATTAAGAAACAAAAAATATATTTTTTTACATTATAGCTAAAAAAACAAAACATTAATACCTTCAAATTATGAACAAGATTAAATGTTTTTGTTCCTCTTGTCACATTTAATGTGCAAAGTTTTAACAAATGTTCATTAAAGTCATTCAAATCTCAGATAATGTTTCAAAACTGAAGGTCTAAACACGGATCTGCAGTAAATTATGTTTCCTGAACGCTACGCAGAAGTTTTTAAATCAGAGCGGCGATAAACCGATAAAAAACTGATTTAAATGTTTGATAATGATTAAACTGAAGCTCCGAGGAACCCCCGACGTCCTCACAAGGACAGACAAACACACTCAGCTCGTTTCTGCTAACGAAGATCTGCCGAGGTTACCATGGTGACGAGATAACCGTGCGCGCGCTCAGCGGGCGGTGTCAACATTTCGCTTTAACATCGGTTTATGTGTCCTGGAGCTGCTAAAAGAGAAACTGGACACGAATCACGTGAAGTTTGTCACAAATGAACCAAAACGACACGTCAAAGGTGAAAATTAACTTTTGAAACGGTTTAACTGTTTTTACTCTTAAAAACAACAAAAATCTGTTTTAATGTTTTGATGAACTAAATGTTCATGAAAAGGCTCGATCAGGAAGAAACGTTGTTTAACGAGCTTGTTTTAACGAGCTTGTTTAAACTTTTATTTTGAAAGATTCCGTTTGTTCGGCTGCACCGGCTCAGGCAGATTTCAGCGCCCGAGGATCTGAAAAACGCTCGCCTCGCAGTTTGAAGCAACAAGTGCAGACGAGTTTGACGGATCGCTGCAGATCTGAGGCTGAACGCCCGTCCCGTAAACATACGCCGCTGCAAGATGATCACAGCCGCAAGACGATCACAGCCGCAAGACGATCACAGCTCCAAACAGACGAACTCCAAACCTGAACCTGGTCAACTGGGCTCATTACAAATCTGTCGTTCAGTCTATGTTCAGAATCACAAATAAACTTTACAGGGTCTTGTACTCTCAAATGCTCAAAAATGAGCCTTTTAAAAATAATAATTTATTTGTTTACTCAGAATCTGAAGTAGAGAACATCGAATGTGCTCCTGTTGATTTGTTACTAATTATAATTTTGACTAAAATAAATCTGAACTCAGGCCAGTTGCGTAGCTACAACTTTCTTTCTGAGTGGAAAACAGCATTTATACGTTTTCTGGTCTAAAACTCAGAAACCTGAGGGGGTGTAATCATATTAATCTTAAAGGAACAAGTTAGTATTTATAGGTTTTTACTTAATATTAGTTTTTATGATAACTGACAGAATAAAACACAAATAATCCAGTTGAATCTGCTGCAAACGGAACATTTAAAAAGTCTAAACACAAAAAGATGTGAAACCATAAAGATCTAATGAACATTATCTGATATTTTACTAAGATTTACACCAAGTTCTTCACACATTGTTTTTTTCACTAAAATGTTACAAGAGAGAATAAAATAAAATCAATAAATTGATGTGATGAATATAGATGTATACAAGTTAAAAAACTAAATGAAATGATCAAACTGAGCCATAAATCCTCTAAATATCTTGACTGCGTCAGACTGCAGAGATCTGCTGGAGGTATTAAACGCTCGTGAGATTCAAAGAACTGGAAAACATGCATGAATCCAGAGCAAGGCTTCAGGTCTATGATGGTGGGAAGAGTCCTGGACAGACTCCATGAAAAGACTTTGTCATCTTCATCTTTATCACATCATCCAATCAGCTCCCAGTTCTCGAACCTGACATATTTATGGCGCTTCGCCACCGTCTTAACTCTCACTGGCTCCACCCCACATCGCACCAGTTAAGGTCTTGCCCACTGCTGGTACCACCAACTCAGCCCGGTTTATGGTGCCACCTTGTTCGTGGTTCCAAGCGGGCTGCTCCGAGGTGCTGGTTCTGACGTAAGCAGACAGCAGCCGTTGACCAGCAGAGCTACGTCACTGGTTGACCCGCCCAGCAGAACTACAAACTACATCAGAACCTCCACTTCCTCTCCGATCATGTTGTTTTTTTGTTTTTACTTTCTGGTATGGAAGCTCCAGAAATAGTGCCATACAATGATGATGTACAGAAATTCCTAACTTCAATGGCTGATGTTCGGATCCAGCGTGAGCTGGACGGCACCACAAGAAATGAGTTAACCAATTGAGAAATATGTTGGAGGAGAAGTTAAAGAGGCTTTAAAATTAAATGTTTATCTATTCTGAGGACTCATACAGCACAGCATGGCATCTACTCAGGAAAAGATATGGTGAGCTCTTTGCTCAAGTCTTCAGAGATAAATTACATGCTGGGCCAAAGTCACTCCCAAAGGAGAGCACTGAGTTGAGAACGTTTGTGGATTTCTTACATTGTGTCACATCTGTCATGGTTCACGATGTGAGTCTGTGTTTTGAAAGACAACACTGAGAATCACACACCTCCAGACTTCCTGATTGGTTTAGTACCAGATGGAATTGAAAGACCACTCAGAATCAAATGGAACACAACGTTTTCCTCGTTCAGACTCTTTAACATTCCTAACAAAGGAATCTAACATTGCAGGTAACCCTATAACTTCTCTCCATGTCTAACATCAAGCTGAACCTGACAAGACAAACAATAAAAAGCAAACAGTGGTTCAAAATGACACAACTATAAATTGTAAGAGTTTAAAAACCAACACAGGTGAAAGGAACACATGCAGTTTATGAGACAGTAAAGTTCATCCACGTTGAAAATCTTGAGTCTTGGCCATCAGTCCAAGAGCTGTAGCAAGCACCTGACATGTAACTTAATACGACATCTTACTTGTGTGCACGCAGAACGCTCAGAACAAGAACCAAAAACAGAACAATCTGAACAAACGATTGATATTCAAGAAAGAAAACCACACGACTCGGCCGCAAGTAAAGGCAACTATGTCCAAAAGAAAAGTGCAACATGGTAACAGTGCACGACACCAAGTGACTCCTATAACTTTGTCCAAAAACCAATCATTCTGCCAGAGACAAGTATAACCTTTGCTTACCAAACACTGCCATCATCATCATCAAGGAAGATGCAGAACTACTAATGAACTGCGATCCAACTGAACACGATCAGAACCTGCCATACGCAACACAGTTGCCTCACACATTCATGAGTGTTGAAAGTACAGAAGAAGTACTCAAGAACCAAAGAAGTTGGATTTGCCTGAAGACAGAATGATAATGGCACCACTGTCTCGTACTGCGGCTTGGACTGATTCGATCCATTTTATGTCAGATGCAAGAAGGGAAGTAAAGAAGCATGGCCTGCTGTTTGCATGTGCGTGTTCACGAGCACTTCACAAAGGACTACCTGGTGACCTTTCCACCGACACCTTCATCAATGCTGCGCACGTTCATTGCAACACGTGGCAATGTAAGTCAACTAAGATGTTGCTAAATTTATTGGTGTGAAGTGAGAACTTGTGACAGCAATGAAGAGCAAGTAAAATAATCTGGATGTGAGTTCATAATGAACCCTTCAAGTCACATGGGAGGTGTTTGGGATCAACAAGTTGGACCAATCAGAAGTGTTCTAGCAGACATTCTTGATGGGTCCAACAGAACATTTCTTTACAAAGTGATGGCCGTCATCAACAGTGGACCTTTGACAACGGAGCACCTAAATGATCCAACAGGCTTGGAACCTTCAACGCCCAACCAGTGACAGACCGTTTACACAAATTCCTTCAGGTTTGGCACAGTGGTCCAGTGGGTAGAGCTGTTGCCTCTCAGTGAGAAGGTCGCCAGTTCAAATATCAGCTGGGTGGAGTTTGCATGTTCTCTCCGTGCTGCATGGGTTTTCTCCAGGTACTCCGGTTTTGTCCCACAAACCAAAAAACATGTTTGTAACTCTAAAATGTCTCTAGGTGAGAGAGAGAGAGAATAGTTGTTTGTCTCTGTGTCCCTGTGATGGACTGGACACCTGTCCAGGGTGTCTCCCATGATGGACTGGAGACCTGTCCAGGGTGTACCACATTCATCACATTAATTTAAATGTTATGATTACTTCAGTGTGTTTATAGCAAAATATTTCAAAAGCAAACACAAATGTGACTTTCATAGATACTGAGCTAAAGTTAGGTGTGGTAGTAGCTGAGAGTCATCCCCAACGCAAACGTTAAAACTCGAGTCATTCAGTTTCTGTTTCGCCGAAAGTTCTGATCAGAAGTTCACCAAAGATTAAAGCAACGGAACCGCTCCGGGTTAGTCTACGCAACGTGAAGGTAACAAAATGTATTCAGGTTAACATTTAAACCAACACAAACAGAAGCCACGAACTGTAAAGACAATTAAAACAATTACAAGTTGATTTCTAGGATTAATGTTTTGATCAGGTGTTCATAAGCTACAAAATGTTGAATATTTTATAGTTTCCACTTGCTTTGTTTTGTATAACTTTACTAAATCCATCATTTTAGAGTCGAGGCAAAAAATAAAGCTGTTAGATGTTAAAGATGCAGCAGCATTAACGTGAGCACATGAAACACAACGAGTCATCAAACAAGGTTTTTTTTTTTTTTTTCTTGGAGCACATTCCCTGAACACCCACACATGTCTACACAGGTGAGATATCTGCTGTTTCTCAGGCAACTCTGCAGTTTATGAAAAGCTTCAGCAGCTAAAACTAACTCAGCAGCTAAAACTAACTCAGCAGCTAAAACTAACTAGGCGGCTAAAGCTAACTTGGCAGCTAAAGCTAACTTGGCAGCTAAAACCAATTCTAAAACTAAATCAGTGGCTAAAACTAACTCAGCAGCTAAAACTAACTCAGCAGCTGAAACTAACTAGGCAGCTAAAGCTAACTCAGCAGCTAAAACTAACTAGGCGGCTAAAGCTAAGTTGTCAGCTAAAGCTAACTTGGCCGCTAAAACTAACTAGGTGGCTAAAGCTAAGTTGTCAGCTAAAACTAACTCGGCAGCTAAAACTAACTAGGCGTTAAAGCTAAGTTGTCAGCTAAAGCTAACTTGGCAGCTAAAACCAACTCTGCAACTAAAACTAAATTGGTGGCTAAAACTAACTCAGCAGCTAAAACTAACTAGGCAGCTAAAGCTAAGTCGTCAGCTAAAGCTAAGTTGTCAGCTAAAACTAACTCAGCAGCTAAAACTAACTAGGCGGCTAAAGCTAACTCAGAAGATGAAACTAACTAGGCAGCTAAAGCTAAGTTGTCAGCTAAAACTAAGTTTTCAGCTAAAACTAACTTGGCATCTAAAGCTAACTAGGCAGCTAAAGCTAACTCGGCAGCTAATGCTAACTGGGCAGCTAAAACTAACTCAGCAGCTAAAACTAACTCGGTGGCTAAAGCTATACTGGGCAGCTAAAACTAACTCAGCAGCTAAAGCTAACTGGGCAGCTAAAACTAACTCTGCCTCTCATGGATCCAGCTCTAGCCCCGACCTGACCTTTTTCAGAGGATTGTTTCACTTCTTGGTTGTCTCTCCACAGCTGTGGACCTGTTGAACTTCTTCTGGCTGTGGGTGCAGAGGAGTGTCACTGCTGAAGTGCTGTCAGGAGGAGAAGATGGGCTGAACGGGGACAGAACCAGAACTAGGTGGGGCCTGTCAATAATCAGTGTTTGGAGCTCAACAGCAGCAGGCTTTGTCTGGAAATGACATTCAGGATGTCCAGGTGTCGTGCAGGCAGAGAGCAGGACAGCAGCCTGAAAACTTCTCCACAACTCCTCCGTCAGACTCAACTTACAGATCTGGACTAGTTTCTTTATCCTCCGGCGGAGCAGCGGGGACTCCGCAGCTCTGGGGCCGCCTCTGAGCGCTCCCCGCCCGGTCTGCTCGATCAGCAGGCCCCGCTGTCATGGATGTCCCGGTACGAAGGGAGACATGAACGCCTCTACGGGTCAGAACCAGACACAGAGTCGGGCAGACAGCCTCTGGGATACCGCCCAGCTGTCTAACATCCGTTAGCCCCTGTCTGTCTGTCTGATCAGTCTGTCAGCCGGTCGGTCGCTTCCGCAAACCCAACCCAGCCCGGTTCGGCCCGGCCTTTCTGCTCCCACCTAACTGAACCGGCCTAATGGTTAGTCTACGTCTATAAATTAAAAGAAGAAAAGAGGATAAAAAAGAAAGGGATGAAAAGAAGTGAAGAACTCACCGTCATCCACTCGTCCACTCTGCTGCGCGTCGCTCTCTCTCTCCCGCTGTCTGCAAACGTCGCTCGACCAGAGCCGCTCCCTCCTGCAGCCGCCGCTTGATGACGTCAAGGTAGACTCGGTGACCTGTAGAGCTTCCGGTCAAGCTTTTCAAACTAAAGAAACAACCGCCGAAACAAAAAGATGAAAAGCGACGCAGAATCTGATTAAAAACTGTTGTAAGTTAAAAAAAAAGTATTAAATTAAAAACTCGCGCTAGTAAATTTTTTTATTTTGAACAATACCACCTGTACTTCTGCTTTGTCTCCAACTTTTGGCTTTTGCTTTTTTTTCTTTTCTTGTGACGTCCCGCTTCCTGGAGTAAAAATACTTGTTGCATGGCAGTCATCAGTATTATTCTACACCTCGGAAGTGTGTTTACATTTCTATCTCCGTTAATGCGGCCTGAACCACAATGTCTACCCCACAAAAGTTATATCAAAACGACTGGCTCGCCCGATATGTGTGCTATTACTTTTATTGACATTTGCAGTTACCATGGCAACATATTTTGCTAACAAAGATGCCAAATTTCCCATA
>JARVLU010000646.1:1487842-1500135 GCA_031762415.1 Simpsonichthys santanae | reverse complement strand
AATCATCCTGGCATAGGCTTGGAAGGCCACTGGGAATCGCATTAATCGCCCCCTACCCCACTCCCCTGTGTAAGCTGCTGCCAGAGGCTGAAGTGAATTACAGTGGTCCCTCGATACGTCACGGTTTGTTTATCGAGGAGTCGCTCTATTGTGGGTTTTCAAAATAAGAGTGGACATGACACACACACACTTGGCTGATTGATGGGCATAAAATTATTATTTAAAATAAATTATTTTAAATTGTTTAGCACGTCTGCATCTTTGTGTAGCCCACTCTGCAGGACAAACTTCCTGCTGCAGCTGTTCTCTGTGCAGAGCGGAGAAATGGGCGTGGCCAAGAGCGCTTGCAGGTGGTGAGAGCAGCGGAGACAGGAAGCTGAAATCATGACATTCTGTCTTTTAGAGCATATTCAGAACAGCACACACACGTTTCAGCACAGACCTCATTATGAAGCTCACTTATTACAGATGTTTGTTTTTGGTCACTGATTTTTGAGACACAAGAACCTCCTGGAAGCAGAGACAAAAAAACAAATTATTTTTTAATATTTCTGCTCTGAGGAGCTGCCGTCTGCTGACATCACTGTAAAATGTAACAATAATAAAGTCACATTTTAAAGTGTGGTGCATCTCAAGTACAAATGTATAAGAATGAACGTTTTCTGACAGACTGTCAATCAAAAATTGAAAAAACTCAAAAACTGAGACATTCTTGTTGTTAAATAGTTCAAAAGAGCAGCAGCTTCATTTGGCCTAATCAGGACGTTATGAACTTTCACGGCTGCTTTTGGTTCCACTCATCGATGTTTTTCTGACAGATGTTCAGCTGCAGCTGCTTGGATCTGTTCAGACATGAACTGGTGCAGTTTGTGGCCGTCTCTGGTTCTGATCCACCTTCCTGTGTGAAGCGGGTCATGAGGAGGCCTTTAGAAAGATTCCTTCACTGTCGTGGTCAAAATAAAAGAGGTTTTTAAAAAGTGGTGATCTGGTGACGTTCTTCGCTCCAGCTCTTGACATCTGGACCGGGACTTCTCATCTGACTGGTGTTTCTGTTTCGCAGCTTCTTCCCTTCAGACTGGATTTTCTTTACGTGGTGAGATGTTTGTTTTTCCTGTCGCGCAGGACCGGGGCGATCCACGTGGGCGATCGCATCCTGGCCATCAACAGCAGCAGCTTGAAGGGGAAGCCTCTGAGTGAAGCCATCAGTCTGCTGCAGCAGGCCGGGGAGACCGTCACGCTGAAGATCAAGAAGCAAGGCGACCGTACGCACAAACGCACGTTTGTCTTCCACCTTCAAGCCCAGCTCTTTGTCATCGGTCCTCTTCTGTTGCAGTGTCCAGCCCAAAGTCCTGCGTGATTGGTCCAGGCTTGGCGCCAGGGGCGGGGCTAACCCAGGAGAACCAGGATGTGGAGGATGGGCCTGTTATCACGGTCGCCCCTCCTCAGAGGACGTTCAGCACGCTGCCGTCGGTGGACAGCGCCGTGGAGTCCTGGGACGGGTCCAACATGGACAGCAGCTTCAACACCTCAGGTCTGTCGCCGACCTTTAACCTTCAGCTTCACCTTCCTCATAATGACCTCCACCTAAACACCGTCTGTCTTTTTAGCTCCGCCTTTTCAGTCGTCTCCGTACAGTTTTCACGAGTGGCGCAACCTGAAGACGACCAACAGCCAATCACAGTCCTCCACGCAGCCGAGGGCCAATCCGCTGTCAGATCTGGGGCTGAGTGACGACGACTGGGACCGCCCACCTCTCGGAGGGTGAGACATGAATCTGAGGTTCTGTTGTGGTTCTGGTTTGTGTTCTGGTGGGTCAGAGAGCAGTGGGTGAACACACACACACACACACACACACACACGTTAGTCTCAGATCAAAGGTCTGACAGCGACCTGAGTGTGTGTCTCTGTCTGCAGCGGCTGCACTCTGCCCAGCGGGCTAATCACTGACAGCAGGTACCACTCTGACCTTTGACCCCACACAGTCCCTCGTCAGCCCTCACCTGGTGACCTCTGACCCTCGTCACACTCTGACCCCTCCCCCGGTGGATGCTGCGTGTCAATCCCTCCTGTGCATGAGCACTTCCTCCGTCTGTGTGGGCTCGAGCTGTTCTGCTCTCTGATTGGTTGACCTCTGACCTTTTCCTTTCAGGTTCACTGTGGGACACGACGGGACGGAACCGGACCAGGAGGAGAACTTCTGGTCTCAGGCTCTGGAGGATTTGGAAACGTGCGGTCAGAGCGGCATCCTCCGAGAACTCGAGGTGAGAATCTGATTACAGGACCGGACTTTCAGAACCGCGGAGGAACACTGCAGAACTCCTGGTCCAGTCCTGGTCCTGGTCCAGTCCTCTTCCTGGTCCAGTCCTCGTCTCCTTTTATTGTCCTTCAGTGATCCAGACGGTCCTGAAGTCTTTAAAGTGTTCTGGATCAGCAGTTAGCTAAAAGCTAAAAAAGTCAGAGTCAGAGTTTCTTTGTCATTTTACTACATGTGGTACATGAGGTGGAACAAAACTGTGTCCTCAGGGTCCCAGTTGCCTCCAACAACAGCACAAATTTAAAGTGTAAAAAGAAACAGTAAATAAGGATCTGAGATATAAAGTAAGATATACGCTAAACGAACACTTGCTGAGATCTAAGATCAGCAAAGGGATAGTTAAAAAGCTTAAAGAAGTACAACAGTAGCTAAATGCTAAATAAAGCAAGATACTAGCTTAAAGTTGAAGAGAAAACTAGATTAAAAACAAAAAAAAAGAAAAATGTTTGTCGAAAACTAAATGTAGCGAAAAGATAGCTTAAAGTTCCATATAGCTAATTGTTGTCTGCAGCTAAAAGCTAACATTAGCAGAGGAAGACAGAAACAGTTAGTAGCTGAAGCTCTTTCAAAAGAGAACCGTGTTTTGGAAGTTTTTAAGATCTCTCTGCGTTTAATGTGAAAATGTATTCTAAATTATAATTTCCCCCCAGGGATTAAAAGAGTGTCTGTCTGTCTGTCTGTCTGTCTGCAGCAGTTAATTTTTTTTTTTTAATGGAAACAATCATTAGAATAACGCTGACTCAGCGTTTACGCAGTAAAATCTAATCAAGAATAACAAATTACTGAAATGACAGAAAACAAAGTTTAACATTTTAATTTAACTTGGGTCACCTTCACAGGGAAACAAGTCTCAGAAGCTTTTTAATGTGCACACCATATATTATAAAACTAAATAAAAGATTGTGAATTAAAAACTAAACATTCAGTTCATCGTTAACAGTTGCTAATTGACGGCGTGAACGTTGCTGAGCGGAGTCTTTACAGGTGTGACTCAGCAGTTTGGATGAGAGCAGGTGAAGTTTTTCAGCGTTGATGATTACAGTTGGACCAACTCATTATTTGTAATAAATCACCTGCTGAAGTTCTCGTGTGGTTAAAGAGAAAAATGGCTCCTTTTCTTCCAGGAGTCCGAGCAGGAGACGCACCTCCTCACTCTGGTATCCTCCTCCTGACTCCCCTCTTGTTTAGCGTGACTAACAGCACCAAGACCAAAGTGTGTTTGTTGCATCATGCATGGCAGGTTGAGCAAAGCATGCTGGGACGGCTTGCGCAAGGCCCGCTGGACGATTCATTGCACGTGTTTGTCCTCGGCTGAAGTGTTTTAGTTTTTGGATAAAAAAATCATCTGAACATGGAGTAGAACCTGAGCAGAACGTTCAGGACCAAACATCGGGTCAGTCTGACGTAAGAACGAGGACCAAGCGTTGGTTTCAGATCCAGTTTGGACGTCGATCAGTTGAACTGAAACAGAATCTATGGTCAAACGATCTGGACGAGTCAGTGGACCCGCTCACTGTTTCACTTCCTGTCACAAGAGCCCCGCGGTACAAAACCACAGACTAAACTTCTGTTCTGTCAGTCTGGACGTGCTGAGGGACATTTTGGTTTCTCGTTGGTTCTTTTCAAGAGATTTGACCATGACTAGGCCTGTCACGATAACCAATAAATCAGTTAATCGCATGATAAATGAAAATTATTGACCTCGTTTTAATTTATCAGCTTTATCGTTTCTTCATGTCTCTCTCTTTCTACTGAAGACACTGGACAACAAAAGGCTCAGCTCTGGTGTTCTTCACTGACCCCTCCTTTTCTCTTAAAAATCTGTTTTAACATCCAAAATTGTGTTTTTGGATGTTAAAAGCAGCTAAGCTACAAGCTAAGCTAACAGGCCGACATTCGGAAAAGACTTTTGTCTTGTCGAAACTCCAAAATTCACAGTTGAAACTCGTGGGTTTGTGTAAAAAGTTGTTTTTCTCTGCAAAAGAAGCTGAGAACTTGTTTACTGATTTTTTTTTATTAAAAGCTTTGTGTGACAAATGCTAAAGAGCTCAAACTACACCGAGCGTCCGCCATTTTGAGAACGGAAGAGAGACAGCCCGTGTCACGTCAAGGGGCCTCCCTCCCACTTTTCCTACAGAGACACGCTGCTCGCTCTCTCACTATCCATTCTTCGGTTCAATCCGTCTTATACTGTCATCCAGTGGTCAGAAAGGTACTACATCAAAATAAATTAACCACAATTTCTTCTTAAATTTGACAAAAATTACCAATTATTGTCAAATTTCAAACAATATTATTGTTTATCACAATAATTTCTGAGACAATTAATCGCCCAGCAAAATTTATCTTGACAGGTCTAACCATGAGACAAAAAGGTGATTTTTGTAGATCAAAGCAAAAATAAACAAAAGTTCCTTTAAACTCTCGTCTCGAGACAAAAATTACTTTCTAAATGTTTCTAGAAATTGATGTGAACAGATCTCGTCCCTGAAGACAAGGTTTTTTCTTCTAAACACTAAAGTTTTGAGTCAGTCCTGTTTGAGAATCAGTCAAATGAGAGACGAAGCTCCTTTTTGGAGATTTTGACATTTCGTACGGAGGTCGCCTCATGTAAGACAAATTATTTTTTCTGAACTTGTCATGGAACAAAAAAGTTAAATTTTTAGTTCCCTATCGATTCTTTTACTAGAATAAAGTTAATTTCTGTAAATCTTACTAGGAGAACAGAAACGTTGTGTGTCATAAATTTAGTCAGAATTAACAAACGTTCCTTTCGTCGATCTGATGGAGTCTTGAGTTCTCCAAAATCTCTCTCGGCCTTAAGAAAATAAATATATTCTGCACATTCTTTAACGGATCTTATCAGTCGGTTGTGTCTACAGAAATGTCACTGGGTCCTGAAATCTCAAAACACCGGAGTCTTCGTCAGTAAAGCAGGTTGTTTTGTCTCTAACAGGCTGGTCTTGAGTCTTGGTGTGTTTAGTTTGTCGTTCTGATTATCTGGTGGCCCAAATCAAACTGGTTCTCTCCTATTGGCTGTCTCCAGGCAACCATCATGTCAGGCTCCACCCTCAGCCTGAACCACGACCCCACCCCTCTGCGCAGCACACTCGGTCGTCAAGCGAGCTTCCAGGAACGCAGCAATTCCAAACCGCAGGTATAAAAACACGTCTCTGTTTTTTTTTTTTTTTTGGTCCGAGCTGGAGCTCAGATTCTCCTGGAAGCATCTCCTGTGAATTTTCCCCAGGTCAACCCTCGCTCCAGCACCTTGCCCTCGGACCCTCAGCGACGAGCCTTCGCCATGAAAAAGATGAGGCAGGAAGTCAACGACATCTTAAACCAGAACCCTGTGGAACTCCATAAGGTGACAAGCGGTCCCTCGGAGCTGCGGTGCACGTTCGCAGAAGTTTTACAACAATTTACTGTTTTTATTTGCAGATCATCTTGGAGAAGGCCTCGGACCTGGAGGATTTTGGTTTCAGTGTTTCTGACGGGTTGTTGGATCGCGGCGTCTACGTTAACAACATCCGACCGGGCGGCCCGGCAGAGCAGGGCGGTCTGCGTGCCTATGACCGAATCCTGCAGGTACAGGAATCCACAACAGGCAGAACCTTTACAGCACCTTCAATTCTTTATCGTTCCATCTCTAAACATCTTCTGTGTTCCAGATCAACCACGTTCGGACCAGGGACTTCGACTGCTGCCTCGTCGTTCCGCTCATCGCAGAGTCTCCAAATCGTTTGGAGATGGTCATCAGCCGAAACCCCTCCTCTTCCTCGTGCCCACTGACCAATCACAACGAAGGCACCACCAACAACCACTCCCATCAGCCAATCAACAGCGAGGTCGGGCCGTCAGAGATCTCCCTGGACCCAGTTGAAGATGGTGGTCCCATCAAGTGGAGCCAGCCAGGAGACAGCCTGCTGGCAGGGCTCGGCTCGGGGCAAGTCATTAATAACTCCTTATAGCAGACAGAAACCGGATCAAACTGGATTCAGTCTGGATTGGAGAGGTCAGTAAGGAGAACCGTGCAGCAGTTTTGGAGTCAAACTGGTTTAGAACTGTGTCAACCAGTTCAAAGTGGACCTCTCATGGTGCTACACACCCTCTGGATGAACCTTTGACCTTTGAACTGCTAAAGCAGCCTGAAAGCACACCATTGGACCGGAACTCTTCACGTTTTCACCCAAACCAGTTCTAAACCGATACAACTGGGATCACCAGAGCCAGAATCATGACCACAGCTGGAGATACTGGTCCAGCTAGTCCAAGATGAAAAGTCTGCTGGTCCCACTGGCCCAGAGCCATGGCTGCTGGTTCTACTGAAGCCTCGACCTCAGCCAAGTGTACTGGTGGCGTGCAGACCTAAAACCGGGCCTTCTGGTCCCCCCGAAGGGACACGGATACTGGTTTTACTGTTCTGGGACAAGGGTTACTAGTTCTCTAAGCCTGGGGAACTAGTCTAGAAATGCTACTAGTCTGATGTGGTCCAGTGGTCTTACTGGTCAAAGACTCATGGATTCTGGTCTTTGTATTCAATATCCAGCTAGCTCCACTATAGTCAGAACCACACCAGTGGTCTTACGTGGTCTAAGCCAGTGGTGCCCAACACTGGTCTCAACCAACATTCTAGTTCTTGGTCTCAATGTTACAGAACCACAGCTAATGGTCCCACTGGTCCGAGCCACAGGTCCTGACCTTACTGGTTCTTGTTGTGGTCTTAGTGTAGATACTGAGGCGGACCAGAGCCTCCATGAGTCCAGAGTCGTGGCTTCTAGATCCAGAACTTGGGCTCTACTGGACAACAGCACAACCACTGATGGGATTCTAGTCCATGATCCCTAAAAATGGACTGACGGGTTGCCAGGTAGACTAGGGATGCTCCAATCTGAGTGTCTGCAGCTGATTTTATTAGATCACTGGAACCACAGCCATCTTTTCTCCTGCCAATCAAAACTTTATTTATGCAGCTTAGTCTCATTGAGTCATGAGGACTCATTTTCAAGAGAGACCTCACTCTTATGGTTTATATTCCGAGCCACTGGTCCAGAACTGGTCCACATTTTGCTGCTATTTATGACAAAAACCACCAGTTTGAACGTTAAACAACTGCGGTTCAGTCATTCCAAAACCAGTTGCTTTGTGTTTTAGATTTAAAGTGAAAGTTTAATTAAAATTACAGTACATTTAATAAGCACTTTGTTTGCACGTTGCTGCGCCACGTAGAACCTGGAAGAAGGTGAGGTCTGGACAGAACGACTGGTCCGGGTGGAATGAATATTCTGGACCACAAAGTTGTTTGGACTAATCCTGTCAACAGAAACGAGCAAAGTTTTAAAAGTAAACCGCAGCCTCTGCGTGTCTTTTAGTTTGGTCGTTTTATTCATTTTACCCAAAGGAAAGGAAAACTGCATAAACCTGCCGTCACCTGTAGGACATTTGATTTATTGTTCAGAGGCTCCAAACCTTTCAGGTTCTGTCCCACAGAATGAGAGCAGCAGAAATCTGAGGACGTCACGACTAATACGCCTGAAATCAAAGATACAGACACTGGAACGATTGGTCTTTATTTTTTAACAGCCTATAAGAATAATGGAAAAACTATTAGCAGTCAAATTTAGTTTAATTTATTCATTTAACCTTTATTTATACAGGTAGCCTTATTGAGTCACGAGGACCCCGTAAGAGAGACGTGTATTGGGCAGCTATGTGAGAGCCGTGGGCGTGATGAGGATAAATGTTTTGGCGACAGGAAGCTCGTTAGCTCATCCAAAAAAAATAATAATAATTCCATAAATTAGCCGCGGTGTTCAAAGCGTGTGAAATGAGTAGCAGCTTATAGTCCGGAAATTACGGTAATAATCTTCTTTAAAGAGCGAGTTTGGCAGCACTAGACGGTTTTGTTCCACTTGAGGTAGGATGTAAGTTAAAACTCAGAAGTCGTTGCTGTATACTGTGATGCATAAATACATACATTACACAATATTTTAGAATCCACCCTGAAATCACTAATAATGTCAGTGTCGTGCCGTAAAGCAGCAGTGACCCGTGACTGTCAGACCTTCAAACCTTACAGGGATAAATGGGGTGGGGGGGGGGGGGTGTGCAGCGTTTGAAGCGCCTGGGAGAAGCTGAACTGGTGATTTAAATGCAGAAGTCTAAAAAATGGCCATAAAAATTAAAACTCCATATCCAAGATGTCATTTTTATACCTGGAAATCTGTTTGTCGAGCCGTACGTTCTTTATAGCTGGATCCATAAAACAACAAAAATATGCAGCATTTTCTATCAAACATATTAAACTTGTAGATGCATAAAATTTAAATATATATATTTCATTCCAAAAATGGACCTTCCTGATGGCTCAGACTTCACATTTGTCAGACGACGTTTGGTCATTTTATTTTGAAATGTTTGTTGACTTCACAAACGTTTTGTTGGTTTTAAACTTGTTTTTTACATCAAGCACACGGGGTGAGAGGAAAGTTGATAATATCAGACTAAAGCACTTAAAAGTTTCTAATCAATAAGGTAACTATTAGCAGACGTCCTAACGAGAGGTCAGATTAGAGCTTTGGCAACAAATTAGACATTTAAAGGATCTTGTTTTTCCAATCAGCTGATCCTGATCGGAGCATCCCTAACGAGACAGACACAAAGACGGAGGATTTACAGTTTCAGTTTTGTGCCATAAACGAGCTGCTGGCTTTAACGATGACTATGATGAAGAGCAGTTCAATATGAATCTTTTTCTACAGTTTACAGTAGTCGGACTGGCCACACTGTGTACGTCTGTGTGCGTGTCTGTGTGTGTGTGTGTCTGTTAGGTGTGTGTGTTACACACAGGGCCAGTTAACTCAGCTCCCCGTCTTGGCTCCTCCCCCCTGCCGTCCAGCCTACATTTGACCAATCGGCATCGAGTAGGACTGATGGCTACACTTCTGATGATTGGCTGGAACCAATCAGAAAACAGTTCCCCCTGCCCGTCTGTGATTGGTTAACGTTGAGGAAGAGCCAATCAGCTCCTAGAAAAGAGGCCAAGCATGACCCCGCCCCCCGTAACAGTGATCTATTATGCTACTCAATAGGTGTGATTTTGATTGACTGTTGTCACTTCTGTTTGTCGCAGCGACTGAACCTAAAAAGTTGTATATTAGATAAAAAAATAAAAAAGGTTCTCGTTGCTGTTTACATTGAAACCGTCCAAACCCAGAAGTTTCTCCTCGTGTTCATAAAACAGCGTCGCACAAAAAATAATCCTTTCAAACCGGAAACGCATTGTGTGTGTTTGAGAGAGAATGATGTTTGTTTACTTTAGATGTCAACATCTTCCTGCTCTTAGTCTGAACTCACTATTTAAACTGGCCAATCAGAACCCTCCCTCAGCACCAACAGCCAATCAGAACCCTCCCTCAGCACCAACAGCCAATCAGAACCCTCCCTCAGCACCGACAGCTTCTCTGCTGCTCTGAATACTCAGAACTGTGATGGGTGGGAGTTTAAGCACATTGTTAGCATATGGTTAGCAAGCGGCTAGCAGACACTGCGCACAGCAGAGCCAGAACACACAAACGGATCAGAACATCGTTCACCACCTTTAAATGTTTGACCAGCACATGGCTGATCCAGGGCCGACACAGACCTCGCACAAGGCTAACAGGGCTAACGTCCGCTAAATGCAGTGATCATCAGTATATGTTTACACTTGGCTAACAGCTGTAAACTAGCATACGGCTAGCACAGGACCTAACGGAAGGATCTTCGGTTTTGAAGGTTCTTGGATGTTTCTGTTTCATCAGTTCTCAAAACACCCACAATCCTTCAGCAGTGAAACAAAATGTTCTTTACACTTTTCACTACATTTGTTGTTGCAGTAAAGGAATTAAAGGACTGAGCTAACGAGCTAGCATCTGCTAGGTGTTTAATAGCCATGCTAAACTGATGCATTCTGGGTATAATAACTGTAGGTGTGTTTCCATGACGTTGGCTGCTTTCAAGGATTTATTTTGGTTATCCAAATGTAAGAAAAGGTTGTTTTCCGAAAACGGACACAACGCCCACCAGAAGAGCAGCTGAGACTTTAGATAAGATAGAACTTTATTGATAAGATATAACTTTATTGATAAGATAGAACTTTATTGATCCCGCAGGAAGTTGTTGTGCCAGAGTTTCCTGTGGGATCAGTGAAGTTCTTTCTTATCTTAGACATGCTAATGTTCATCTGAGTCGAGGAGCTTTCTGAAGTGAAGCTGAAGTCCGAAGCACCGAGCCTTCAAACGGCTGAGTTTCTTTGTTTCTGGAAGCTGAACTCACATGCAAACCACTCTCCCCTCCCTCTCTCCTGAGGGTTGAAACTTTATGTCACTAAAGTGTTCGGCTTTATTCCAATACTAACCTTCACGTGAGTGACCAGAACCTCTCGTGTGGACCAGGACAACAACTATTGACCCTCAGGAGGGAGGGATGAGTGAAAGTGGATTTGCATGTGAGTTCAGCTTGAATGAACTCTGAACTTTGTGCTTTTCAGTTTAACTTGAGGAAACCAGAGAGCAGCAGTCCGAGCTTCAAACTCAACCTTTTGTTTCTGGTGTGAAACAAACGGTGATATCGGTGACCACAGCTGGAGAGAAGCAAACATTCGGCTGCTTTTAGCGTTGCTAACATTACTGCGCTCGATCAACACAAACTGTGCGACCAATAGGAACGCACACAGAGCTGAGGGGCGTGGCCTCAGGAGGGTTTAATGACTGATCCAAAGCCATACACTGTGCTTGTGTCATGTGTGCGTGTGTTAAGGTGTGTGTTTATCAGTGTGTGTGTGTGTCATTTTAGTGATTTGCACACAGATGCACACATTTACACGTGCACTGCACTGCCGTTTGAAATAGTGGGTCAGATTAGTTTTCATGTAGCTTCACCAACCAACCAAACTTTTTTTTTCTTTAAAGGAACAGGGATGTTGTAAAGTATTTTTGTACAAATTTAATACTTTGGTAGCATGACGTTCCTGGTGTTTGTCCTGTCGGGCTCCACTGTTCTCCTCAACCCCAACCCCACCCCTCTTTGTATGGACCACTACTGAGCAACAATAAAGATGAAAACATCCTGAGGACTGGGCTCCTTCTGTTTCATGTTAGCGCACACGTTTGGTTTTTGATCATCTTTTGTGTTTCGTAGGTAACGTGCCTTGAATCGTATTAAACTTAGCAAAAGTTTTAACTGTTAAATTAACCTCCAAGACAAATTAATGTATTAATAATTTATGTTTCAGGAAAAGTAAGCAGGCTTCCAGAAGCTGACCAGTCAGAAGAAGGAGACCTTCAGGAGACAGAAATGGTTTGTTTCAGTTGGTTCTCGCAGATTATTATTTTATTTTTATGTTTCTGATGTTTGTGTTTTGGATTTATTTATTTTGCTGACTTGTAAATCTACTGTTGTTTTCATACTGCTAAAAAAACTAAACGGCAACATCAAACCATAAAAAAAACTAGGTTAGATCAAATAGAAATATTAAGTTAATTTTAATTATAAAGCAGATATACAGGTATATCTAACTCTGCATCTATTATGCCCTTTTTAGATTTACACTACTGTATTGTGAATTGCCACAATTGTTTGTACTTGTTTGATAAATAAAGTTTTCTTTAAAAAAAAAAAAAGGATGAAGTAAGTACCTTCCGGCGGCCATCTTTAAATTTAATTTATGCTTAAGAACGTTGTGTAGTGAGCAGAATATTTCATTCTGTCTATAAACAAGTTTGGGTAAGGGTTGTTTTAAATAACGTTTTTTTTTTTTTTTTTGTTGGTTTGTAAGACGTAAAAATCACGTTTAGCGGTGAATAACTGTAGCTATGCCGGATGTGACGTCACAATCGGTGGCTCTGTGTTCGATTTGCCAGGCCCTGTCTCCGTGTGTTTCTGTTAGCTGCTGCTGCATCTGTTTCATTTTTCTGCACAGTAACACGGGCAGATAACCGCT
>JARVLU010000646.1:1448773-1460088 GCA_031762415.1 Simpsonichthys santanae | reverse complement strand
TGTGTGTGTGTGTGTGTGTGTGTGTGTGTGTGTGTGTGTGTGTGTGTGTGTGTGTGTGTGTGTGTGTGTGTCCACCTAGCGGTTTGCCCGTCAGCGGGTGCAGGAAGGTGTGAGGCGTGGGTGAGGGTGACAGGACGGGGGCCGGAGGGGGCAGCTCTCCGAGGTCGTCCATCGAATGGCTCTGGGTCAGCAGAAGTGGCGGCTGGTTTTCTGACCCCGCCCCCTCTACAGACAGGAAGAGGGAGGAGCGGCGGCCCTGAACCCGGGCGCGCTCCGAGAGCACCTGCTGCTGGTACAGCTCCGCCCTGCTGGGGCTCGAAGGTCCGCCCCGGTCCAACTTGAACGGATCGTGACCTGAAGGGGAGAACCGGACTGATGAGGGCTCTGAGGCGTCGCACCGACACACATGAGATGGGACCGTTTCAGAGCCAGAAGAACCGCCGGCTCGTCGGGTCAAAGTTCAGAACGCTGACGTGTTTCCACTGAGACCAACAGCTCGTGGAGTTTTCTTTGAGCCTGACCTGAAAACATCTCAACCAGTCCAAACCAGGAGGTCCAGTGAAGATGTAGAACCTGTTCAACGTCAGAGCAGAGTCCATCGTAATTTAAGTCTGAAAGATGGACCCGGCTCTGAGTTCTCTGCTCGGAGCTCGGTCCAGCTCTTCAGACGAGTCAGTTCTGACTCTTAAACGTGATTTTTTTCTGAATTCAGCCGAAGTTGATTCTGAACTGAAATCAGCTCCAGATCTTTAAACTTCACGCTCTGAGATGTTTAGTTTTAATGAAGCGTCACATCTGGACACATCTGGTTCATTCTAAGCAGCAGTCCGATCAGAGAACAGGTTCTGGCCAGTCCGGTCGTTGGACCGACCCTGGAATTAGACTGAAGAACGTGTGTTTTATTTTAATTTTTTTTACCGTTTATAAAAGTTGAATTATTGTAAACGTTCAGTTTCATGTTTGGACTTTGCTCTCAGAACTTAAAGATTCTGGACGATGACGTACGAGCCTGAAGGTCCAGAATGAACCACGTTTGACGTTGTTCTGGCAGAAAAACGTCCCATCATGAACTGGTAAAAGTGCTAACCCTGCTCCTCAACAGGAAGTTGTTTCAAAAGAGGTGACTTCCTCCTTTGGGGTTTGGTGGGCGGAGCCTGCTGACCCACGTTAGCGTAAGGGTTTTCTATTGGTCGTCCCCGGAGGCGTGACAGTGGCGAGTGTCCGAGGGCGGGGCTTGTGCTGTGGATGGACAGCGTGGAGGTCTGCGTGGCGGTGTGCAGGGCGTGGCCGGCGGCGTGGGCGTCGAGCTGCAGCGGCGGTGGGGGCGTGTCCTGCAAGATGATCATGGACCTCGCTTTCCGCTGCCGCTCGGCGTGGGTGTGGCTTCTGGAATCTGAGAGCTCCTGCAGCCTCGGCTCCGCCCCCGGCTTGAAGCTGGAGCGGGTCAGTCCCTCCCCTTGACCCGGGGGAGGAGGGGGGAGGAAGGACGGAGGAGGGCCCGAGTCGAGGAGAAAGAGCGAGGAGGTGGAGGAGGCAGAGGGAGGTGGAGGCGGGGCTGTCTGAGGAGGAGGGGGGATGGAGCCGTCCGTCAGCGAGGAGCTCCGTGGAAACCGACTCTCGTTGATCAAAGCCGAGATCCGGTCGTCCTCCGGTGTGCCTGTCGTGGTTACCATGGAGACGACAAGATACACAGTAAACAGTTCTTTTTATTAAAATACCAAAACAAAGTCTTTAACTACTTTATAAACACATAAAATATGAATATACAAATAAAAAGGTCTCAGAACCTTTTCACAGCTTGTTCGGCTTCACTGGTCATTTACCGACCTTTAGCTGCGTGCTAACGCTAACGTGTTGGGTGTGGTAGCGCTGGTCTCACCAAAGCTCTTGGTTCTGGACATCCCTCTGGGTAGAGCCATGGTGCTCTTCTCTGGGGCGGAGGGGGGCACCAGACCCTGACGCTCAAACAGGGACTAAAAAGACAACAAGAACTTTAAAACAGAACATGTACCGGCCCGTCTTTGGCTCCGACGCCACGGAAACTCTTTTTTTAACGTTTCTAACTTTCACGGCTTTGTCACAAAGTTTTTTAAATATTTAACGACGTAACGAGATTCTACGGGACTAAAAGCCCAGAAATTAAATCAGTTACGGTTCTTTAAAGTTTCACGACTTTATCTGGTGAAGACGAGTCCAGAAGATTGGACACGGGACCGCAAGACGTGTTGCGATCAGCTAGCTTCTGTAGCTACGTGCTGAGAGGAAGAGCCTCCTACAGGATGAGTAAAATGCTGAGTTAATGTGACGACTGCAACTGAGAAAATGAACTTTGAACTTTTGTTGATCTGAGAAAAAGACGATGAACATTTGAGGCATAAATTACACAACTTCTGTTCTTAAACTTCATGTTCCTGCATGAATTATTGGACATAAGAAATCTAGAAACATGTCAAATCTTGTTTTACATGGAAATATTTCATGACCACTTGAGAAAACAGGCCGGACCTCCCGGAGGTCAAAGGTCGCAAGGCTTTAACGAGCAGTCCAGGGGTCGTTGAAGCGTTACACTAACATCTCGTAACATCTGAAGCCCTTTAAAGACTTTTATTGGTTTTCAGACGAGCTGAGGTTCTGCTCGTCCGGCCCGTCCATGCTCTTTAAGAACGTCAGAACCACGTCTAGAGATCCTCTTCGTGTTTTGGGGTTTACAACCCGGCTCCCGTCTTACGTTAATCTCGGCCTGCGTGATGCGTCGGCTCGTCGGCCGCTGTTTGACCGTCGCCGCTCTGAAGTCGTCTGATGGGCGGGCCCTCAGAACAACTTCCTGTTGGCCTCCAGCCAGCATCTCGTCCAGTTTCTCTGGAGAGGAAACAGAGAACAGGATGAACGGGACAATAAACAACAACAACCAGGGCTCTGCAGCTGGACTCAAACACCTGAACTGAGCTTTAAAGCTGCTGTGGAACTAATATCTTACCTGCTGCAGATGGGTCTTTGGAGAGTTAAATTCTGACTGGATTAATGAGCTAAAAGCTAGCTGGAGCAGAGCTGAAACCAAAGTGGTGTTTGCAGCAGCTAAAAGTTTTTATGAGTCTTTCCTTCTGAGCCGCTACGAAAATTTAAACACTGGACTCAGTTCAAGAAGGAGTCCATTTATTTGTCTTTGTTCAACGAGCCGTTAGCTCGCCGTTAGCTCGCTGTTAGCTCGCTAATCTGGTCAGAGAGCTATCTGCAGCAGGTAACATAGTCACTGTTCATAAGGTTTCCACTCAACTTAAAACTTTGAACTTTTAAAATTCATTTGTTGAAACCTAACATGTCACGCTTCATGCCAACAGAACCAGAACCACAGCGGACCGGTCCAACTCACCGTAGCGCCGCCTCCTGGCTGCAGCGGAACAGAAACAGGAAGTATAAAACAGATGTTGGACTCGACGGCGTGTGTGAGTATGCATTAGTTTTACCTATCTCCTCCAGATCGGCTGTCATGGACTTGGACCGGAGCGTCAGGGATGTGCTGGGCGCTCGTTTGGGAGGGGGCGGAGCTACAAGGCAAGAGTCTGAATCAGTTTTTGTTTCGATGAACCAAACTGTTTAGTTTGTTGATGCTGAACTAGGAAACTGAACGATCATTAGAAGCAGCTGAGTCCAGCTCCATGTGGACCTGGAGAGGTTTCTGGTGTCATGGAGCCCGTTGGGTCACCATGGAAACGGGCTGAACTCATCAGAACCTGATTCTGGCGGCAGCATGAAGGCAGTCAGAACACACGATTAGTTTAATTTTTTAACTGGACCTCGTTAATTTAACAGAAATCTGCTCGCGTTTAACTTCTTAAATGAACGTCACATCGAATTAAAAGTTTCAGTTTTCACATTTAAATGCTGATCCAATGTTTTATTTTAAGTTAAGAGAAAGAAGAAGCTGCGGTTATTAAATTACCGTTATTTCCAGACTATAGAGCGCACCTGAAAATAAGCTGCGGGTGTCAACGTTGTAACATTTTTTTTTACTTTTAATGAAATACATACCGGTAACACACAGTAAATGTTTTTTTGTTTTTTTTTTTTCTGAACAGTGCCTGTAACACGGCTGGTTTTAAAAAATTTAAATAAATTAGGAAAAGTCACTGATTGCTACATTCATCTTCCTCCTGTGCACTAAAACCACAACAGGCGTCTTCTTCAGCGTCAGGAGTGAACAGCCTCAGAAAAACTTCATCACAAACGTCCTCAGTTTCTTTTCGTTGTAGAAAAGACACAGCAGAGTCTGACAGGAAGTCCTTGACGCCATCGTCCTATTCCTCCTGCTGCTGTCCGCAGAGGAAAAGTTGATCGGTGCCCCCTCTCCATTTCATTGGTCAAATTTTTTAAATCTTTATTTATACAGGTAGTCTCATTGAGTCACGAGGACCCCCCCCCCACAAATAAAGTGAGACGTGTATTGAGCAGCTATGTGAGCGTCCAGGTGTGATGAAGCTAAATGTTGTGGTTGGCAGGAAGCTCGTTAGCCCGTCAATAAATAAATAAAATCCATAAATTAGCTGCAGCATTTTGTATAAGCTGTGAGGTTCAAAGCCTGTGTAAAGAAAAGAAAAAGGGGGGGGGGGCGTCTTATAGTCTGGAAATTACTGTAATGTTTTTATATTTGGTCCAGATTTATTAAGAAATCCATGAAACTGTTTTTAAAGGCTGAAGTTTGGATGTTTGTAGCTTAAATCAGAGAATTATTACAACATTTGTTTGATCACAACACAAGCTGCGGCTGCGGCTGAGCGTTTAGCTTCGTTATTTTATTTGATGCTTCGGATCGTCTCGTAATCTGAGCCCAGACCGCTCGTGAGTTCTGACAGTCCTGCATCTGGACCGAGCTTCTCCTCTGTGACTCCACTGGCTTGTTGCTCGTTTGAACGCAAATAATCAACTGAATGTGAATAATGCTAACATCAGCTGTATGTGAATAATGTTAATTATCAGCTGAATGTGAATAATGCTAACATCAGCTGTATGTGAATAATGTTAATTATCAGCTGAATGTGAATAATGCTAATTATCAGCTGAATGTGAATAACATCAGCTGAATGTGAATAACGCTAATAATCAACTGAATGTGAATAATGCTAACATCAGCTGAATGTGAATAACGCTAATATCAGCTGAATGTGAATAACGCTAATATCAGCTGAATGTGAATAATGCTAACATCAGCTGAATGTGAATAACGCTAATAATCAACTGAATGTGAATAACGCTAACATCAGCTGAATGTGAATAATGCTAACATCAGCTGAATGTGAATAACATCAGCTGAATGTGAATAACGTTAATATCAGCTGAATGTGAATAACGCTAATATCAACTGAATGTGAATAATAACATCAGCTGAATGTGAATAATAACATCAGCTGAATGTGAATAACGCTAACATCAGCTGAATGTGAATAACGTTAATATCAGCTGAATGTGAATAATGCTAATAATCAACTGAATGTGAATAATGCTAACATCAGCTGAATGTGAATAATGCTAACATCAGCTGAATGTGAATAACGCTAATTATCAGCTGAATGTGAATAATGCTAATTATCAGCTGAATGTGAATAACGCTAACATCAGCTGAATGTGAATAATGCTAATTATCAGCTGAATGTGAATAATGCTAACATCAGCTGAATGTGAATAATGCTAATTATCAGCTGAATGTGAATAATGCTAATTATCAGCTGAATGTGAATAATGCTAATTATCAGCTGAATGTGAATAACGCTAATTATCAGCTGAATGTGAATAATGCTAATTATCAGCTGAATGTGAATAATGCTAACATCAGCTGAATGTGTCATCAGAGGTTCGGCTGTTTCAGATTTTAATCTAGATTTATCATCGGTGTGGTTTTTAGTCATGGTGCCTAGGATGTTTTCTGTCAGAGACATTTTGGAGACATGGACGCTGTCCACCTGTCCAGCCCAGCTTGTGCAATCAGAACCAGACTGAGCCCGGTTCAACAAAGTGCCGGTTCTGATGGTGCTTTGGTCTGAGTTGCTGCTCAAAACATCTCTGATTCAACAACTGCAGTTTCAGAATAAACGCTCGACTAAAAACCCAAACATGAATTTAGTTGTTTAAAAACGGGCCAGAACCAGAACGCTCTGAAAGATCTGAAGCTTTTACCTCTACAGTCAGAAACGGGTTTAATGTACATCTGGTTCTGATGGACTCGTGTTGCGCAATCTTTCATTTTGTTCCTGCAGCGTCAAACAAGATTCATTCTTTTATTCTGAAAATCCTCCCAGGATTAACTCAAACCTCGAACTTGGCCTGAACAGTTTTATTTCACTCTCTGCTCTTAAGTTGAGACAACAAAAAAGTTTTTGTTCGTGGAGACCCGGTGGTGAGTTCAGCCCGTTGCCATGGCGACCCTCTGGTTTACAGAACCAATCAAAAGGAACATTTGCAGGTTTTCAGAAAGTAAAGTAGACGTTGTGTTTTCTTTGAGCCGAACCTTTCTTCCTGATCAGGTTTTCTGATTTTCGGGAGACCGACATGACTTTCATCAGCAGACGACTTCCTCCTTGTCGGATGAGAGAGACGACCTGCCGGTGACCCACCTTCACCACGTCGGTCCCGTTCACCTGCAGAGGTCCAGTCAGGTGACATGTTTCTAACAGGACTCCATAAAGTTCCGTTTTATTTCTTCATCAGCTGGCTGTTACCTCTATGAGGAAGTCTCCGGTCCGTAGCCCCGCCCTCCAGGCCACGCCCCCTTGATCCACTGACTCCAGGTACTGAAGGGCAGGAAACGCCGGTGTGGGGGCAAACTCCTCAATGGGGGTCTCAGCTGGAGACAGAAGCAAGTGGAGTTATCAGGTAGGTCGCAGCAGACACCTGCCGGTCTTACATGTGGACAGTTATTATCTTACCTGTTGTAGATAGTTTATTCATCTTCAGTTTGAAGAAAAAGACTCACCTGACTGACAAGCTAAAGGCTAGCCTCAGCTAACAGTAAACAAAATTTGAGTTTAAAGTTCAGACTAGACTTTAGCTTGTCAGTCCATTTATCTACAACAGGTGAGATATTATTTCTTCACTTCAGGAGAGCAGAACTTTATTTGTTTTGTTGTTTCCTCTCCGTTACGAAATTTAGGCGTTTTAAAAATCCAGATGTTTTTCTTTTAAACGTGTTTTTATCTCATTTATGATTGGTAGCTGTGGAAACGGTTTATTTAAAAACTCTCCTGACATGAAACGACACAACAGCCTCTTCAAGGGATAGGCTGGTGGTTTTGAAGCGTTATCAGCCAGAAGTGGAGTCAACATCTGGAATGAAAGGTTCAATGAGCCTCCCCTGGACTAAGACTTTGGTTCTTATCAGCCATGGAGGACAGGGCTCCAGATGTTACTCAACTCCTGGCAGATGGATAAATTTACAGCCAATGTCACGTCTGAGAAGATACCAGCGATGCTTCAAAAATCACCAGACTATCACTTTAACGTGACTCTGGACGTCTCTGTGTCCAGCTGTGGGTTAAAGCAACATTTCTACCTTTAGCGCCTCTGAGGACGAAGCCGAAGCCTTCGCTCTCTCTCTTCTGCAGCATGGCCGTTTTCTCCTCGATCACGTAGTCGCTGAAACACAAAACGTGGATTTTACCACATTCAGTCAAGCAAACGCAGCCCCCCCCCCCCCCCCCCCCAGGACTGAAGGGGTCTGAGTGTCTCACCTTCTTTCAGTCCATCATGCTGTTTTTGATGAAACCTGTTGCAGTGAGCGGGATGTTGTCAGTATCCTACCTGCTGCAGATGACTCTGTCTGCCAGGACCAGAGTGGATCGAACCATAGACAGAAATACGATGACATCATTTAGTGCAAAGAAATGGACAGAACTTCACAAAGAGTTTGAAGTTAGTCTCTGTCATTCACACACTGAAGTTACATGTTGTCTGTTTGTTTCCAGTGTGTGTGAGTGACAGGGACTGACTTCAAACTCTTTGTTAAGTTCTGTCCATTTATTTGCATTAAATGACGGATGCTTCGACGTAGTTTATGTCTGTGGATCAAACTACAACAGCTGTGCTTCCTGGAGGAAATGCTACAGCCAGCTGCTGCTGTCTCATTTGAAAACTTTTATGGCTCCAGATGTTCAACCACAACAGAGTGAAGAGTCTTAAGATTAAAGTGATTCTGACTAGTGGTTAGCTCATCCATCCAAAGCGCTACCTGCAGCAGGTAAGATACTTCTACATAACATCCAAACTGCAGCTTTAACTGGGCAGAGAAACCACAAATTAAAAAAAACAGTGGATATTTTCTCTGCCCAGCTGACTGACTGCAGGTAAGATACTGATTACTGATAATTAAATACCGCTTCAGATGATGGACTGAAGGTTGGAGAGACACCTGACCAATGTGTCCTCCTCGGACACATTTAAAACCTGCTGGACCAGTCCGGTGTTTTTAAGAACCGGTTCTGACCCGTAACGGGCGTGCTGCAGGGGGTTTACCTGTAGGAGGTGTAGTTGTCGTACGACCCGACTGTGTAATGTCTGAAGAGTCTCTTGGTTCTGTCCTCCCTCGTCTCTGAAACACACACACACACACATGTTCACCTGGTGCTGTTCATGCGTGTCACGTGTTCCTGGTACCGGACTAGTTACCGAGTCGCGGGTCGTACTGTCTCATCTGGACCTCCTCCACGCAGTCTGCAGGGAACCAGCCGGTTCTGCCTTTAACGCTGCCCTCCCAGAACCCCCCCTCGCCGATGGACAGGACTGCAGAGACAAACAGTCAGAACCGCTGCAGACCGTGGACCTGCCTGAGGCCCCGCCCCCTCACCTTTGACCCGCTCTCCTCGATGCAGCTGGATCTCTCCGGGCCCCTGAGGGACGTGGGACCGGGTGGCGATGAAGGTCCGTCCCGGCACTGCGCTGTACAGCCTCCTCTTCCTCATCTGCGGGGTGGGGGGAGGTGAGGAAGGGGGGCTGGTCTCCACATGAGCCCCCCCGCTCGGGCTGCAGGACAGACCAGAACCTGGTTACATGGAGTCTGTTTCAGGAGGTTCTGACCCCCCAGGTGGGCCTACCTGAGGCGGCGCGTGTGTCGTCTCAGAGAGTGCGTGTGCGTGTCGTGATGTGTCTCCAGGCTCTGGAGGGAGGGGCCAGGCGAGGAGGCGGGGCTCTCCAGGGCGTTGTCGCTGGCGGAGCGAATGAGGGAGCGGGGCGACGACAGTCCGTTTCCTGCTGCGGTTCTGGTGGCGCCGACCCGCCGGCGCTTGGTGTAGGACGGTGTTTCTCTGAAGGGAACTGCTTGGACACAGAACACGGAACGTTAAAACCCTCCTCCTGACAAAACAGGTCCTTAAACGCACCGTTACCTCATGGTGGGAAATCAAACAGATCCATTTGGTTCTGACTGAGACAAACATGCCAGAACCAGAACCAGAGTCCGGCTGTGATGCGTTTAAACTCACCAACATCAGATGATTTGTGGATCTTGATTATTTCAGCGAGATCAAAGTTCCCCGCGATGATCGCCACCTGCCAAACAAACGATGATGTCACGCATGAACAGAACCGTCACAGTTTGGACCTGATGTGGAGGCACCGACATGTGACAGGTGTCCAAATGATCCTCGTCACATCTACTCATTTCATTTTACAACGATCATAAGTTCTTTTTAATGATGCTTTGAGGCACCTGAAGGCAACACCACAGGTTGGAGCCACACATCTTGTTAAAGATGGTTTTGTGTGGAGGAAAATCAAACATACATGTTTTTTGTTGAACTATAGAACTTATGTTTTTATAATTTTATTTCAGGTGTCCTGATGCTGCTCAATCATCCAGACAGAGAAAGTTCAGTCTGGACCTTCAAAAACAAAACAAAACAAAAAATAGTAGAAATGTTTCATCTTTCATCCAAAAGACTTCTTCAGTGTGAGGAGCTGCATTCATGTTATATGTATATTTATAAGACTGAGCTGAACACAGCTCCTCACACTGAAGAAGTCTTTTGGATGAAAGATGAAACATTTCTACTGTTTTAGAAGTTCCAGAGGACCAGACTGAACTTCTCTACATTTATTTCAGGTAGATCTCAAAGTTTGACTCGTTCTTTGTGGTCCAGTGTTTTTCAGAAGATATGGAAGAGACCGGTTCTCATCCCAGAACATTTGTCATCGTGGACCTCTGATCCAGAACTCTGACCTGCTGCAGGTGAACCCTGACCTGATCTTGAAGTTAAAACCTGCTTGATGTTTGTTTGTTTACCTGAAAGGCCGTCTGGTTGTTGTAGTTCTTGATGTCTTTGTTTACTCCTCTGAACAGAAGAACCCGGGCGCAGCTGTCCTACAGAACCAGCAACAACAGTTATTAAACATGTACTGAATCCTTAGCATGTTGCTAGCATGTTACCTGGTTGTACAGGGCGCAGAGGTGCAGCGCGGTGTTTCCTGAGGCATTCTGGGAGCTCATGTCGGCGCCGTAGAACAGCAGGTGCTCCAAATGCTGCACGTTGCCATAGCGACAAGCCTGAACTCGCACACAAACACACCAGGATCAGAACCCAGACTCATTGTGTGTGTGTCTGTCTGTCTTTGTGCCTCTGTCTGTGTGTGTCTCTGTCTCTCTGTGTGTGTGTCTGTGTCTTTGTGCCTGTGTGTGTGTGTCTCTGTATGTGTGTGTCTGTGTGTCTGTCTGTCTGTGTGTCTGTCTCTGTTTCTGTGTCTGTCTGTGTGTCTCTCTGTGTGTCTGTCTGTCTGTGTGTGTGTGTGTCTGTCTGTGTGTGTCTCTGTCTCTCTGTCTGTGTGTCTGTCTGAATGTCTCTCTGTCTGTGTGTGTCTCTGTGTCTGTCTCTGTGTGTGTCTCTGTCTGTCTGTGTGTGTGTGTGTGTCTGTCTCTGTGTCTGTCTGTGTGTGTGTGTGTGTGTGTGTGTGTCTGTGTCTGTCTGTGTGTCTCTGTCTGTCTCTGTGTGTGTCTGTCTCTGTGCCTCTGTCTGTCTCTGTGTGTGTCTCTGTGCCTCTGTCTGTCTGTGTGTCTGTCTCTGTGCCTCTGTCTGTCTGTGTGTCTGTCTGTCTGTCTCTGTCTGTGTCTCTGTCTGTCTGTCTATCTGTGTGTGTGTGTCTGTCTGTCTGTGTGTCTCTGTCTGTCTGTGTGTGTGTGTGTGTGTGTGTGTCTGTCTGTGTGTGTCTCTGTCTGTCTGTCTGTCTGTCTGTGTGTGTGTCTGTCTGTCTCTCTGTCTGTGTGTGTGTCTGTCTGTCTCTCTGTCTGTCTGTCTCTCTGTCTGTGTGTGTGTCTGTCTGTCTCTCTGACTGTGTGAGTC
>JARVLU010000646.1:1390156-1400726 GCA_031762415.1 Simpsonichthys santanae | reverse complement strand
ATATATATACATTTGCCTTGTTTTATATTGCACTGTTTTTACTTTTGCTCTGGGAAGCAAACCCAAATTTCCTTGTACTGAGGTGCGATGACAGTAAAGGTCTATTCTTCCTTCCTACAGTTGAGAGTATCTGTAACCAAAGGTCCTCCTGCTGGAGGTGAATCCCTCCAGGACACATTAGATGTTGAAAATACCACTGTTGTTGCTGAAAGCAGCAGTGAGTCCACAGAAGACCTCGAAGCACCTCCCTCACAGCTGAACGCTCTCTGCTCATTTATAAATGACTCATTTAACAGAAGACGTCGAGCGTCTCACTTGGGATTCCTCAAGCACGAGGGCTCGTTGTTTATTTTCTGCTCAGGAAGGTTCCTAATGAGGTGAAACGACCCAGAAACGTCTCGAGTCGCAGCTTTGATAAAAGATCTTCAGATAAACGTTACGCAGCCTCAGAGCTTCCTTTGGTTCCTGCGTTTCAATAAAGTGGACCTCGTTACTGAAAGAAAACCAGCAACTCCCCATTTACAGCAGGGACAGACGGACTGGAAGGAAAATGATCAGAATGTCTGAGCTGTTATTGTCTCCAACTAGAAAAATGTCACTTCCTGTGACAACACAGCGTGAAGGCTTGTTGCCGAAAGACCTGCTGAAAGATGCTAAAGCAGCTGAAACCAGCTGAAAATGTTTCATCGTTAAAGATAAAGGGTCTCGTTCATTCATTCAACCTTTAGTTGTACAGGTTAGTCTCATTGAGCATCAGGGGCTCGTTTACAACAGAGACCTGTAGTCTCAGTGTGAAGCATCGACACAAATATTAAGAAGCCAAAAGGAGCACAAAACAGCTATAATTAGTAAAGTAACTGAAAAAGCACAACAAGCTAAACATTTGACCTCTTTTGGCCTGGATGAACATTTTATCTTCAGAGTCCTGCAGATCAGCTGGTTCAGCTCTTTGTTCGGCTGTTATCGAAAACATTTTGCTTTACCGTTAAAAGTGGCAACAACATGAGCATTAAAAACAGCCGAAACTCTTGACAAATACGGAGTAGCTGAGAGTCATTTACAGCACAGACACCAAGCACCAACAGATCACTCCTAATCTTAACCATTAACTGTGTTAGCAAAATATCTCGAGAACCACAGGACAGAGTATGAAGACACTTTCAGTAATCACTGGATGCATTTCTACTTTACGAGTCGTCCATTTGAAGATGGCTGCCACAGCCAACACAACATAAATGGCTGTACCTGTCACTTTGTTGGTGTGGTAGTAGCTGAGAGTCATCCCAACACGCAGGCTGAGCGCTAACCCAACAGACTGTTAGATTTCATCGAGTCATGGTTTCCAGATTTGTTCCGAGTGTAACATCTAAAGTGATGTTTCATCAAGAACTGCTCCGCTTGTTGGTTTTTATTTTCTGTGCGCTTCATCAAGCAAAACGTTCGGCTCAAAGGAGGCGTCCTGATCGGATGAACCTCCTCAGATGACTCCTTGATGCAGAGGAGCAGCTCCCCCCACCCACAGATGACGGACCTCAGGACCACAGGTTGAACGTAGACAGACCAGTAAATCCAGAGCTTTGCCTTTTGACTCAACCTCACCACGACCAACCGGAGCAACACCCTCAGTACTGAGGAGGCCCTGATCTGTTTTGATCCATCTCCTGGTCCATCCTACCATCACTCAAGAACAAAAAACAGATCGGAACTCCACCTGAGGGACAGACTCCCCCGACCTGCAGGGAGCATCCAACCAGTTTCTGGTCCAGAACAGTGGCCTCAGACTGAGAGAAGCTGAGGAGCGCCCCAGAACACGCTGAAGACCATGGCACCAAGACACCAGCAGAACCACATCATCCACAAAAAGCAGAGATGATTCCCTGAGGTTCCCAAACACGCGTGGACTGGAGAGTCAAAGTCCCATGACCCCCACAGGGTCAGTTTAAAAGGAAAAACAAATCCAGTACATATTTTTATCTTGTAACCTTCTTTTAACATTTATAAACTGAAAACCATTGAAGCTGAAAGTTTTATAACTGATCCATGAAACTGTTGAAACATCTGAACTCATCAGTCCTGAGATGACGATGGAAACCGGCTCCGAGTTTATAAAACTGATTATTGATTCATTAAAAACCTGCAAAGAGCTCAGAGACTTTATTAAAGTCCTCACTGGAATTCAGCTCATAGAAAATAACTTGATTATGTTTTCAATCATTTTTTTACTGCTGCGTCGTTCTGCGTTTCTGACAGACTTCATTTAGTTTTTATGTTTTTATTAGACGTTATTTTACAGATTTTTTTTTTTTTTTTACTTTTGTTTGTGAAGAGCCACATAAATAAAATTGATGTAAAATAGCTGAAAACACACTTTAACGTTGTGCTTTATTGCGCTCACGTCCAACCGAATGTTCGTGGCAGCAAATACTGAAGGTTTTAAGAAAAGTTAACCTCAATATTAAAACATGAAAACTGCAAGAACGCTCATGGACATGTGCAGCAAGTGACTGAAGATCAAGAAGATCTTCATCAGGGAACGCAGGATCGATGGAAACAACAGTTTTGGTTCTGTACGATCAGATGCTTTGATTACAGTCATGGGACCGTTTTGTGTTTTACCGACACCTTTAATTAGACTCATGACATTGGGGTCAAAGGTCGTGGTTGAGATACACGTCATGGACTCAGCAGATGATGGTGGAGGGTTGTGTTCAGCTAGAAGTTGTTCCAACGGTTGTTTTGCCAGGGAGTTTGTTACAACGGTCTCTGAGGGAGCATCTTTGAGATGATCATCACCTCTCAGGTCTTTGGACTCACTTCGGCTTGAGTCTGAGTTTTCTGCGACCTCCAGCACGAAACAACGTGGATGGAACTGCTGAGGTAACAGAACTGGCAGAGGTTCATGGACCTGCCCCTGCATCTTTAGGGTGTGAAAACAGATTAAAGGCATAAGCCTGCCAGGAAAACCTTTTCCAACAAGAGGGACTAATGGGTGTACGTGGGTCATGTGACCCCTGGAGATCGGTCTCAGAGCCACTGAGGACAAAACTGTGTCAACTGAAGAGTATGGACATACCTTCATGTTGCATGGTTGTACTTTTGGTTCTTTGTTTGCAAAGTCAGTGGCGTAACGTGCGGATTCAAACAGATCATGAGTGTCAAGTCTGAGCCAGTGTCAAGGTCATCGTCACATCTTCAAGATTCAGAGGTGCTGAGCAGAACTTCTGTGCAGCACCTCTTCCAGTGACACAGCATAGAAATCATCTGGCAGGTGGATCAACATGGATCTCAGGGTTCTCCTTGATATCTCTGGGGTACCTCCTCACTATCAGTCTTGCTTGGTTGGTATATTTAGAAACTGCAAGAACAAGTCAAAAGAAGTAGACGACCTCTGCTCTTCAAAACTTTAGACAAAAAGCTCAAAGGTTCCAGCCATGAACTTTGTCAACAGAGAACTGAGATAACTGGAACAAACAAAACCACTAGTTCTAGTGGGGGTGGGACAACTAACCCCTCACTCAACTGAACTAGCAATGCTAACATTAGCAACATCAATCATGATCCCTAACCTTGTGGCGCTGGATCGTTGTTTTCCACCATGTGCTACTGAGGATGGTCCATGACTTTGACTGGATGGAACGTCTTCAAAGACTCTGCAGTCTCTTCAGAATACAATTCATTTTCTTCGACTAAGGAGCGTGTCATGACTCATGGGTTTGGGCTGTAGTGACTCGATGGCCATCTGGACTGGCATCGACACACTAGTGGGGGGAATATGTAGTAGGTGCACTCTCCCGACTATGACCTCTGACCCTTAGATTGTCGACTGTTGTATCTGTGCTTTTTTTAGTTTCATTTAGTCCTTTAGTTCATCTTAGTATTACTCATTTCATGGTTTATGTTTTTATTTTTGTCCTTTGGGTTCTGTTGAGTGTTTTTATTCACTTTAGATCTTTTATGTGTTTAAACTTCAGTACTGGAGTTTTATTTGAGTATTCTAGTCTCAAAAAAAGTTAAATCAAGTCATCTGGACAGATTTTTCTTGGTTAAAATGTTTCATCTTTCAACTTAAAGCCGCGCTTTGGCAACACTGTGTTCAGTGAAGGGGTGCTGTAGACCTCAACATGTCGCCAAGAAGTGGAAAGAATACTTCTCTGACCTTCTCAATCCCACTGGCACATCTTCCATGGAGGAATCAGAGTCAGGAGACTTCAGGGTTGGTCTGTCCATAACCGTGGCTGAGGTCACTGAGGTAGTTAAAAGGCTCTGTGGCGGCAGAGCTCTGAGGGAGGATGAGATCTGCCCTGAGTTCCTTAAGGCTCTGGATGTTGTGGGGCTGTCTTGGTTGACACAACTTTGCAACATCGTGTGGACATCAGGGGCAGTGCCACTGGACTGGCAGACTGGGGTGGTGGTTCCCCTCTTCAAAAAGGGGATCAGAGGGTGTGCTCCAGTTACAGGGGCATCACTCTCCTTTGCCTCCATGGTAAAGTCTATTCAGGGGTACTGGAACAGTGGGTCCAATCACTGGTCGAACCTCAGATCCAGGAGGAACAATGTGAGTTCTGTCCTGGTTGTGGAACACTGGACCAGCTCTTTACCCTCACTAGAGTCCTCAAGGGATTGTGGGAGTTTGCCCATTCAGTCTACATGTGTTTTATGGACTTGGGGAAGGCGTTTGACCGTGTTCCTCGAGGTACACCATCAGAGTGCTCTGCTGTTATGGGATGGGGTCCTGTGGCTACAAGCTGTTTGGTCCATACACTAACGGTGCGAGTTTGGTTCACATTGCTGGCAGTAAGTTGGACCCCTTCAGGGTGGGAGTTGGACTCCACCAGGGTTGCCTGTTGTCACCATAATTTCTGTGTGCAGCCAGGGGGCAGAGGGATCCTGGATCGGTGACCTCAGGATTCATCTCTGCTCTTTGCAGATTACGTGGTCCTGTTGGCGTCATCGTGACGTGATCTCCAGCTCTCACTGGAGCAGTTAGTAGCAAAGTATGAAGCAGCTGGGATGAGGATCAGCACCTCTAGATCTGAGGCCATGGTCCAGTCAGAACAAGGTGGATTATTTTCTTCAGGTCGAGGGTGACGTTCTGCCTCAAGTGGAGAAGTTCAAGTATCTCAGGGTTTTGTTCATGAGTGAGGGAAAAATGGAGCGTGAGATTGACAGATTGGTGCAGTGTCTGCAGTATTGTGGACTCTGTGCTGGTCCGTTGTGGTGAAGAGGGAGCTGAGTTTTAAGCTCTCAGTTTACTGGTCGGTCTACGTTCCTCCCCTCACCTCTGGTCATGAACTCTGGATAGAGACTGAATGAGATGGTGGACACAGGAGGTTGATCCTCTGCAGGGCTGGACTCTCCCTTAGAGACAGGCTGAGAAGTTCAGTTGTCAGGAGAGACTCAGAGGAGAACCATCTGGACCTCCTGCTCAAGCTGCTGCGCCCGAGACCTGAGTCCAGACTGGACGGACGGATAATGAAATAATTTCTGCTGAAATAATTAATTTTACCTTAGATCAAAGATTATTAATCCTTGATTATTGTTTGGATTGTTCATTATTGTTTTACTATTTTTCAAACAAGTTATTCATTTATATATTATATTATCCATAATTTGTGTTGTTCACTTCGTTTATTATTGCTGATGTTACATAGTTTTAATAAATATTTTTGTAATAAAACTTCACAGACAAATTAGGTCTCACGTGGATGTTAATATATTTTATATTTGTATAGAAGTCCCTGATGTTTAGTGCCGCCCCTCGTTCACTCATACATGATGAACATGTAACAACTGTCAGAACCAGCACAAGTTCATCAGCTTCAGGTTCCTCTGGTCGTTGGAGGACTACAGCGCCCCCTGCTGGACCGACAGAACCACCTGTTGACATGAAATTCTACAGATCTCAGTCCAGTATCAATCTGTGGGATGATCTGGACAAACCAGTCTGGTCCAAACCCCCTCCCCCACATCAGCACAACCTCCAGGACCTAAAGGACCTGCTGCTGCCGGGTCAGAACCAGAGACCGCAGCAGAAGAGCCTTGTTGGCAAATCCAAAACAAATCATTAGGATAACTAGAACTATAACGTTTGTCTTTTATTTATAGTTTGTTTTTTTTAATGTACGGAATTTGTTTGAAGAAATTAAAAAATATTTTTTCAGAAAATAATCCAAAAGAATGAAGTTTGAAAACAAACGTTTATTCAAACACAATGTTCTTTTCTCCAGACCTTGAAAATACAAAAACTGGTTGTTTTTCAGCCTCTTTTTAATATTTAAGACATAAAAGTTGAGCTCTGAACAAAATTAGAAGAAAAGTAAAAATTCAGCGTCTTGGATAAAGAAATAAACCTCGTGGCTGCGTCTCAACAGCAGCTTGAACCCAAACAGCAGCTTAAAGTTTGTTTCTGCTCATTTGTTTTAATCTGAACATTTTACAGCTCAAAACACTGGAAAATGTTGGTGTAATCTGATTACAGAGTAACTGTGGGTCCGTTCAGGATCAGGTCCAGGTAGGCTCCGGTCAGCAGATCCTCCTCCGAGACGCCGAGACGCTCCATCAGGTCCAGGGCGATCTGAGGACCAGGACAAACAGATCCTGGTCAACCCTCAGAAGGTCCGTAACTTGACGGGGTCAAATGAACGACCCTGAGAGTAAAGTTTGTATTTTGTCTTTCAGAGACGTTCATCTGGTTCCAGCAGCTGAACGCGACGCGGCCGATGAGCAGACGCGGTGTTTGTTTTTATACTTTGTTGTTTTGCAGAACTCTGCTCGTGCACACCAGCGTGCATTCAGATTTTTACTTTGACTGGAGCGGTTGACCACGAGCCGCCGCAGTTCGGTCCATCCACCAACGGTGCCGTGTTTTGGGTCAAACCGGAGTCGGCCATTCTTCACGCAGCTTTCCGCTGCTTAGTACCAAACCTTTTCTCGTGCGCAACACAGGTGCACGTTTGCTCTTTACATCTTTAACAGCTTTGTTGAACAAGAGACGGAACAGCCGCGACAGATGCACCTTTCAGGTAGGCCCCGCCCCCTGACGGAGACTTTTACAGCGTCCCTCAGACGAAAGAGGAGCGTCACCGACTGAGCCACAGAGAAAACGTGGAGAGACGGAGGAACGTATCAATTTATGACGTGATGAAATGGGATCAGAGCATTTATAAATGATGTCAATGTGTTCGATGTCTCCTAAAGCGCAGCAGAGTAACGTCTAAATCCAATTATTTTAGAACGATTTGTAGCTTTTCTTGTGTTTTAGACACCAAAACAAATTAATAAAAAGTTTTATTTTAAAACTATAAACATCAGGTCCATAAGAGAAGGTTCATAAATTCAGTTTGAATCAAAACAAAAAGTTTTGTTGAAAACTAACCAGCCGATCATGAGATATTTTGCTAACAGACATTTCTGACATCAGTAGTTAACGGTAAGAGTTTAAATGTATCTTATCAGTTCGCCCTCAGAGTAGAAGCTGGACGTCAGTATCAGCTACTACCACACCAAACTTTAGCTCTGTCTGTAAAACTGAGTTATCGTTTTTCTGTTTCCTGAGGTCGATTAGCTGTGGCAGCCATCTTGAACTGGGTTGGCTCCAGACCATAATCAGTTCAGCGATTAGTTTGAGTTTCATTTAATCGATCGATCAATCAATCGATCGGTTAGACTTCAGCTGTGATCGATGAGCAGCTCGTTCCCTGAAAACTCTTTGACGTTCTCTAAAGTTTGCTGAGCTCTCAAATCAAATCAAACTCTGAATGACTGAAGCTAACATGGATCAGAACGAGTCCAGGTGTAGTGAGTATGTTACCTGCTGCCCCTGCTCCACGCTCTGCTCCGCCCTCATCACCACCTGATCAAACACACATCAGGTGAGTCAGCAGCTGTAAGACGCACGGCTCCGTCAGCGTCCACACCTGTCGGGTCAGAACTCCAGCCTGACGGGGCGGTCCAGCTCAGCCACTTCACAACTTAAATACATTTAAACTGGTCTGAACTGCTCTAAACTGGTCTAAACTTTGTTTAAACTGATCTAAACTGGTCTAAACTTGTCTAAATGTTGTCTAAACTGGTCTAAAATTTTATTTAAACTGGTCTGAACTGCTCTAAACTGGTCTAAATGTTGTCTAAACTGGTCTGAACTGCTCTAAACTGGTCTAAACTTTGTTTAAACTGATCTAAACTGGTCTAAACTGGTCTAAACTTTGTTTAAACTGATCTAAACTGGTCTAAACTGGTCTAAATGTTGTCTAAACTGGTCTGAAGTTTAAACTGGTCTGAACTGCTCTAAACTGGTCTAAAATTTTATTTAAACTGGTCCTAACTGGTCTAAATGTTGTCTAAACTGGTCTGAACTTTGTTTCAACTGGCCTAACTTTGTTTAAACTGGACTGAACTTTGTTGCAACTGGTCTAAACTTTGTTTAAACTGGTCTGAACTTTGTTTAAACTGGTTTAAACTGGACTGAACTTTGTTTCAACTGGTCTAAACTTTGTTTAAACTGGTCTGAACTTTGTTTAAACTGGTCTGAACTTTGTTTAAACTGGTTTAAACTGGTCTGAACTTTGTTTCAACTGGTCTGAACTTTGTTTCAACTGGTCTGAACTTTGTTTAAACTGGTCTAAACTTTGTCTAAACTGGTCTAAACTTTGACTAAACTAATGTAAATTGGTCTTAACATTGTCTAAACTGGTTTAAACATTATTTAAACTGGTCTAAAATTAGTCTAAGATGGATGTGAATAACATCCAACGGTACAAAAAAACACATCAAATCAAAAATCAATAAATCTAAACGGCGGTGGAACCACAGACAGACATGTGAAGATTAAATTATTTAAATTATTAAATATTGAATTAAATTATTCAGTTCTTTGTGTCACATTTTCTGGGATATTCCAGGTAAAAAACAAACGTCTGTTTCTGAAGGAAACAAGTCCACGGCTCAAAGCTCAAAGCTGCGACCGGAGGAGGCTGCACACGGAAATATGCTTTAAGGGAATGCACATCGCCCGCCGTCTAAACTCTCACAGCATCTGTCAGCACTCAGATCACACGTTGAGAAGGACTCTCAGCTACTACCACACCAAATGTTTAGCTCAGTGGTTGTAAAACTGTTTCATTTATTTCTAAGCAGGTGACGTGGCGGCCATCGTAGATTGATTTGTCTCCAAAAATGCCAGTTGTAGACAAACATCCAGTGGTTTCTGAGATATTTTGCTAACAGACAAACAAATGAACACACAAAAAGGTAAAAACACTATCGCCCGCCACCAGGAGGCAAAGCCCTTCCCTTTATTAGTTTATTGTTCTACATCTTTTAGCTCTTTAGTGTGAACATGAAGAAAAGATGAAAAATGTTTCAACAGTTTCCATCAGCTGCTGAGGCTCAATGACCGGACAGTTCTGTTCCCGACCAGAACCAGAACCGAGCCGGTAAAGATGGGCCGGCCCAGCTTTTGTCTAAAGTTTTTTTTTTTTTTTCTGTATTGAACATTTTTTTATTTTAATTCTTTTTGTTTTAACAAACGTTAGTTTTACTCCAGAACATGAAACTGACCCAGATCAAAAACTGAACAATCACCAATAACGCCATCAATAATCTGTGTGTGTGTCAGTGTGTGTGTATTGACCTCCAGCTCCATGAAGTGTCCCAGTCCCTCCACGGTGTCCAGGTGGACTCTGGTCTGACCGATCAGAAACAGCCGGCGCTCCTTCCTCACCTCACCTTTGACCCCGAGAGCGTCCGCCAGCACAGCCTGAACACAATCATCATCATCATCATCATCACCAGAATCATCAGCTTCAGCTTCACTGAGGGGGGCGGGGCCTCACCCGGAGGCTCTGTGGGTCGCTGGTCGGACTGATGGAGTAACGAGACAGTTTGGGTCCCTCGGTGTCCGGACGTTCGTAGAAGATCAGCTGACCCGACCCATTCTTACAAACAGAACACGACACCAGTTTCAATATTTGCACAGAACTTTCAGCATTTTGTATTTTTTATACAGTATTTATAAATCTGATGAAGAGTTTACAAAACTCTGAGGAGCCAGGAGACGCTGAGTTATTTCCATCTATCTGAATATAATTAAAAACATCTAAGACCAGGTTTAGAGACCGGGTTTAGAGGAGTTCTGATGCAGCTTCTGAACAGGTTATGAACAGGTTCTGAACAGGTTCTGATGGTACCGTGAAGTCCCGCAGCTTCAGTCGTCCTTGGCTGCAGTTGAAAAACGTGTCGTGCTGCCGGATGATCGAGCCCTCTGATTGGCTGAGCTCTGTGGCCCGTTTGGCCAACAGAACCGGGTCACTCACTTTGGCTTTAATTTCCACGTTGGACGGCATGACTCTACTGAGCAGAACCAAGAGAAACCGGGTCAGACGGGTTTGACTGAAACCACATTAAATAGACATTTCAACTGAAATTAGAGTTCAGATTTCTTTTAAACTTCACGATTTTTAACATTCTGATAAAAAGTCAAGGTTTCTTTTTTACCCTGATGCTGCTCAATAATCCAGGTAGAAAAATCTAAAAAAGCTAAGTCTGGTCCTCTGGACATTCAAAAAACAAA
>JARVLU010000646.1:1345194-1356456 GCA_031762415.1 Simpsonichthys santanae | reverse complement strand
ACACACACACACACACACACACACACACACACACACACACACACACACACACACACACAGGATAACATATCAGTTAATTACATGTTCTCTGAGGACGAGGACAGTTTCACCTTACGTCTGTTGCCACGGCAACAGGAGACACCTGCCTATCAGCCTCTGGGCTGACAGACGACACCACGTGCGCACGCACGCACGCACACACACACACACAGCTGTGTGTTAGGACGGTTCTGGTTTTGTTCTGATTCATGAAATCGGACCGGCAGAATAAAATACAGGTTCTGTTCCTGAACGTCTCAGAAGAACCACTACGTCTGAGAACTTGACGCCTTTGAAGTCCTGCAAGAAAAAAAAACAACTAGATTCTGGTACCAGTCCTTCCAGTCGTCCGGAGACACTCTCTGTTCAATGGTTTGTCTGTTAGCAAAATATCTCTGAACCAGTGCATGGATTTGAATGAAGCTTTTACAACTGAATAACCTAAAATATTTATATTTTTTACTTGTTTATGATTTTAATCTCCTTTTACTGTTTTTATAATCACATTTATGTTTAACTCAATAAAAATTGGGATTATTTTCCTACTAGGATTACTTTAGTTTTATTCTTTAATTATTATGATCTTAAATTCTTTAAACAACATGATGTTAACTCAAATTATAACTTGTAGTTGTAAAAGTTTAACATTGCTTCTTTAGTTTTTCTATGAAAATGACTTGATTCTGATGAACGGACGTAACGTCAGTGGCATCTGATCATAAATCATCTCAGCTGATTGGTGTGTAAATGAAGAACGATGCTGCAGGTACTTACATCCTCGAGGCGCTCGCTCCGTGTCCGTCCTGAAACTGAAGCAGAGACTGCAGTTTGTGTCGAATCGCTTCACCTGAATTAGTCATCAGTCTGGGAGCCATAACTCACCTGAGAGGTGACATCACCACTCACCTGAGAGGTGAGTCAGCTGAGGTTGATCATCTGATCAGGACGACTCCTTTTGGAGGTTTTCTGGGCATGACCCACTAGGAGAAGACCCCGGAGCGGACCCAGAACTCTCTGGAGGGATTATAGATCCTCTCTGGTCTGGGAACATCTCGGGGTTCTCCAGGAGGAGCTGGAGTGTCTCTGGGGAGAAGGTGGTCTGGGTTTCTCTCCTGGACCTGGTGTCTTTGTACCCTGGCTACAGATAGGTGGAGATGAAGACACTTCTTCTGCAGCATCCACCACCTTCGTCTGTGAATCTCCTCATCCTCCCTCCTCAACGCGACGACAGGAATAAAAACAGGAATCTGATGTTCTGACTGGATCCATCTACTGGATCACGAGTCACAGTCACTCCGTCGTTGGTTCGTGCTTTAAACAGAACAGAAACAAGTTTTTTGGGGGTTGATTTTTATGAAACAGGAAATAAAACACTTAAAAAGAAAACACACAACTGCCACATTGTTCTCTTATAGTGTACTTACTCCTTTACCTCTGGTTCTGTTCCCAGACGAGTGTTTCGCTGCTGGACGTGCCTGTCCCTGTTCGGTACAACTGGGCCCACCGGACCGGAGTACTCCTGACTCATGTGGCGTTCCATCAAGGAACGCTTCTTAAAAGAAACACCAAACGAGCTGACAGAGTTCATTAATGTTCAGAAAAACCCGGTTCCAAGAACACGACTGTGATGGACTCCTGAACAGAAGTGAGCAAAGCTCCCAGCAGGTTTTCACAGATAAAGTCCATCACGAACTGATCCACCTGCGCTCGCCGGAGGTGAAGCATCTGACAACTGAAAAAAACCCTCAACATCCCAGAAAAGAGTGAAGGAGGTTCTACTGAGATGATCCAAAGACCCAAAGGAGCCGTGAAGATCAAGGACGACTCCTTAGACACAGATGGTTTATATTTAATTTGCTCTTTAATTATTTTTTATTTGATTTAATCAGTTTCTTAGTTACAAAACAGTAATTTAAAGACCAATATTCAAAGTCGTTTTCATGCGTTTAGGTTTAAAAAAACCTCTTCAGTCTTTTTGACGAACAACTTTGTAGTAAATAAAACAACAAACCGCTGAGCTTCATGAGCTTGATTACCCACAATGCCTCAGTGCAGTTTCTTCTCAGAATAACTCAAAGTTTCTAAGAAGAAAGAGAAAGAAAAAAATGTCTTCATGTGTTGCTGATTTGTTGTTTTACATGCAAACCAACAAAGCAACACAAAATAAACTCCACAGCATCAAGGAGAGAAGTCTACTTCCACTGACGCTCAGTTCTCCTTCTACGAAGAAAAACATGTGTTTGTGGTGAAAAAAACCAAAACCAGTCGAGGAATACGTTCAGTCTCTGTCTGCAGCACAGAATCAAGATTTCTGTTGGACAAAATCTTCTCTCGTTTGTCTGGAGGACGACTACGGGTCTGAACAGCGTCTGTAGAAGTTGAAGTGGTAATCTGTGAAGAGCGCCCCCGCGTAGTGATGGTCCGTACTGCAGTCTGCCTGACCCTGAAGCCAAACAAGACCAAAACAAACATTTTAACCCCCTGAAATCAGTTTCCGTCAATACAAATACAGTTAAAATCAGTGGCAATCACTAAATATTTAGTTAAAATCAGTTTCAGTCACTAAATATTAAGTTAAAATCAGTGTAAATCACTAAATATTCAGTGGTTTAACCTGTTTAAATTTATTTTACAATCTTTTTCTATGTGTAATTTGTACATTTCTGTTTCACATTCTAATTTTCTTTCAAATTAAATCCTCTTCATTCACTCCTGTCTCTTCTGTTAAGGATAATTAAGAGGTAAAATGTGTTTAATTGATCAAAGAAGAAAAATAAATCGATCCTTACAGCCACCGCAGAGCGAAAGTGATAGAAGCTGCGATAAAGACGAGCCACATGAAGAGGCCACTCGTGTTCCCCCTGAAGAAACACAAAATCCAATCATTAATTATTATTATTAATCTAATTATTTTGGTCATTTAAAATATATACTGTACTGTAGAGGATGCTTGATATTAAACACAAATTCATAATAATCTGAAGTTTATTTAATCTCAGTTGATGTCAAAGCATACAACTGTTTTCATTTCAAGGAAATAATTCAAAAATATAAATTAAATTTTAAAAGGACTTGATTTTCTTGGGTGAGCAGCTGTAAATGTATTCACCTGTGTATTTGACGGGTACCTGCTTCCAGTGAACACATTTTTATCCAGCAGAGACGAGCAGGTGGTGGACTCATCTAAACCACACAGATGGACCACCAACAGCTCCGTAGAACTGAGAACACGTGAAAAGAAATGTTACGATGTGTTTTTAACAAGTTTCTGTAGAACAAATCCCAATGGTTGTTTTGATACGTTATTACATTTTAATTTACCTTTACAAAGGCAACGAGCTAAAGGTGCAAAGAAACATTATTTACTACAAAACTAATCAACAAATGGCTGATATGAGAATTTATTAAAAAAAATTTCATTACAAATCTAACGAGCTAACAACTGTTCAGTTATTAAACACTGTTCTCTTCAACGCTAACAAGCTAACGTTGTTTTAAAAACTATAAAACAATATTTACTAATGCTAACGAGCTAACAACTGTTCAGTTATTAAACATTGTTCTCTTCAACACTAACAAGCTAACAGTTGTTTTAAAAACTATAAAACAATATTTACTAATGCTAATGAACTAACAGCTGTTCCGTTATTAAACAGTGTTCTCTTCAACGCTAACAAGCTAACGGTTGTTTTAAAAATTATAAAACAATCTTTACTGCAATGCTAACAAGCTAAAAGCTGTTCAGTTATTAAACATTGTTCTCTTCAATGCTAAGAAGCTAAAGCTGTTTTAAAAACTATAAAATTATCTTTACTACAAAGCTAACAAGTTAAATGTTGTTTTATATAAGCTAATAGTCAGCTAGGTTAGCCACCAAAGGGTTGTTTTGAACATACAGATTCCACCTCCTTTATTTCTTTGTGTATTTCAACATGTTTGTTGTTGTTTTGTGTTTGTTTGTAGTCGCGTCTTACTTCATGAGCAGGGTGACTCTCATGTTGACTGGAACAAACTGGCTGACAGGAACCCTAAAGACGTACCGTTCAGGTCTGAAGAAACAAACGTTTCGTTTTGTAAAGCATGTCCACTTGTGTTTTAATCCAAACGTCTTACAATTCAAAAGACATCTTTTTCTGAGCAGCCTTGGTGTTTTTTGTCTTGTTAATATTCTGCGTCAGGAACTGTGCTTCGTTCCTAAAATCTACTCCTTACATCACAAGCTTGCAGATAATAAACAATTATTTTACTCTACTTACCCACATTCGTCTCTCAGGCAGTACTTGCTGTCAATGACCTGCTGATTCTCTTTAATCATGAACGTATGGATGGTGGTGTTTTTCCCTGACGAAAAGTCAAGTTTGAAACAATAAAGATGTTTTTTGTTTTTTTTTAACGTTAAGAGACATCAGTAAAATTAAGACTCACAGTCTCTGGCACTTTTCAGGTGGTGTTGAAGTTTCTTTCTTCTTATATCTGCAGAACAAAAAACATCAAGCGTCAACTAAATGGTACAAAAATGTCCAGCTGTTACAAAAAGACACAAACCGGCTGAAAAAACATGAAATAATTTATTTAAATGACCAGTTTATAATTTGAATCTGTTTTTGGGTTTATCCGGTCGAGCCAACGAGCCACTATTACCTGTGGCGGCAGGTTTTTTTGATGATTCTGTGGAGGTGACGTTGTAGATGGTGCTGCCCCCTGCAGGTGAGGGGCAGCAGTACACCTGATCGCAGTAGAGCAGGTCGCAGAAGTCCACGTCAGGAGGCCAAGAACCAGGAGGCCTGGTCGAAAAGACTGGAGCAGGCAGCAAGAAAAGGGCTTTAGAGCCTGACTTGTTTATTTATCTCTTGCTGCTAAGATTCATAAAAATGAGTCTTCATGATGTGAAAGTTACAACTCAAGTCAGAATTAAGGGGAACAATGTTTTACTGGCTTTGCCTTGTTTCTACACAGATGTAGGTAAATGTTTGTGATAATCCTTTTTATGCCATTTCTCAACAGAAGCCGATTTTGTTTGAGAACTCGGAGCGCAGGAGGCCTTTTGTGTTTCCATGAGAAATAGAAAATGAAGCAATGTATTAATTTATCCTAAGCAGTGATTAAAATAATGTTAAGATGTATTTTCAGCTCTGCCGGTCTGTTCCTTCAAACAACTCCCTGCTGATTTAAACCTTCGTGCTCGCTCAACTCCGTGGGTTACCTGTGCTGGTCGGTGCCGTCGTCGGTGCAGGAAACTCGCTGCTGTTGACAAAAGACAGAAACAAAATTCAGTATAAACTGTTGTCAAGGCAACCACAGAAATAGTTACCGTAATTTCCGGCCACTTCTTTATTCACACGCTTTAAACCCCACGACTTATATATGTCCACAATTTTTATTTAACTTTTATTTAGTGTGTGCTGCTTATGTCCAGGTGTGCTTTATAGTCTGGACATTACGGTATTTATTTAAATGTCTATATTAAAGTCCAAGCAATGTTATCAAGTTTTATTTATCGGGTAGTGAAGAAAGGGTCAGTGTGATGTCATATAGCTGTGCACTGTTTGAATATATGAGTTTATGAAAAGGTGTTTGCTACAGTAGAATAGAAGGTGCTCACCTGTTTTCTAGAGAGGTGTCAGCATCTGCCTCCTTCAGAAGCACCAGGTAAAGAGCTGAGATGAAGATCAAACTGCACATACATAAAAAAACTCAAGTTTGGACAGACTGCATGTTTTATTTCATGCAGAACAGCAGGAGCTTGCATAGCGTCCCTCACCACAAAGCCACGGTGAGCAGCAGGGTGAAGACGCCGGCCTGCAGCAGTTTATTCTGCAGACACTTCTGAGCCTTCTGGTGAACTCTGCCGGGCTTGCAGGACTCTGGGCCGGACGCTGTGGACACACTGGGGTGTCTCTGAGGCTTCCTGTTAGAAGGAACACGACGTTATCAATGAGTCACTGTGAGAAGTTTCCATTCACACATCATGAGCTTAAACATCTAAATTAATTTACCGTCAGGTCTTTAGTGATTTATCTGAACCGTTTCCAGAACAGTTCTTCAGCAGTTTACAGACAAAACCTAATCTCTTTACAGATTTTAGGGTCAGGATTGTTTTCTTTGTCAAACTAATCCAGATCAACACAGAAGTCAAAGACAGGTACCCAGTGGAGCGAAGGCTGCCCGTCAGGCTCTTCAGCTTGGCGAGTCGCCGGTTCCACACCTCCAGCTCTTGGATCCGAGTTTCGAGGTTGTCGGTGAGCTTTGACAAGTGCTGAACGGCCCCGATGTTCTCCATAAAGATCTGCTCCTGGAGGTGGAGCAGAGCGTTGTTACGAACAGGAAAAAACAGCAACGCCTCCAGGAAAGCACCTAACGAGAAGCGTAACATCGTCAGCGTCAAACTTTGCTCTGAACAACCAGAACACGTTCACACGCCAGAACCCGCCTCGTTGTCAGGCGCGTTCCACATCCACGGTTCTGGATGGACCTGTTGTCACTGCACCGTTCTGCTCTCTCCAGCTTGAAGTCTTCCTTTTGTTTCGTCCATCTCCAGGATCTGGTGTGGTGAAGGTCTGTGACGGCCCCACTGGGCACAGCACCTCTACACACACTTCTCAGAAGACACCGTCCCATGAGCAACAGCCTGAAGGGACTTGTTGGAGGCGAGATCTTCAGGATCAGGCGAGGCTCATCACTTTAGCTGAGTTTAACTCTTGAATGATTAGGACGAGATGGTCTTGTTGTTTTGCTTCTCACTGGCTGGAGGTGTCTTGAAGCAACGCTGAGCTGAATCTTTCTTCTCTTAGATGTTGGTTTTTAAAACACCCACAGGTCCTGAACATTTTGGATGAAGCAGTTTTCACTGGGCTTGTTGAGCAGTAGCGCTCAGCTCGACAACAGATGTTCTCTGCTCTTGTTCGTAGTTATCTGGTTCTGGTGGCCCGTTGTTCTTCAGCGTGGCCTGGTCCACCAACTTGTCACAAGCTGTAATTTGAGCCAAAATGGCTTCAGTTATTTTTGATAAGTGAGATGAAGAGGTTGCTCCAGGCTTCCTTTGAGCAGGATCTTCTGATCCTCTGTTGACGAACAGAACTTTAGTGTCTGTTTTGTTTCTGGAGTGAGTCAAATCTGAGAGGTGAAGATTTCTGAGTTGTTGACAAAAACTACCAGGTAAAAATGAATCAAACTAAACTCAAACTGCATTTTAAACCATTACAGCTGCTTCTGAATTAGGATTTTTTCTCAAACACGTTAAGGAACCGGAGCTGAGAAGGTCGAGGGGTAAACTACCTTGTCCACCATGAGGAGGTTCTGGATCCGTTCTCCGTCTGAACAGACGACATCTCCAACCTCCTTGACGGCAGACGGCAGCAGCTCCTTCACCTCCTGGGCGATAACTCCTAAAACATCACAAACCGTTAGCATCTCCAGCTCAGAAGCAACATGGTGAGCTCCAGCTGTGAGAGCAGCACCTGTCTGGTGGGTGAGGTCTATTCCAGCAGCGGAGGCGAACTCTGGTTTGTAATCGAACTCGACGATCCTCATCTGAGTGATCCTCTTGAGCTGCTGCTCAGAGTCGGCCTGACAGACACAAACAAACAGGCTCAGCATCTTTATTTATACAGAACATTTCAGCAACTGCAGAAGAACAATAAAAACATAATAAAAATAAAAAGGTTAAATTACAGAGGCTTAAAGGAAGAACATATAAAATAAAACACTGATTCAGAACTGAAATCAAATGTAGAGAAATGTGAAAACAGCATCAAATAACTTCAAAGGCAGCAGTGAATAAGTAATAAATCTTTGAAGCAGGTCTTTCTCCTCCAAATCAGAGGATTATTATTTTCTGGTCATACCTCCTGAATGTTCTGCTTGGCGCGGCAGTCAGATGGTTGAATGATGGCACCCATCACCTTAGCGTTGCCACAAACCACCAGAGCCTCATCAGGAGAGTCTGTGTTGACGCCAACCCGACCCTGACAGACCACAGCTTCCTGCGTCGCCCCTCGCTGCCACATGGCGTCATTATCCGTCTCAAACTGACCAGGGTTGGAAGCCTTCAGGAGGGAGACGATAACGGTTTCTTCTGGTCTCTGACTTGTCTGATGGTTCATAAATGATGGTGTGGAAACAGTTTTTACCCTGACAATGATCCTCTCAGATACCAGAGCAGTAAGAAGGAAGGTCTCCTCTCTGACAGCAGCGTAGAGAGCCACCACCATCTGAAAATACCTGCAGAAACACACAGTTAGCATGTAGCTCGGCTGCTCTCCAGCCTCTTCTCCGTGTGTTCTCTCGTGTACCTCTGGTCAGGGTTGGGTTTGCCTTTCTTCCTCATGTTGTTGGCTGTTGTCTCACTGAAGTGCAGTCGGCCGAGCGTTACTTTGGTTATTTTGCCAGATGACAAACTGACCCTGGAGGTTCAAAATGTAGTGTTTTTAAAATCCACAGGTTTCTGCTTTGGATCTTTTCTAAACAAACAGATCCTGAACATGGTTTCCGCCTGTACACAAACTATTTTTAACTTGAATAACTCGATGTAAAGACGGCCCAGTTTTGATTTAAACCAAGATCATTTTAGTTTACTGTAGAAAATAGTTTGTTATTAAAACATCTTCATAGTTTTAGGTTTCAAGTAAGGCAATCAATGATGACAAGATTTAAAAAATCTAAATAAAACAGCAGGCTCAGCTAGCTCTTAAACAAGCTAAAGCTAATTCACAACTAGCTTTGAAGCTAGTTAAGGCTAATTAAAAGCTAGCTTGTATTTGCAGCTAGCTCTTAATGTGGTTAAATAAAATTTGGTGTTGCTATTGAGTTAGTTAAAACAATAGTTTATAAGCTAATTTAGAGCTAGATCTTTAGGAACCTGAAGCCATTTTATAGTTTGACAAGTCGTACTCTGGTCAAAACAAGGTTTGAGAACCAGTGATTTACACGACGGTGCACAGCGGCCCTGTTCTCCACTGTGCACATCTCATTAGTGACAGTCTCACGTTAGCATCATGGCTGCATGACTACACCTCCAAAACATCTGCAGTGACTGCTGGCGTGTGGGGCTGGTACCTGACAGGGTGGAAGGGCTTCTTGGTGCGGTCGGGCTGAGACTGCTCGATGGTCACCTGCTGGCTGGGAGACTCAAGCTACAAAAAGACACAGGTTTGGGGTTAACTGAGCGCTGACTGGTCAACAAGTCAACGTCTGAATGATCGCACTGATTCATTGTCCATTTTGAATCAAACCACCTGAACCTGGGTCTGGAATGATTTCAAGCAAACCGTTTGCAGTTAATATCTACATGATGATCTGTTCTGTGACGTGTAGCTATAAAGAAAACGAGGTCTGGTTTAAGCCAGAATCCCACTACGCTGTGTTGGAGACTCCAGACTGTGAGAAAATAAAAAAACAAGGCACATTTTCAGTTTTGGTCTCAAAGATTTGTGAGTTTGTGACCAGTGATCCATGAGGCTGTTCTGTGCATCCAGTTTGAGAGCTGCAGATCATTTAAATGTGCTTCATTCTTTTATTGCCCAACTCTGCCTAAAACATTGTAAACACATGGGCAGCTGCCACCACCTTTATGATTCATCGACTAGAGTTCACTTTCAAAATGAAGACAGGCAGATTTAGACCAGTTTTTAAAACAACCGTTTATCATCAGAGGGATTTTTTCGACCTGGACATTCTGAGCTGTTGTAGCCGTAGAAGTTTTCAGAGTTCAGCAGAGCTCGTGCAGCGACAAAATACAGCTCTGGAACTACATTCAGACAGCTTCAAGACAAATCTAAGAGGCCTGTGGCACAATTGAAAAGGGTTTGAGATCATTAGAGATGTCCATGAGAAAACTGAGAAATGTTAAGAGACAAGTTTGAGATGCATGTGACAAAAGTGAGAAGTGTTTGAGACGAGTTTGAGATGAGTTTGAGATGAGTTTGAGATGAGTTTGAGATGAGTTTGAGATGCCTTCAAATAAACTGAGAAGGGTTTGAGACAGATTGAAGCCGTCTGCAAGAAAACTGAGAAGGTCTGATAAGTTTGAGGAACCATCTGCACTAAAACAGGTTTGAAACACTCGAGACAAGACAAGAGTTGAGAAGCTCGTGGCAACTGAGCAACTATTTTAAGAGACAATTTGTTGCACAAAGTGTTTGACCATGTTATGACTATCTATCGTTGTTGTTGTTATCACTCTTTGTTAAAGAAACCAGGTCTCTCTTGTAAATGAGTCACTGAGGCTCAATGGGATTAACCTGTATAAATAAAGGTTGAATGAATGAAGGTTCAAAATTTAAGCCTGAAGATCCTCTGGGACTCATGTAAGGAAAGTGAAAACCACTGAAACATTTGAAGACATATTTCTCTTAGTAATCTGCCAGATGATCTCAGTTGCATCCCAGTGATACACGGCCATTACTTAGACTACGCACCTTAACTCCAAACACTTTTAACAGGAAGTGATCAACTTCCTGTGGTCCATTTGGCGTTCTGACAAAATGTGGCTCCGCAGTCACACCAACGTGAACGGTGACCTGAAAGTGGTTCTTCTTCTGGCAAATGAAAGCTTCGTCAGTGGGGGAGTAGGTGAAGCCCTTATCTGTATCGATGTGGTAGGCAGGAGGAGACCTGAAACACAGAATGTCTCTCAGTGATCTTTACACCATGTCCACGCTCATGTGTTTGGATCTGGACTCACAGTGTTTCGTAGCTATTGTTGTACAAGGTGCTCCAGCGCTCTGTTCGGTATGGTTCCCATGTCAGCAGCTGGGAAGAGCCCAGAGCCAGTGCGTTCACAGTGTTCCCTGCACTACGAGTCCCCTCACCGTCACAACATGACGTCTCCACTGCAGACGGTTCCTCAGACTCAGACCACCGTCTTTTCTTACTGTCCTGGGAGCTGAAGAAAGTCACACACTCTGAGGTAAAAGTGTAAAATCTTTTGTGATAACTTTGAACTTGTATAGTTTAAAAAAAGTCTGTGGAAAGTTAATTTGACTCATTTTAATTAGATCAATCTTTGACTATTTTTGGAACTAAATCTTTCCAAGTACAAGTTTATGCTGATGATGACAGTATATATATACACAGTATATATATACATATATATATATATATATACACAGTATATATATATTTATATATACTGTATACAGTATACTGTATATGTATATATATACAGTATATATATATATATATACTGTATATATATACTGTACAGTATATATATACAGTATATAT
>JARVLU010000646.1:1310580-1326057 GCA_031762415.1 Simpsonichthys santanae | reverse complement strand
GAACATCTGCTGCAGTCTGAACATCTGCTGCAGTCTGAACATCTGCTGCAGTCTGAACATCTGCTGCAGTCTGAACAGCTGCTGCAGTCTGAACATCTGCTGCAGTCAGATCGTCCTGCAGGCGTCACACACATCCTCAGCTTCCTGACTCACAGAAACCAAAGTGAGAAGACATGTTCCAGATGTCTGCATGAACATAAACGTTTGAACAGGATCAAAATCTGACGACCTTCAGCAGCTCATGAGGAACTGGAGAACCGTGACCAACGTTTTGAGACATTTTATAAACTGAACGTTCGTCTCAGTCCAGAGAGACGAACTGAAGGTTCTTGAGCTTCAGTGTTTCTGCCTTCCTGAGGGTCATTATGGTCTTTGATGGTCTGGTGGACATCGCTCATGTGGCTGACACTTTACTGACCCTCGGGAGGGAGGGGAGGGTGAATGATTTGCAGATGAGTTCAGTGACAGCCTGATCTGTTTTATGACCTTCTGAGATGATGGAGCTGTCGTGAAGTGAGAACATCAAACCTTCGTGTCGTGTGGATTCGTTTAGTGACTTTTGACAACAAGCGCACCTGATCGTTGGGTCCCTCCTCTTCCTCGCCCCTCCTCCTCCTCATTCTTCACACCTCCAGCAGCCACCAGCGCCTGCGTCGAGTCACACGACTGTTTCTCAGCATCGTCGTCGTCCGTTGAGTCCAGCCGCTCTTCTTCAGCCGCTCTTCTTCTTCGGAGCTTCAGAGCGAACGCTGCCATGCAGGTGCATTTGGTCAGCGCCACCAGCTCCTCCCTGGCGAGTGGGCTGAAGAGCAGGTAGAGCAGTGGGTTGACGCAGGCAGGAAGCGGCACCACGAGCAACAGGACTCCCTTTGCCGCCTCCGGCCCGGCGACAGGGAGCTGCAGGAGGGAGGAGAAGGAGAGGAAGGCCATGGGGAGGTAGAGGAGGCAGTCGGAGAAGAGCAGCCAGGCAACGTGACGAGTCAACGCTACCTCCTCTTCTGAAGTGGGCGGGGCTTTGCTGGAGCGGCAGTACAGACGAATGTAGGCGAGCGTCATGAGGAGGAAACAGAGGGAGTCAAGGAGTACCAGGGAGACGGAGAAAGCCATGGAGGAGGAAGGCAGGGGTAAACAGAAGGAGGTGCGGCTGTGCCCGTTCATCAGCGGCGGCAGCGTGACGGCGACGCCAAACAGGAAACACAGACAGATGGACAGATGGAGGAGGAGTGACGATGAGGAGCGACCTGCAGGAACAGAAACTCTTGTTAGACGTTCCTCGTGTTCCTAAATGTTTCTGATGCTGTGCAGATGTTTCCTCACCGTCCCTGCCGTCAGGCTTGCTGCTCCGTGCCGCTCCGTTAGCCGACAGGCATCGCTCCAACGCCGCGAGGGTCAACAGGAAGAGCCCGGTCTGAGAGGCAAACACGCACAGGAAGCCGCTGAGGCGACACAGGAAGCTGCTCTCCCACCTGACCCCGAACCTGCCGCACAAAAGCCTTCAATTAATCTGAGATCCCACGAGGTCCAGCAGGTCTCTGGTTCTGGTTTCAAACCTCCAAAAGCTGCCGAACGTCCAGGCGTCTACCACCGCCAACCAGCCGCTCCACACTCCCATCAGGCCGTTCACCAGAGCCAGCAGACCAATCAGGAGCTTGGGGGGCGTGACCGCGCTGACCGGAGAGAAGAAGACGGACAGGATGACCAGACCGTTGCTGACCAATGAGACAGCTGCGATGAGCCAGACGCCGCCTCGGACCATCCAGCTGCCGAGCAGACGGAGGCAGGGGCGGAGCGGCCCTGCAGGGACCACAAACCACCACTTTAACAACAACACATCCAAAACTTTGCAACTTTGAAGGAAAGCTGTGAGAAAGTTTCATTACCTGGAGTTGGGCTGCAGTGAACCGAGTGTCGGGGTTTGGGCTCGTCTTCAAACTCCAGCAGGAAGTCCTCCCAGTCCTGGTCTGCTGCAGAGATCCACAGAACCACAGGAACATCACGGCCCAAACTTACATATGCATGTATGTATACATATACAATAATAATACTGTAATAATAATAATAATAATAATAATAATAATACATTTTATTTGAAGGCACCTTTCAAATCACTCAAGGTCACTGAACAAGAAATACAAAGATAAAAAAACAATAAAACAATAAAATACAAATATTAATAAAATCAAATAGAAATACAAATAATGATAAAATACATAATGACAACATCTATATCTCTATCTTTATATAAATATAGATGTACTTTGTAGATATGTAAACTGAACACCCATATTTTTGAGGAAACTTTGTTTTCTAGCTTTGTTTTGCTTCAGTTTTCTGAAATGAGTTTGGTGGTCAAAGATAAAACCTCTGGTGCCCAAGGCCACCCTTGACCCCCCACCCCCACCCCACCACCAGCTCCTCCACTGCTCCTGGTGGTGTATTCAATGTCTCTCTCCAGGATCCGTCACTCTGCGCCGCCTCAGATACAAATAAAAACACCTCCCTCCGTTCTTCTCCACAGAGGAACTCCTCCTGAATCTCGTGCAACAAAAACATTTAGGTTTACTTCAATCTCTGTTCAGCTCCGGTCCAGAAAAACACTCGTGTGCAGAACTGCAAGCCTTCAGCGTTCAGCTCCGTCAGAGGAGGACACATCGACGAACACTTTATTATTCAGAAGAAGAGGATTTGTGTTTGTTGCTCAAAGAAAACGTCTAAACGTGTGTGATGGTCTGAAGCTCAGTCAGGACGGAGATCAAGAGCGTCGAACAAACGTTTGAGCTTCCTCTACCCTCGTTCTGCTTCATGCAGCTGAAACTGTCAAACAGGAAGTGCTAACAAGAGTGTACAAAATAAAAAATTAATGAAGTGGGCGTAACATTTATTGTTAAAGTTTAAGGAAGGACCTTCATCTGTGGAACGTCTACCTTCATGTACAGAAGACCAAAACCAACAGGTTCAAAGAGTTTGACCATCTCTGCCCAGAAGAGTTGAGAAGTCACCTTGACTGGAGAGGACAGGAGGAGACGAGTCCACTGCCTCGTCCCTCTCCCAGGACAGACCTCCTCCTCCTCCTCCTCTCTTCTCACAGGAGACGAAGGCGCAGCACTGAAAGGCGTAAGACAGCTCCATCACCCTGAGGAGACACACAGCTCAAATTAATCCAGATTAGAGACGTGCATCTCATCTGAACAGAGCTGGAGGTTGAATCTGATGTCCAGAGCTTAACCGCCCAAATGTGGACATTGTCTCAGTTTGTGGGACGAAGGCTGAAAAGGACAAGAGTTGTTCTGGACGGACTGGACGTCTCCAAACAGTGAACGCTCACCTGACTCGTGGCAGGTCTTCTCGGGGGATTAAGTCTGTCAGCTGATCGTTTCCAGCCAATCGGAGGTGAGTCAGACTCTGCAGGCCGGTCAGAGGCAGGGAGGACAGCTGATTGGACGACAGGTCGCTGCAGGAGACCCAGAGGAGCTTCATGAACATCTAGTTCCTATTGACACTAATCTTCTCTGCTCGCTGACGTTAACAGGGCCGTGCTAAGCTTCTGAGAGGCCCTGGGGCCAAACCTTTTCTTACGGGCCCCTTGAGTTGAAACAAGGTTTGCTCAGAAAACCAACATTTAAAACAAAAGAGCGTCTTTTTGCGTGTGTGGATAAAAACTCACAGTTTGGAAAGTGCCGGCAGAACGGAGAAAGTGTTCGGCTTCACGGAGGACAAACGATTCGAAGACAGATCCCTGCAGGACAGAAGGAATGAGGCGGGCGATCATGTAACGCCTGGGTGTGTTTGTCACGTTAGCCAACACAGCTAATCAACTTCAGCCGAGGGAAGAATGACTAACAAAATAATTTCTACAAATATTGAGCTAAAACCTGGTGTGGTAGTAGCTGAGAGTCATCCCCGACACACGCTCTGAGGACTCTGTCTGAATCGTTACCATCTTTGAGGCGGCGGCGCTCAGCACAGACACGTTAACGAACACTGAGCTTTAGGCTTCATTTAGAACTTCAGCATGTCTTTGGCTTATTTTAACAAATATTCGGCTCATTCAGGAGATGATGTCATGACCTTTAAGAAACTTTTATTTTTGTAAAATATTTGAATTTACTTACAAATATTTTTTTTCTCCCAGAAATACATTCAGAGCTTTCAAACTTGAATCTGCTGCATCTACTGGCTGTTTGATTTCTTCAGCTACTTTTAGCATTTAGCTAGACTTTTCAGCCTGCTGGCCTTTTAGCTATTAGCTAGTAATTTTGTTGGTACCTTTAGCTTTTGTCTACTATTCTGCTACCATTTATTTTTAGCTAACACTTTGCTACTTTTACCTTCTTGACTTGACTTCTTGCTAGCCTTTTGCCATTAGCTTTCAGCTACCATTATGCTACTTTTGATTTCTAGCTAGCCTTTTGATACTTTAGCTAGTATCTTGATCATTTAGCGTTTAGCTAGAATTTTGCTTCTTTAAATTTTTAGCTAATGGTTTGCTATTTCTAGACTATAGCTTGCCTTTTCTTAATTTTAGTTTTGAGCTACCATTCTGCTACTTTTAACTTTTAGCTAGTTAATTGCTCATTTAGCTTTTAGAAACCGTATGGCTATTATTCATTTCTAGCTAACATTTTGATACTTTTATTTTCCCAATAAAATTCTGCTACTTTTAGCTTTTAACTAGCCTTTTCTCCCTTTAGCTTTTAGCTACTATTCTGCTCTTTTTAGCCGGTGTTTTGAAGTCCTGCTGTTGCAAACTTGAAGCATGTTTTTTATTTTTGTTTATTTAGGCAGGTTTTTTGTTTGTTTATAGCACATTAAGCTCCTTCAGCCACTTCAGAGAGAAGCCAAAACACCGGCTGTTTGATCAGGGGCAGAAACTGTTCGGCTCGTTAACAATCGGACCACCCGGATCAGAACTTTACATTTAGAACTGGTTCTTACAGTGAGCGCAGCGACATCAGGCAGGTGAAGGTGTTCTCCTCCAGCTCCTTGATGTGGTTATGGTGCAGATCACTGAAACACACACACACGCACGCACGCACACACACACACACACAGTGTTTCCATTACGTCACTTTAATTATTTTATATTTTTCTGGAGGATCAGATTGGTCTAAAAGAGGCTCGGCTAATCATTCCCACAATAAGCAGCTGGATGTGTTTTACTGGTTGCCACGGTAACCGGGGATTTAATAAGTGTGTTTCTAATCTTTAGAGGTTGATGAGCGTTGGTTCTGACCCAAAGGAAACAGTAAAATCTTCGATAAATCATGTAAAATGAAGATAAAGCTCACATCTTCTGGATGCTCTCGCAGCCGGAGAAGCTCGGGACCACCTGGATCTGATTGTAGGAGACGTCCCTGCAGAGACAAAAGAACTTTCATCTGTCAGCACTGTGAGGTCCAACACACCCTGAACGCAGCGCAGAGTCAACGACAGCTTCCAGGACATGAAAAGGATATTTAATTATGATTATTTTTACAGAGGCCTCGTGAAGGATGGGACAGTCTGGGCCGGGTCACATGACCCTCAGACCGGTCCAGGTTCTGAGACATGAGGACTTACAGCAGCTGCAGGTTTGGAAGCTGATCACACATGGAGGCGGGCAGGTCCGTGATGCGAGCTTCAGTGATGGTTCTGGACAGACAAACGATCTCGGAGTTAGATCTGTTGATCATCTCCTGTCTGGAAACACGACTACAGACGGTGAACGTGTTCCATACCGTGTGACGTGAAGATCGCATCATACATACCTTACCATGATTTGTTGTTTTAAATAATTTCATGTCATATATCATATCATACATGGCATTGTTTTGTTGTGCTGTATCATCACACTGTAACATGTTCATCATAAACCAGTTCATATATCATATTTTATTGATTTATGTTGTGATGCACATTATATAATTCACATGCCATGTTGTATGTTATTAAATCACAATATTTTATGCATTTTTTGTATAGTGTAGCCTTTCATTTTATATTTATTATTGTAATATATCAGATTGTACTTATCGTATCATATCGCACATCATATATATTATCATTCCATTGCACAATATCATTCCATTTTGTGTCATATCATACAATTTGGTATGACATCATATATCACATCATATCATATATAATATAACCTATCATCATATTGTATCATATTATATTGTATCATATTGTATCATATTATATTGTATCATATTGTATCATATTATATTGTATCATATTATATTGTATCATATTGTATCATATTATATTGTATCATATTGTATCATATATTGTATCATATTGTATCATATTATATTGTATCATATTGTATCATATTATATTGTATCATATTGCATCTTATCGTACGTCGTATCTGTTCTTGCTGTACTCAGTTGTATCTTCTCGTGGTGTACTGACCCTCCCTGTCAGGATTTCTGTGTGCAGGTATAGAAGTGTGCATCACGATGCGTTCAGGTTCACGCTCGGTTTACTCTGTTGTGTACAGGCGCATCATGCCGTTCCATCAGATGTGTATTATAAACTGTTTATTAGGAAGCATTAAAAAACAATGAGGTGTGTTTATTTCATGTTTTCACTGTGGGGTGTTTTGGCTGTTTTCAAGTGATTGAATGACTTGTCACTGCCGGTGCCTCACACAGAGACACAACAACAGATGATTAAACATGATACAAGCACATTAATTACTATTTTTTACTAGTTATTAAATGAAATGTTAGTAAAATGTGATTAAAAATTAAAATCTGGGCTGAGTAGAGGTCACACCCAGAGAATGTTGTTTTAAAGACAGTCAGTGGGACGTCTGTTTGGTTTGTGCTTTCAGAAACTGGTTTAAATGGAAAAACACAAGAAAATAAACAGAGTGTTTATCATGACATGGAAATCTGGATCACAACAAGGAGAAGAAACGGTTTGAATTTCAGGCCCAGCTGCAGAAAAATGAAGCTCCAGCCTGTCAGAGAGGAGAAGAACTGCAGAGATTCAACAACACACAAACTGTGTGCGTGCACGTGTGTGTGTGCATGTGTCTTACAAGCTCTCCAGACTTTTGGTTCCCGTCAGGTCTGGGAACTCGGTGAGGTTCGCCGCTCCGTTCAGAGACCTGAGAAGAAACGAGGCGGAGAGCGGCAGATTGAGCGAGCGCAGCATTCTTTGTGTAATTAGCAGCTGATTAAACGAGGCTCAGACCAAAGACCACATCGCCTCAGTCTGACCTGTACTTTCCTTCTGCAAGAAAGAAAATCCACAGAATTATGTTTTAAGTTCTTGCTTCTAAGTTAAAATCTCTGAAAATAACGACCCCAGAGTTCTGTTAGCCCTTGGAGCAGACGTCGTGCAGGACTCTCAGCTACTGCCATGTCTAAAAGTTGTGTTTGGTGAAGGCTAAGGTTGTGGATCTCTGATCAGGTTGACTCCAAAAGTTGATCAGTTATAAAAATGTATCCGGTATTTAAATTTCTGAAAGTTTCAAAAAGGTTTGTGGGATGTTCACGAGATATTTTGCTAACAATACTGACACAAACAGATACAGGCAAAACCATTGTTGCCCCGTTGCCTTCTACTTATCTACTTAGCTTTAAGTGAGAAACAAAAGACATACGAGCAGCTAGCATCACGCAGGATGCTAACACCACCACGCTAAGTGCTAATGACCAGCCAGACCAGCACATGTACTGGTACTGGTACGGCTTCATTTGGACGGGCCCAGCTGACACCTTTGGAAACTAAAAGACTCCAATTCCTCATTGGTTTTTACGCCGGAACCACAACATCCACTCACGCTCACCAACGAGACCCAAACCAGACAAACTGTCGTTCAGCTGCTGCTGCCACGCCCGTTTACTTCTTGGCTGTTATTTTAGCTTTAGACCAAGACTGGGGACGATATCGAAGCAAAGCTACGTGTCGACGAGCGTCTGCTTTATTTTATTTATTCTTAATGTAGACTTGTTGTCCTTCACCCATCTTTGTCTTGTTGGATCATTTTTATTTTTCTGTCACTCCAAGTGACATTTGAACCTCGTAGTTGTCCGTTTCCTGCGTCGACGTATTTGCACGTATTTTACAAACCAGTACAGCCGTGAAGCAGCCAACAAGTTGAAGCCTGTTTAAAAACAGTCATGCATGTTTTCATCTGCGTTGGTCAAATTGGAAACAAACACAAAAAAAAAAGCAAAGACAATTTGTGCAGAAGTCCTGGCTGGACACGTAAACGATCCCGTTAAACATGCAGTGTTGTGTCCGAGTGACCTTTGACCCCTGCTGGTTCTAGCTGAGTTTGTGCAAGTCTGTCAGCCCAACAACGTCCCCGTCGCTCTCTGTCACGTATTTGAACACTTGGATGCACAACGTTTTCTTGCTTTTCAGACGAATTCATTTGGATAAAGTTTTTTTAAAAGACCTAAAAAAAAAAAACCAGGAACTTTGCAGCGACTGTGACGTTACAGGCTGAAGGTTCTCATGACTTCTGTGTGTTTCTCACAGGGTTCGAAGCTCCGGCAGGTTCTGGAAGGCCGAGCGTCCGACAGACTGGATCGGGTTGTTGTAGAACAAACTGTGAATCCCAAACAAACACAATCATCACATGGAAGCCTCACAAGATGAAAAACACCGGCGTCTTTCAGAAGCGGGGCAGGATTTGTTCGGGGTACCTACATGGAGATCAGCGATGGGTTCCCCGTAAAGGCGTGCTCCGGAATAGACTGGATGTTGTTGCTATGGAAACCACTTTACCAAAACAAAAACACAAGGTTAACATGAACTCCTGCTGACCCTGCAGTGAAGAACCTGAGAAGAACCTTCAGACTCACAGCTCTTTGAGGTGGATGAGGGAGCGGATGGCCGAGGGGAACTCCACCAGGCTGTTGTAGTTCAAATCTCTGAGGAACAACAAGAAATACTCGTTTTAAACCTCATTCTGCTGCACCAGAGAAGTCAAACTGATTCTGCACCATAAAAGTGAAGGTCAGAGTCATGGGTCTGCTTAATGTTAGATCAGATCCAGACTCACGGGTCGTTTTGAGACTAACAGTCGCACCAACAAACAGAGATCCTGTTTGTGGCAGAAAACTTGCGTCAGGCACCCTGGTGTGGAGCGTTGTGTAACACGGCCATGCTTTTGAGTGAAAACGTGCACTGTGATATCCAGAGTCTGTATCTCCTGAGAGAAACAATAAAAACTAATCTTATCTCATCCCATTGTTGCCTCGTTTTACTACATCTGTTCTGGGAATGATCTACTATAAGCTGCTAATACCAAACCTGGAAGAGGAATGTCCTGAATGGTAAATCTACCACGGAGAACTCAGAGCAGGTTTAGATCTAAAATACTTGGAGACTGGAGATGACTCTTATTGAGGGAGTTGGTGAACCTGAACTAGATGTGTTGGTTTTACATTCATCCACATCTGCCTTTCTGTGGTCACAGTGTCACGTCTACACAGCTTTAGATGGACCACTCCAGAGCAACAGTATGACCAGATCTTCATAATCTGGCAGTACAGTGGACTAGTGGTTAGCAATGTTGCCTCATAGTAAGAAGGTCCTGGGTTCAAGGGTTGGACCCTGAGTCTTTCAGTGTGGAGTTTGCATGACTTTTCTCTGGGTTCCTCCCACAATCTACAAACGTTTGTTAAAGACGGCCTTCAAGCACAGATCTGTGATCTTGGTGGGATTTGTCTGGTTAAAGTTTCATTTTCTTTATCTTTCAGTTGTTTCTTCTGCAGGGTCTCCACAGGGAGGTCCTCCTCTGTCTCTGTCCTCTGCGTCCTCTGTCCTCATTTCAGCGACCTCCACGTCCTCTCTGACTGCGTCCATACATCTCCTCTTTGTCTTTATCAAACAACACAATGGTTAATAAGAGTGGAAACTTCTCTAACTGGGAACACGCATCTGCAGTGGGAGAGGTCGTTTAAATCTGGGATCTCCAAATCTAGACTGCAACCAGATCCTTATACTGGGCGTGCTTTAGATGGAGAACGTCCCATCTGTGGTATTATTGTTGGCTTCATGTTGGGTATTCCATCACTGGACTGGTTTCTGATCTTCATGAGATGATGGGAGAAGTTTCTAGAATGGAAAACATCTGTAGTGGAGTTCTTCAACCTCATGTTTACATTTTTATTTGGGCCATTTTCATGACTGTGAAACTTCATGTCCACACTGGAAGGTTTAGGCATTTCATTCGCATTGAGTCTTCAAGATAGAAGAGTCTGGACCATAACCACAACATCTGTACCAAAACTTTTGACTTCACACTGGGGTTTCCAGATCTACACTGGTTTCGTATCTTCATGATGGAAACTGGACTGTGATCGCCACATTGGTACTTGGATTGTTGGCTTTACACTGGGAACTGGTTTCGGATCTTGATCCTATGGAACGGTCTAGACTCAAAATATAACATCTGTTCAGGAACTGTCAGCTTCAGATTGGTACCAGATTGTAATGATGGGAACTTTTTAAACTGGGAGTTTCACATCTATACTGGATTTATGAGTTTTACTCCAAGAACTGACTCTCTAGATTAGAATAAATCGTTTGAATGGAAATGACAGTTTAATACTGGGCGTCCATCATGAAGATGCTGTGGGAACGTGTTTCATGTAAAGGTTTGTGTTCAGCTTTAATCTTTTCTTTTGGTTCTTTAAGTTTATTAAAGAAACATTTAACTGCACCTCCTCCTTCCCTCTTCTTTCATCACCAGTGAAGACTAGAGCATTCCTCGAGTCCACACGTGGCTTCAATTAGGTCCTCTCATCCATCTCTGGGATGCAGGTGGTCGTTCCACAGACACACGGGTCTGCAGCGTGTGGAACGGAGCTGCCACATTGTGAAAATACCATTAAATTGAAATTGCTTCAGTCTGGTTTTGAGCGTGTGATTCTGCGTGTGTTCGGAGGACGACTGACATCAATAGTTTTGTTCCACAGATTTATTTCTGGTCTTTGGGAGGTTCTGATTGACTTTGAGATTGAAAGATAAAGCCAGATTTGTGAAATATCCACGGTATTGATGTGTCTTGTATCAGAAGTTTATTTAACAAAACAGCTGGACGTGCATCAGGAGCAGGTGGGACAGTAAGTCCATGCTTTTATTATGTAAGCACCAGATTTTAATCAATAAAGGAAACTCAACTTTAAACCTTTTTATAATATTTTGTACTCATGAGCCAGTTTTCATAAGAAAGGGTCAAAGCACAAATAAGCCCAACCAGCTCGATGGGTAGAGACCTGGTCAACAGGCACGCAGAGACAAGTCCCTCTTCCAGGTCTGGCTCCAGGGCTGGACCCAGTAACTCATGTCCAAGTGAGGGACATTAATCTCCTTGCTGTCTTCTAGCCAGGCATCTGGTGAGGATCCTCTCTGGCCTCCTTCCTGGGTAGGTGTTCTGGGCATGTCCAACTGGAAGGAGACCATGGGAAGACCCAGGACACGCTGGAGAGACTACGTCTGGTCTGAGAACACTTTGGAGTCCTGCCAGAAGAGCTGGAAGAGGTGGCTGTGGAGATAGATGTCTCTGGACCTCTCTGATAAGATGCTGCCCCCAAGACCTGGGTCCAAAATGTTTGAGGATGGATGGATGGATGGATGGATGGATGGATGGATGGATGGATGGATGGATGGATGGATGGATGGATGATGGATGGATGGATGGATGGATGGATGGATTGTGGAAGGATGGGTGAATGGATGGACAGATGGATGGATGGATGAATGGAAGGATGGATGATGATGGATAGATGGATGAATGATACATGGATTGATGAAAGATGGATGGATTGATGGAAGGATGGAAGGAAGGATGGATGGATGGATGAATGGATGGACAGATGGATGGATGGGTTAATGGATGGACAGATGGATGGATGGATGGATGGATGGATGGATGGATGGATGAATGGATGGATGGATGAATGGAAGGATGGATGATGATGGATAGATGGATGAATGGATGGATAGAAGGATGGATGATACATGGATTGATGAAAGATGGATGGATTGATGGATTGTGTGTTGGCTCTTTTAGCTCAGTATACAAGTTAATTAATCAATCAAACAAATAAATAATAAATGAATAAATAAAAGTAGCATTCCTTGAAGGTTACAGCGAACAGAACTGCGAACAGAACTGCGAACAGAACGGTCGCAGCGTGGCGGTCGTCCTGTTTTACTTCCTGCTCTTTCCCTTTAGAACTTTTCAGTTTGACATTTCCTACTTTGAGTTGTTTTGATCTTTTATTTTGGTTTAACAGTTTGATGGAAACTCTAGTGTGAACGTTGAATCAGCAGTATTCATACAAGTTATCACTCAGATACGTGTTGTTAGCCTTTTGCTACTTATTATAGCTTTTAGTTTTGCTGTTTTAATTGTTGAGCTAAACTTCTGTCATTTTTCTTGGATTAAGATAAAATTTTGTTACTTTACATTTTTTTTTACTTTTCCCCCTCTTACTTTTAGCTTTTTAACTAGTTTTGGTAATTTGTTTAATCTTTCAGCTAGCCTTTTGCAACATTTAGCTTTTAGCTAACAATTTGTTATGCTACTTATTTTCTGATAAATCCTTAAAGCAGCTATTTTCAGTTGTTCCCACATCTGGCCTTCAGTTTGTTTTGTTTTCTCTCAGTAAATGAATATACTCTGAAGTTTTCTTTCAGTATCCATCCATCCATCCATCCATCGTCTGGCTCTGGTCTCAGGTCTCGGGGGCAGCAGCTTGAGCAGGAAGGACGGTCCAGACATCTCTTTCCACAGCCACCTCTTCCAGCTCTTCTGGGAGGACCCCAAGGTGTTCCCAGACCAGCTGAGGGACATGGACTTTCCAATGTGTACTGAGGATTCCCCCAGGAGTCCTCCTACTCAGATATGCCTGAAACACCTCCCTAGGGAGGCACCAGATACCCGAACCACCTCAACTGGCTCCTCTGGATGTGGAGGAGCAGCGGTTCTATTCCGAGTCTCTCCCAGACAACAGATCTTCTCACCCTATCTCTAAGGGAGAGTCCATCTACCCTGTGGAGGCAAGTCATTTCAACCACCTGTTCCATACTCTCATTTTTTCAGTCACTGCCCAGAGTCCATGGTCATAGGCTCTCACCATGGACAAATTCAGAGTGGAATAAGGTCCAGCCCCACTCAAGGAGATTGGTTCCAGAGCCCATGCTGTGGTGAGGTGAGCTCAACTATATCCAGTCGGTACCTCTCAACCTCACGCACAAGTTCAGGCTCCTTCCCCACCAGAGAGGTTATGTTCCATGTCTAAAGAGCCAGTTGTGGGCACGTCAGGGTCAGAGTGCCAAGGACGTCCACCTTCAACCACTGCTCATGGAGTCATACACAACTCGTATGGCCCCTCCTGCAGGTGGTGGGCCCAAAGGAAGGCAAACCCATGTTGCTCCTTTGGGCTGAACCCGATCGGGCCCCATGGGTGAGACCTGATCACCAGGCACTTGACAATGAGCCCCTCCCCCAGGTGTGGCTCCAGTAACCCACGTCCGAGGGACACCTTGTTTTTAATTTGTCCACATGAGTCACTCTTGTCTGGTCTGTCATCTAGAACCAATCTGGTTAGGCAACGCTACCAGGGGCCCTCGCCCCCGACAGCAGAGCTCCTACGATCATTCAGGAGCACAAACTCCTCCACGTTAAGTTGGCGATTCAAGATTTACTGAGTTTTTTCCAGCAGATAAACTGAAGACTGCTGGTGCAGATCGTTACAACAAAGATCCTGAATTCCTTTCAGGACTTGTAGAGCAAAGTTTGAGGCAGCAGCTGTGTTGGTTCCCTGCAACATTTCTGCAGAGCTCTTCTGGTTCAGGTTCTTTTCAGTCGAGTTCCTTTTGTTTACATGTTCCTCATGAGGAAGCTGAGCTGAACGAGACGTTCTCCTCAAGTTTCAAAACTGGCTGGATCAATCTTTTTTTTTATTTCTGTTTGTGGTTTGGGACAAACGCGGTTTATTATTGTTGATCCTACAGGTATACGGCCTCAGCATACAAGAACACGTGAATACATGAGCACATGAACACGTGATGTGACCCGTGTGTGAATAATTAGGAATAGAACCGGGCCACACACAGAGTCCACGTTTATCCAGAAGTATTTCCAAATGAAGGAAATTAAACGCTGCTTCTCTGGCTGACTGAGAAAACAAAAACATTCCTCTGATTGTACAAATACACACAAATACAATGAAAAACACAGATACACAGAAGTACACGCTGATACAATGAAGTACACACAGATACACTAAAATACACACAATAATACCTTCATTCTTCAGGGGGTAAATATTATTTAATACGACTAATTACAGTTGTTGGTTTGATGGAAACACGATGCTGATATTTATCCATGAATAAAAACACATTTATTATGATATTACTGGATATTTGAAATGTTTTCTGTTTAATTTATTCCTCCTTCAGCTGTTTGATGGTTTTAATGACAACCAGCAGCAGAAGGAGCTGATTTGGATGTTTTTTTAAACCACATGCAGACCAGTGATGCATAAACAAATTATTATTTCTAGTTTTGCTGTAATTTTTCTGTACATATTTACAGTTTAATTACTTGAGCTAACTTTGTGATTTTAGCTGTTATATAAAAAATTTCAGCTTGTTTAGGATGGATTCTGTGATTTATGGTTTTCAGCTGTTTTTTTACATCTTTGTTTTAAAATGTTTCCCCATGAAAAGCATTATTTAGCTTTATCTACTCTTTTGCTGATTTTCTTAAATCTTTTGCTACTTTTAACATTTAGCAATCCCCCACCCCCCCTGGCTTTTAGCTACTGTATTGATACTTTTAGCTAATGTTTTTCTACATTGAGCTGTTATATTATAGCAAAACTTTTTCCTAGCATTTTCCTACATTTAGTTTTTAGCTATTGTTTTGCTACATTTAGCTACTCATTTGCTATTTTTAGCTAGAGTTATCGTTTATTTAGCTTTTTGCTTCTTTAAACCTTTATTTAGTGCCTTTTGAATTTTAGAGAATATTTTGATATGTTTAGATAGCCTGTTTCTGGTTTTAGCTTCCAGCTTTGTTTAGCTACTTTTAACCAGTCGTTTGCCAGTTTTTATAGCTGTTGTTTAGCTACATTTGGCATTTAGCTATCTTTTAGCTAAATTTTTGTTTTAAGTATTGTACTTTTAGCTTCGCTTAGCTTAATCAACCCCATTTCTGATTCTTTAGCTGATTTTAGCTGTCGTTCAGCGTTCTCAGTGAATGTTTGCAGCTAATATAACTCTTTCGGGTTCGTTGGGGAGGAGACGGTTTGTCTAAAACGGTGCCAGAGAGCATCAGGGTGGTGTTATCAGGTAGTTAATGGAGCATCAAGCAATCAAACAGTAAATGGAGGTCAGCAGACTCAGACAACACGATTACCAGGACCTGATGGAGTTTGATGGGGCCACGTTGTGGGTCTGCAGGAACCTGGGTGTTGTTGGGAACCCCAACACATATCATGAAAGTTCTGG
>JARVLU010000646.1:1268594-1283045 GCA_031762415.1 Simpsonichthys santanae | reverse complement strand
GTGTGTGTGTGTGTGTGTGTGTGTGTGTGTGTGTGTGTGTGTGTGTGTGTGTGTGTGTGTGTGTGTGTGTGTTCTTTCTGCTCTCCTCTGCCAACTTAAACTTGTTCTACATTTTCAGCTGCTTTAAAAAAAAAGCTATTTCATCTGTTTGCAGATAAATTTGTTTTTAATTGTAATTTTTGATGCTTACAACCGAATTAACTTCTTTCCACTTATTTCTGCTAGTTTCACTTGTTTCAACTGTTTTATGCTATTTTTAACCTTTTCATGTAATTCCACATTTTTTTGAGCTCATTGAAGCTCTTTCCACTTCCTTCTGGTAATTTAAGCTTTTTTCTGCATTCTCAGCTACTTTTTAGCCATTTTTTCAGATTACTATTTATTTGAGATAATTTCATAATTTCTGTGCGATAATTTCTGCTTATTTAAACCTAATTCAGCAAATATATGTTTTTTCTGATTTATTTACCTGATTTAGGGTTATTCTTCCTTTCAGTTAAAATCCAGCATTTTTTAGGTAATTTCAGCAGTTTTTCAGCAAGTTCTTCAGCTGCAAGCATTTACACGGCAATTTCTCAGGAAATGCAATTTCTCTAGTTATTATCATTCAAACATATTTCTTCAGGTGTTTGTTTTTATTTTTATTTTTTGTCTGAAGGTCAAAGATTTACTGTAATAAAATAATAAATTAAATCGTTCATCCTCGGGATTTTCCGGCCCGGTTCGGCTCTTCGGGGCTTGTTTTTCTTGTGAAACCGCTCAGATTGATGTCGATGAGCCAACGTGAGAAACTCCAGAGCGGGTGACGTCACCGATCATGTGATCCTGCAGAGATGTAACTGCAAGAAAGAGGGCTCACGTGTTTCCATTTCCAATGAATCATGTAAAATTTTAATAATAATAAAAAAACTTTTAACTTCAGTATTTTTTAAGTACCTAATTATTTTATTTGTGTCTACTGTTCTAAAAAATATATAATTCAGACAATACTTATGATTTATGTTTGAAATATGATTTGTTTTAAAATATTCATCACATTTCAAATATTTTTTCAATTTATTGCACTATTTGTCAAATTTTATTTGTCTATTTTATTCTTGTCGTTTTTGTTTTATTTAAGTTAAAATTCTAAAACACATCAAATGTGTCTTAAAACCCATTTGTAATCAATGCAGCATGAAAATGAACATATTTGCTTAATTTAATTTTTTATAATGTTAAATTTTTGTTTGTATTTATTTTTTTTTGTGTTTGTTTAATAGAGTTGAGTGTTTGGTATTAACCTTTAATTTATTTTTATAGTTCTTTGTGCAACATGATAAACAAAAAAACACAAAAGTCTGACTTTAAATAAATTGTTTATCAAGCTCATGAAAGTGACACTGAATAAATATTTGACTAATTTTAAATGCAGTATTGTCAGTTTTAGGTCTTGAGCTGCCTCTGATTTCTGTTTTTTATTTATTTATTTATTTTTATCAGAACATCTGCTTAATTTATAAATGAAAACTATTAACCTAAATAAATAGTTTCAACATTCCACATTTTATTACAATAAAACTTCACCAGTAAACAGAAACATTTACAGAAATTTGAAATGTTTCAAATGTCACAAAAATTGGAATATCTGAGTTTTTAAAAACCTAGAGTTTTATAATGGTGAATGTGTATGATTAATTCTATGATTTATTTCCTTTTATTTATTTATTTGAGCAGACCCTGGGTGCATTAATTTTTTCATTTTTTATTTAAATCTTGAACACAACATATTTAAATACAGAACCCAAACCATGCCAGAACCTCCACCGTGCCTCACAGATGGATCTTTCTTCCGACCTCTTTTTTTGCGCATTAATAATGACAATACGATGTACAGATTATAAATCTGCAATCGTCTGTTTTTTTCTTTTAGGTTTTTGACCTGAAAGTTTCACACTTTAGACTAAATTATCAAAGTTGGAAGCGCATGTCAGCTGTTCTGCCCCAGGTGAGTCTTCTAATCGTCAATAGACGATCTTTGGTTGAACTAGCCGGCTAGCTGCTAACTCATAGAGACGCCATTAGTTGGAAAGATTTAGGTACAAACAGGAACTGGTTCCGTCCGCGGAGCCGTGTTCCCCCCCAGCTGCTTTCGGGTTCTGGTTGAAGTTCGGGTCCTGTGCGCTGCTCAAGGGTTCTGATGGTTTTTAGCTCCTTTTAAAGTCGGAAGCCAGCGGACTCCAGTTCCGCCGTCGGGGTTAGCATTAGCAGCGGTAGCTCGGAGACGCCTCCTTTTTTGTTTGTTTGCTTTTTTGTTTGTTTTAATCTAAATTCGGGATTTGGTGAATAAAAAGGTGTAACCATGGCAACAGCGGGCGCGGCCGGCGGCGCTAAAACCTTCTCCTTTAAGGTGGTGTTGCTCGGGGAAGGCTGCGTGGGGAAGACGTCCCTGGTTCTGCGGTACTGCGAGAACAAATTCAACGACAAACACATCACGACCCTGCAGGTAAGAAGCCAGGGAGCCGAACCGAACCGGGCTGTTTGATTGTTTTTGGCTGTCACCGGCGGGAGGACGATGGTTTTAGTGCCCGGGCCGTCCCGAAGGAGCGGGGCCGTGGCTGTAGCTGTCCCCATAGACATCATGGCTGTCCCCGCCTTCCTGACCGGGACGGTCCGGCGGCGGTCAGGTGTTTGTGCGGGTCCGAACCGAGACCCAGAGGACCCGCCTAGGGAGGAGAGAGGTCCGGCCTGAACTGAGGGACATAAACAAACGCACCCCCCACCCGGTCAGGATTTGAATCTTATTTACATTTTTACTTCAAACAAGATAAATGTTCATGTTTCTGCTCTTCCCTCTCAGATCAGTCGTAACCACAGGTTCAGAAACTGAACTGTAAAGTCTGGAGTGGTAGTAGCTGAGAGTCATCCCGGTCTAATACCCAGAACAAATGATGTGTCATCTGAAAACTCATTTACAAATTTGTCTTCAAGTGTCTTCGTCCATCAGATGGACACAGCAGCAGGATGTCTTTTATGTCCCAGGTGTATCCAGAACGCCTGAGCCGGTCCTCGTCTCTGTGGGTTTCCTCCTGAACTTCCTGACGTTCTCCTTTCAGTTATTGGACCTGAACATTGTCTGGAATGTTTTGACCTTTGACCTCAGGGTAGTCACGGAGTCGCTGTCTCACACCAGTTGGTTGTTGTAGCTGAAGACGACGACTTGTCTCCAGAGACGTGGTTTGGATTTTCTGATTGAACCCTTGGGAACTCTCTCAGGGCCGAGTTCTGAAAAACTGCTGAATTTAGCTGATGAAGCTGAAACTGAGCTGGAAGCTAAATGCAGCTAAACGCTAGCTAAACAGAGTGAAACACTGTCCAAACAAAGAAGTAGAAAGTGATGAATAAAATAAAGGCTAGCTAAAACTACCAAAAGTCGAGCTAAATTTAGCAGAGCGTTAGCTTGTAGCTGACATTAGCATTAGCAGTGTTGGCATACGAGCAGAAACCAAATCCAACGGTCCGCACGTTCGGTCCCGAACGCTCAGACTTCAGTCAAACTGGAACATGTGACTTTTGTCTTTCAGGTTTGAGTCTTGACAGTCAGGGACACCTTGAGGTCATTGCTGACGTCTGTCCGCCTTGGCGTTGTGCTAACACACTGCTGATGGTCCTGAGACTCAGATTGTGTGCAGGAAGCCGGACCAGAACCAGTTTTAACTTCCTGGTCCTGTTTAATAAATAGCGGCTCGGTGGAACCTGTCGGGTGTTTTTCTTCACGTGAAGGTCAAACGTTTGTAGAACCAGATGAAGACCAGAACCAGATTTATGTCCCTAACCCTGAACCTGAGTGGACTTTTTCTGTGGGACAGAGGTCCAGAACGGGTCGTGGCTCAGGGTGGACACTGTGAGACCTCCAGCCCCTCATGAGCCCTGTCACAGGGTCTGGATGGTTCTGGCTGCGGGGCTCGGCGCCTCACATGAGCGGCTGTAGATAAACAATCAGCTGACTGGAACAGACCGGCCCAGATCAGAACCAGAACGAGTCGTGAATGACGAGCTCAGATCAGAGGATCAGGAGCTGACACCTCAGATGATTCTGTTTACGACCCGGGTCACCGTCACGAGACCGTCTGTTGACCCAGATCCTGTCAGCGGGACGGCACATGGCCGGATCAGAACCGGTGTAAAAACAAAACCCTGTTTTCAATAATCAGCTCAAAGACCGGACTTCAGACTTTTCATGGCCTCAGAACCCGGTCCGGTTCTCCGGCTCGGTTCTGTGTCTTCTGTAGCACCTGTCCCCGCACGGACTTTGACTTTCAGTTTTATCAGCGCAGCCTGTGGGACGGCACCAGAACCTCCAGTCTGGACTTGTCTCAAAGAGAAAAAACCAGTTTGTTTGTTTGTTTGTTTGAACAACAAACAACTTCCTGTTGTTTACTCTGCAGCCGAGGCGCAGCTGCTTCATCTGAAACGTTCCTGCTTGATTCTTACTGAAGTTCAGACTCGGTCAAGCTCTTGTTTGCTCTCAGTGTGTGACTCTCAGCTACTACCACCCGGGCCGTCGGCTGCACAGGAGCCGAACTGAAGCTGCTTTTCTCTCACCCAAGCTTGATCAGCTGCGGCGGCCATCTTCAGTGGGACAGTTGTAGTCTCCAGAACGTCTCGTGTCCTAAACACATGCACGGCCAAGAATACGGTTACTCAAACTGTGCACGTGGTGAATGGCGGCTCGCTGTGCAGGAAGTTTATTTCCCACATGTGAAGGCGCCTTCAGGCAGGTGGCCTCCAGGTGACCTCCAGGTGACCTCCAGGTGACCTCCAGAGAGTTAGAGGACACGATGAAAACGTTACGAGACGCCAACAGTTTCAGCTCCGCTGTCTTTCTGCTTGACGGGACAATTTGGACATTTTAATTTTTCAATTCGACTTTTTGAGCCAAAACGTTTTTAGACAAGAATCTCAGAAGGATTGTCCATTTAGGACTGAAGGTGAGGCAGAGTCCAGGTGTGAACGAGAGGGAGACAGGTGGAACAGTGAGACCACAAGGAGCAAAGGTCAAAGGAAAAGTTTACAAGACAGTGGTGAGACCAGCTATGTTGTATGGACACAGAGACATGGACAAAAATACAGGAGACAGAGACATGAACAAAAAAAAAAAAAGACTGAACTGGAAGTAGCAGAAATGAAGATGTTGAGGTTCTCCTTAGGAGAGACAAGGATGAGATGGTTTGGACATGTCCAGAGGAGGGACAGTGGCTACCTCCTTTATTTAAAGGTTTAGAGGCCACGCCCCCTGCTATGAGAGTAAAAACTGTGAAGTAGTGATAGTAGTACTTACTGTGTAATATCATAGTATTTATACTGTTCTAAACGCTCTACAGGAGCTCAGGATGTCATGATGTCTCTGCCCCGCCCACTTCTCTGCTGCAGACACACCCATCACCTGCTCCCAGTCGCCCTCCATCTGTGTAAACAAACAATTTAAACACTGTAACATTGTAAACAAACAATTTAAACACTGTAACATTGTAAACAAACAATTTAAACACTGTAACATTGTAAACAAACAATCCGTGCACGGATTGTTTGTTTAAAATGTTACAGTATTTAAATTTAAATTGTTTGTTTAAAATGTTACAGTATTTAAATTTAAATTGTTTGTTTAAAATGTTACAGTATTTAAATTGAGCTTGTAGACACGTTTGGTTTCTGATCAATAACTGATGTTTGTTGAACCTTGAAGCTGTTTGATGATAAACCATGAGTCACGCTTGCTGCTGAAGTTTTATTTTGATCTTTTTAAAGTTTTTATTTTCTCGGCTGTTTCAACTCAAACGAGTTTCAGCTGATAAAGTTTGATCTGGTTTAAATGACTCCTCTTCCTCACCAGGCGTCCTTCCTCACAAAGAAGCTCAACATCACAGGAAAACGGGTCAACCTGGCCATCTGGGTGAGTTCGGCTCCGCCACGCCGCACCTGTGTGCTGCCTTCAGGTACAGCCCGTGACCTTTGACCTTCGGTGTGTGCAGGACACGGCGGGTCAGGAGCGTTTCCACGCGTTAGGTCCAATCTACTACAGAGACTCCAACGGAGCTGTCCTCGTGTACGACGTCACAGACGAAGACTCGTTTCAGAAGGTAACGACTGCCGGGCCTGACCGACCCGGAAACTCAAACAGAACTCGGACTTCCTGCTTCCATCGTCTCAGACACAAGCTGCCGTGAAATGACGTTAACATGTACGTCTCAGTAAATCGACGTCTCATGTGATCAAACTGTTTGTCTTCTGGGGATTTCAGAGAAACTTCATGTCGCTAACGACGAGCTAATGGCTAATGAGCTAACGAGCTAACGGCTAACAAGTTAACTGACACGTTTTGCTCCTCGAGGAGTTTCTCATCAGTTTCAGCCTGAGCTGTGGTAGATTTGAAACAGAAAGCTGCTGAACAGCCTTGTTCATTGCAGTTATTAATCAGAATGTTAGTTTCTCATGTAAAGCCGCTGCAGAAGGGTCCAACATGTGGCCCGAGAGCCGCAGCTTGCAGACCCCTGGCCTTCAGAAACAGCCAAAGTGACACAAAGTAGGTCCAACTTGGCGGCCATATTTGTGACCCAGAGTCCGTCCGGCCTGGCGTCGGCCACAGGGTTTGTTTACATTGACTGCAGACCCGCGTTGTAGAAATGCATATCAGGGTAGCTGTAAAACTACCGGAGAACTACCGGAGTAATAAACTCCCTCAGACTGCAGAGTTCAGGATGAACGTTTTAAAGTTTGCAGCGAGGAGTTTGAACACACGATGAAACACGACAGCCAGGAAACGATCACCGACTGGAAAAACAAAACGAACGTTCTCAGTGAAACGATGACATCATCGCTAATCATTTTTCTGTTCCAGTGAAAATAAACTCATTATGAACGATTAATTAAGTGATAATGTTAAATTCATAAACTGATGTTTAGTTGTATATCTTTCTTTTTAAACAGCCAGAGGCTGTTGGGTCGGTCTGATTTTAAGGTTCAGTTAAAGTTCTGTCTGATTCTTGTTTCTTTAAAAAACGATTCGGCCTAAAAACAAATGGCACAAAATCAGTTTTACTTTTTAATAAATTAACATGATTCACAGAGAAAAACACAAGAAAGTAATTATCATTTTACTGATGCAACGTTTGATTGTTATATTTGAGTTGAGGGGATGGGGCTAAGTTAGAATTGTTTTTAAACAAAAGGGCGTGGCTAACTTCAAAGTTTTACAAGGGGCGTGGCTAAAGTTGCAGTTTGAGTCGTTGGGTGAGGAGTAGGGGTTAAATTGTTTGAGTTATTTCTAGACAAAGGGGCGTGGCTAACTTTATAGTTAGTCATTGTTAGATTTGGGGCGGGGCTTAATGTTCTGAATCATTCTTTGATGTCAGAGACGTTAGTTTTTTTTAATTTTCAGTGTAACTAATAAAGAACGGGTACGTTAAACAACAAATTGAATCTTTTATTAAGTTCAGAAAGAACGAGGAGGAAGTTTGTTCCTTTTGTTAAAATAAAGTGGTAACTTATGGAAGACTGCAGCAACGACTCATCGTTTATTAAAAAAGAAAACACTTAATGTTTAATGTCTGTTTTTCTCGTGTTTTTGTCGTTGCAGGTGAAGAACTGGGTCAAAGAGTTGAGGAAGATGTTGGGAAACGACATCTGTTTATGTATAGTTGGTAAGTTTCTGATCAAACGTTGATTTGATGAGTCGATGTTGGAGTTTGTTTCTCCGCAGCTCGTCTGGTTCTGGTGGAGTTCAACCCAACAGGTTGTGCTAAATCAGAACCTGTTAGTTCTGCTGCGTTTCCTTTGATTTTTGAAGCAGACTTGTGTTTTTAACGTCGTGTCTGGTCAAAGATCTCCCTCAGCAGCTGACTCTTAAACTTTTTATCACTTTAGTGGAAACTTTGAGTTTTGATCCAAACACGAGGTCATCGGACCAGATGGAGGTTCTGGCAAACAGAAGAAAACACTTTTCTGTGGATTGTTTGTAAAAGCTGTTTATTTTAAGGAAGGGGGCGGAGCCATTCTTCTCATTAAACTGAACTTATTTCTTACTGGTGCGGTTCAGAACCAGTCTCAGGTCCTTTAGTTAACTCTGAGCAGCTTCAGGACAGACCAGAACCAAACCTTGACGTTCTGAACAAACAAGGTTCTCTGACGGGAGCGTCTCTGTTTGTTTCTGTGCAGGAAATAAAATAGATTTGGACAAAGACCGACATGTTTCAGTGGAGGACGCCGAGAGGTGAGCAGACAACACAGACACTCCCGCTTTCACTCTGCCGGCTGCATCTGACCTCTGACCCCTCATCTATGACCACCTGACCTCTAATATCTGACCCCTTGACCTTTGACCTCTGTTTGTGTGCAGCTACGCCGATTCGGTGGGAGCCAAACACTACCACACATCAGCCAAGTTGAACAAAGGCATCGAGGAACTCTTCCTGGATCTGTGTAAACGTAAGAACCGACCCGGACTCCAGCTAACACAACCTGCTGTGACACATCCAACAGAACCAGGACAGACAGAACCAGGACAAACAGAACCAGGACAAACAGAACAAATAGAACCAGGACAAACAGAACCAGGATAAACAGGACCAGGACAAACAGGACAAATAGAACCAGGACAAACAGGACCAGGACAAATAGAACCAGGACAAATAGAACCAGGACAAACAGAACCAGGACAAACAGGACAAATAGAACCAGGACAAACAGGACCAGGACAAACAGGACCAGGACAAATAGAACCAGGACAAACAGGACCAGGACAAATAGAACCAGGACAAACAGGACCAGGACAAATAGAACCAGGACAAACAGAACCAGGACAAACAGAACCAGGACAAATATAACCAGGACAAACAGAACAAAGATAAAATCTGTTTTGTTGTAAATAAACTCGTCTTTATAAAGTTGAGTTAAAAGTTTAGTTTTGATCAGGTCGGTGCTCTGAAGTCAGACGCTCCAAGTTTTTAATGAATAAACTCAGAGTTTTTATTTAAAAACATTCCTGCTCAAAGAAATGTTTGTAGGAACAAACTTCAGATCATTCACTGTTTTTTATTCAGTGCAGGTAAATTCATAAAACTCCTTAAGATTCCTTGAACAGTAAAAACTACAAAAGAATAAAAACCAGACAGAAACAATAAAACTATAAAATCAACATCTTAAACCGTAACAAAGGCCAAATAATAAAAACAAGTTTTATGAGGATTTAAATCATCAGAGGAGGACGCTAAGACGCACCGCTGCCCCCAAACTCCTCCAGGTCCAGACAGGAGCAGCAGACCTGGAGAGTGGGCAGGTAGGTAAGCAGTGGTCTTATGGTCCATCTTCAAGTGGAAACCAATGAATTTAAAATGGATTCTGGTGCTATTTGAGACGTTTGACACGCTGATGACGCAGACGCATTAATTAAAACTTTAACAGTTTTTATCTGGCTGTCACGTTTAAGATTGATTGACTTTTGACCCCTAAATTTGTGAAAGTCGACTTTCAAACTTGAGTTGTTTTTTGTTAAAAAACATTTTAAAACATCCCAAGAGTCTGACGGACAGCAACCTCTGTTAAAGATAAGAAAATAACTCATCCACATTCTTCATCCTGTTTGAACGTTTGAATGTAGCTGTGACTTCCTCTTCCTGTTTGAACGTTTGAATGTAGCTGTGACTTCCTCTTCCTCTGTTTGAGTGCAGATGTGACTTCCTCTTCCTGTTTGAACGTTTGAGGGCAGCTGTGACTTCCTCTTCCTGTTTGAGTGCAGCTGTGACTTCCTCTTCCTGTTTGAACATTTGAGGGCAGCTGTGACTTCCTCTTCCTGTTTGAGTGCAGCTGTGACTTCCTCTTCCTGTTTGAATGTTTGAGTGCAGCTGTGACTTCCTCTTCCTGTTTGAGTGCAGCTGTGACTTCCTCTTCCTGTTTGAGTGCAGCTGTGACTTCCTCTTCCTGTTTGAACGTTTGAGTGCAGCTGTGACTTCCTCTTCCTGTTTGAACGTTTGAGTGCAGCTGTGACTTCCTCTTCCTGTTTGAACATTTGAGGGCAGCTGTGACTTCCTCTTCCTGTTTGAACGTTTGAGTGCAGCTGTGACTTCCTCTTCCTGTTTTCTTTCAGGAATGATGGAAACGGCTCAGCAGGAGGAGAGGGCAAAGGGTAACGGAGCCAGCCAATCAGCATCCAGTAGGCGGGGTGTACAGATCGTTGATGATGAGCCACAGGCCACGCCTGCCGGCGGGTGTTGCTCTTCCGGCTAACACACACACACACTCACACACACTCACACACACATGCACGTTTATCAGTGTCTGTCGTCCATCCGCTCAATAATAACCGCTGCCTCTGTTGCAAAGGAGCTTGGGAAATCATTTTAAGTTTGTTTCTTCTGTGTTCCCTCCAAAATAAAGTAACTGAAGATTTTCTGATTTAACTGCTCGTGCTTTTTTAGCACTTTGATCCTAAAAACTGTTGGCGTTTCGCTGGACTTCCATCAAACTGTTGGTTCCAGAGGCGCTCCCCCTGCTGGACGGGAGTCGAACTGCAGCCGAGTGACGGGACGAAAAAAGCAAATCTGGCGTTTGTTTCTGAATCGCATCGTGTAACGCAAAGGTCCGAGGTCACACACTCAACGAACCTGCTGTGGAGCGGGTCCGATACGTGCCAACAGGGAGCCAAACCTGCAGCGTGAAGCCGACGCCTTCCAGGTTCCTCCTGTCGTGTTCAACATTTATTTTAAACGAAGGAAAAATGAACTCATCCTTCAATCATCTCGGGTCACTCATCCATGTAAAGCCTGAAAAATGTTGTAAAGATCCAAAAGTCCAGTTAAACAATGGGCTTTGATTCACATTTAATACGAGGCTGAGAGAATAACTCGTTTCATAATTAAATAAATGAGCTGCATGAAGCGTGAGCAGCTGCAATTCATCATTTAATTAGCAGCAAAGAAATAATAAATACATTCATTGAAATAGTATAAAACAAACAACGTAGTCAAACTCGAGGTTCATTTCAACATCACGTTTAGTTTTTAATCATTTAAAATTAAAATAAAGATTTAAAAAAAAATCCTAAAAGTTTAAAATGAAATAAAAATGTTTCACTTCCTGTTTGGGGAGCTTCTTCATATTTGGGATTGATTTATTGATTCTGCTGATAAAGGTTCTTGTTTTTATTTCTATCTTCAGTTTTATTTTATTTATAAAACCTGTTTCTTTAAAGGTAATAAATCTGTATTTTACCGTTGGGCAGAATCTGGGCTGCAACTTTCTTATTTATAAACTTTCTTGCCTTTAAAAAGTGTTTAATAAAAGAAGCCTTAAGTGATGCCTTCAGAAGAATTATTATTTTAAATGATATACTGTATATTAAAAAACAAACAAACTCAGGAGCTTCAAATCTTCAGATCAAAGGAGCTGAAATCAGACTAATGTCCATTTGTTTGAATAATTACTGGTTTGTGTAAAAGATTAAACTGCTCAGTTCTGCTGCTCTTCTTCACATCCCATAATATTTAAGTTTTCTGACACGTTTCTTTGTCCCGACAGATAAATGATGCTGTGCATGTCTGATTCTTGTAAACGGCGTTCTGTGTCTTACTTTTAGAAACAAAACAAAGAATAAATAAGTTATTTTCAAGTGGTCGTGATGTAAATCTGTTCATGAGAGAGGACTTCTGTTGTGACAGCACAAACTGAATTGAATTAATTAGTGGTGGTACCACAAGGAACGATTTTAGGACCCCATCTTTTTAATTTTATGGGTTACCTGTGGGTGTTGTGATCAGGAGACATGAAGCTTCTGTGACAGATATGCTGATGACACTCAACTCTATTAGATATTAAATCCTGGCTGCTCTAGAACTTTCTACAGCTTAACAAACGAGGCGCTCATTCTAAGTTTAAAGGATCAAAGAAGACTGGCCTTGACATTAAGTCACTACAAATTAAAGCTCTCCCAACAAATCTAGGTGTCACATTTACTCATTTTAATTTCAAACAGTAACAATTAAAAATATATATATATTTTTTACATGTTTTCAGTCAGGTCTGGACTTTATTTTTTTATTTTTTTGAGACTTCCATCCAGAAGCGTTGTCAGTCTGAGGAAACACCAAACAAAACTGCTTCTCTCCCAGCAGCTACTCCAAAGTGGAAAACCCCCCAGTTATGTTGGTGCCAAGACGTCTCTGGGGCACGCGAGCTCCTCCAGTGTCGGCCCTCTCCCTCGTCAACACTCATGTCAAACTGGTTCAAAACACCAAAGTCCATGCTTGGATTATTGAGCATGGACTTTGGTATATTTTATTTTTTTTCAGGGCGAGACCATTAATTTTTGGGTACTGGTACGGGCACAGATTCCAGTCATAAATATTTTGTACCTGTGAGTTACAAATGTTGACTTTTCCTTCTCTCAGCTGATTGGTCAATGTCATGTCAATCTCAAATTGAACTATCCAATCAGAGAACAGAGGTTGTCGGGGGTGGAGCTTTACTGAGCTGCAAGTCCTGGAATAGTATTATACTTTAAGGTTGGTGCAACAAAAACAAAATCATTGTGCAGATATATATTTTTGAAAATAACATTTGGTTACTTTGGATAGTTTTCAGTCATGTGACCCACTGGCTGCCATGGCAGGTAAAACACTGCCGTGCACAACTATGATGGAGTGATAAGTAATGCTGTCTTGTGGAGGTGAAGATGAATGTTGACAGCCATGGGTGTACGCTCCTCTTTGTAGCAAACATCTGATCAAAGGTAAGATTACGATTACTTGGTGGTTTTTGATTCAAGTGTTTGGTTCAGTGTTTTTGTTGCTCTGGTTTTATGTCATGAAGTTTATTGGATGAGCTCTGACAACACACTGAGATTTAAAATGCTGCAACAAGCTAAATGCTGTCAACATGAACTCAGGAAGCTTCTTAACTGAAGAGAACGAGCTTTACATGACGTCATCTCTCCAGAAAATAAGTCCAGTAAATGTTTTTACATTCAGCAGAAGAAAAAAAAAACAATATAAATGTATTGACTATCTGAAAAAAGGAGTTTTGAACTTGGAATAAAACCGTTGCTCCTAATTTGCCTTTCTGTCTTTGCAAACAGCTGATTTAACTTCACCTCAGGGTTTATTGATGAGGTGACTCACGACCGCTGATGTTAACACTTTGACCTTTAGTGAAAATATTGAACTTTTTTATATTTGTGATCAGCTGCTGACAACCCTCCACCTTTTCACCCCCAGCAGTGATGGAGGGGACGAGGGACATGCAGCCTGCAAAGGAAGAGGATGGAGAAGATGATGGATGGAGCAGATGTCAACATCACCTCAGCTGTGGCACAACGTCCACCTGCTGCAGATGTGCACCAAGCAGCTGCAGATGTGCACCAAGCAGCTGCAGATGAGCACCAAGCAGCTGCAGATGTGCACCAAGCAGCTGCAGATGTGCACCAAGCAGCTGCAGATGTGCACCAAGCAGCTGCAGATGTGCACACATGGTTTTACTGATTTATTTGACCTTTAAATGTTTTTGTTTATGACCCAGATAAACATGTTTAACCTTCATCGTGCAGTTTCTAGAAACTAGAACAAACTTGTCTTCTGTTCACCACTTCCTTCAAAGAGTCCTCCTGTTTCTCTGATGATCAGCAGGTGGAGTGAAGCTGTTCTCTGCACATTCACTGACCTCATCTGGTCCATCAGTAGATCCACTCATAAATAAGACAGCTGAGGACAAGAAGTAAAAAAACAACCAGCTTCTTCTCAGAGATACAAAAGTTTAGGCTTAGAAAATGAAAAGCAAATGTCACAGCCTGGAGCAGATGTCCAAACATCTGCAGCTGTTCTTCTCTGGTCCTGAAGGTCTGAAACGTCACCTCAGCCACAGAGACCGGTCTTTGTCTGCCCTGGACCCACAGCTGCACCTGACAGGAAACCAGGGAAGGAGCTCCTCAGGAAGGTCCACTCGGACCAGCAACAATTCAACCAGCAGCTGTCTCCATTTACTCCACAAGCTTCAGTCTTTCTGCTCCACCAGGACCAAACTGAACCTCCACAGGTCCTTCAACATGATCCCACACAAAGAACCTGTTTTATGGAAACTCTGAGGTCTGAACTCACAGACGACTGCAGATTCAACTGAAACTGCACTCGTTCATTTCTGCTTTGATACATCGTCGCTGTTTGGAATGAACCTTTAACCTTTATGTTTGTTTGTCAACAATCTTTATGTTTGTCAACAATCTTTATGTTTGTCAACAATCTTTATGTTTGTCAACAATCTTCCTGCAGTTTAGTTTAGATGTTTACACAAGACGTTTACTGCTCAGAGAGGAATCTAAAACTGTAAAATAAACTAAATATACATGATCCAACATTCATTCAACCTTTATTTAGGCAGGTTAATGTCATTGAGCCTCGAGGACTCATTTACAAGAGAGACCTGGCTACA
>JARVLU010000646.1:1165497-1175710 GCA_031762415.1 Simpsonichthys santanae | reverse complement strand
GTAGCCAGGTCTCTCTTGTAAATGAGTCCTCGAGGCTCAATGGGATTAACCTGCCTAAATAAAGGTTGAATGAATTAGCGTTAGCAGTAAACATATTAAAATTATAGCAGGGCTAGAAACAACTAGGCCTTTGTAGAAGTGCCTGAACAATATATATATTGGTAGGGTTGATATTTTAGGCCTATGTAGACATTTGGGGACCTATTGGTTTTGTGATAATTGTCCCATTATGCACTTGTAATTTTCACCCTTAAAATGCTGGAACCAGCTATAATTGCACAATGTATCCAGCAGAGGGCGCATGGAGACTACTTTCAAGTCATGGCTGTTCACTTAAGTTTCACTTTTCATGTTCAGCACAGCCGAAGCAGGGAGCAATAATGTGTAGCATATTTTGCTGACCAGAACGTGGTAAGTTTATTTTAACTGATCTGTAAAATAAATCAGCAATAATACATTCTCTTCAATCCTCCAACCGTTGGTTACGTATTGTAACCCCAGATTCTATGAATGTAGGCGTAGCCCTTTAAGCCACACCTATTGAGTTTTATCCCTGTGCTTCGCGCCAACACTGAAAACTTTTAGTCCACGCCCACCTGCTGTGGGCCACACCTCGGTCTATTATATAAACGGCCATTGACCGAGATACTGCTCCCTTGAGCTTCCAGTTTGTGAGGACAGTCAGTGTTAGTAACGTTATCTTTGTCGTCCTCAATGAAATGCACTGTTTGTCTGAAATCTTAACTTCTATGCAAAGAAAAATAAACTCTACTGCGTTCAGTACTAATTAGATCTTCGTCATACGAGACCGACTGTTTAAACAATGAACATTGAAGGTTTTTCTTTGTTTAATTTATATTTTTGTAGCACACTTGATAACCTTATGATGAACATTGGATGATAGAAAATGTATACGGACATTAGGAAGACTGTTTTTATGGCCAGTGCACCACTTGTGAACCTACTGTGGGACTACGTATAGCATGATCTGATTAGTTTAGCTTCATGGTTGCTAACAGTTGAGCTAAATACCATACCATACCATACTATTTTATTTATAGAGCACTTAAAACAGCAACAAGGCCAACCAAATAAATAAACAAGCCCCACTCTGTGTACTGAGATTCCTGTGGGTGGACAAAGTAAAAAAAAGAAAATCAGCCATCGTATTGGTTATTGGAGGCAATATCGACCAATATGTGTCGACGACGGCCAAAATTTCCACATCAGTCAGGCTCTAGTTAGAAGTAACACTATTAGCATTGGCAGTGATAGCATTAGCAGAAGAATGAAGCAGATTTTTCTAAGAATGTGAAGAGACCTCCGTGTATTTACATTGGGAAGACTTTTGTAAATAAAGGTAAACATTTTGAAAGGGATAAAATTTACTCAACAATTAAATGTGGCATTGATCTTGTGAATGGCTAAAACAGCAAAAAGAATGTAAAATGTGCTAAAAGCTGAAAACATAGGGTAAATAATAAAAGGCAAAGAGAAACAGGAAAACGGTCAGATTTCCAACCGTTTTGCTGTCTTCGCTGGCGCTGGTGGGGTCTTTCGTTTGGTAGTTTGGCCCAGGCAGAGCGGGGAAGTCCTCGTTGTGGATGGAGAAGTCCTGCGTCTGCTCGTTAGATGGCTTCGTTACCATGCCGACTGGAGGTAAACCCCATAAAAATAATCAGTGCTATTTAACAAACATTTACAAACATCAACTGGAACCAGGATGTTGCTAACAGACAAACTGGTGGTTGTGTTACCGTAGGGCGCCCGGCCGGCCAGCGGGTTGTGCTGTGGGGCAGAATTTGAACTTCCGTCCCTCCGACTCCGGTCAGCTAACGCTGGGAAGTCGGAGAGGTCCAAACCCGTCACATTCTCACTGCCGTCTGGAAACAGAAAACACATCATATTGTTTAAAATTTAAATAAATAAAGTGTTTGTGTTTCTAAACTCTGGATTCAAACATCAAACCTTGAAGTGAGGTCGGTCATTTCTGTTACCTGTGCCATTAAAGATGTTGCTGGATAAAGAGCTGTTCAGGTTGAAGCCTGGATTCCTGTTTTAGAAGAAAAACAAAATATTTTTCTACCAAAAACTAGCACAACACAGACAATAAAACTTTATAAAATGCAGTTAATAAAATCAATTTGTAAAGTTCTACAACTGCAAAGGGGACAGAAAGGTAATGTCTCCCAAAAAAGGGCGGAGCATCATTTTACTCCAAAAAAAGGGTGGAGCATTACCTCCCCACAAAAAAAGAAGCAGCTTTGAGCAGAGGATTAAATCAATCATCATCAACCAGGTTAAAATTTAACAACAGGAAAAAATAAATGTTTGTGATTTATTGTTATTTTTATATTTTACCTGTTAAATGTGAATGGCTGCCTCGACTGTGGCTGTTTGGGCATCCCTATGATGCTCGGAGACGACCGGCTGGGGCTCCCCATGGAGCCGCTCCTCCCTCCTCCTCTCTCTCCTCCTCCTAACCCACTCGTCTGACCCGTCGGACCGCCCACTTGCTGGTTGTGGTTTAGGATGCTCCGGCTGCTTATGGGCAGGATCCCCCTGCAGAGAAAGAAAAACGAGACCCGACGTTTGTGGGTTTGAAAAAAATGTCATGGGTGACGAGAGAAACGATGAAGAGCAGCCGGAAGACGAAGAAAAATGTAAACGCTTGATCCAAACGTGTCGATCAAACTGAAGCGACTTGGTGCGACAGACAGGAAGCTGCGTGCTGTACCTGCTGGGTGAGGGCGGCGTGTGCAGCGAGCTGGAGTTGGGGGTACTGGTGTGACTGGACAGCTGGCTGGCAGACTGGTTCAGCCCGCTCCGACTGAGCTGAGGAGCGGCGCTGCTGTTCATCCCTCGCATGGGAAACCCGAGCGCACCTGCAGCCCGACGGAAAGATGACACGGGTCAGAAATCAGAACTAATTTTGGCTGATTGTTCTTTTTATGTGACTGGTTGTGTGTTTGTGTGACTGGTTGTGTGTTTGTGTGACTGGTTGTGTGTTTGTGTGAATGCAACCTTCTCTACAAGATTTAACAATGTGTTTTGTTGTTTCACAGAGTGGATCAACAAACAACTTTAATAAATAACTAAATAAATAAATGAAACAACTATGAATTTATTTAGGATATTCTTTAATCCACACAGATTAAGATTAATTTGTTAAATCTTTTGATGAGAGGTGCTGAAGATTCCAAGTCTTTTAATTTGACAAGACCTTTTAACTTCCTGTTTGTGATTATGATGGGCTGCAGAGCTGGTGGATGTCTTTACCAGCATTAAACAGATTTGAGTGACAGCACTCGACAGATGGACCAAAACTCATCTCTCCTCTCAGGTGGACTGAAACTGGTCCAGATGTTCAGAAAGCTGCTGGAACATCAGTGTCCCTGTCCACAGTGGACAGTTCTATATCACCATGAACAGAGAGGACCAAGAAAGAAGCTCCAGAAACTTCAAGCTGGACAGAAACCTGCAGCTGTCCACATGGACAAGGCAAATGTCTTCTGGAGGACGGCTTGACGGTCAGATGAGACAAAGACCGAGTTGTTTGGACAAAAAGACAAGAAGGACGTTTGAAGGAGTCCATGTGAGACTTTCAGACCTGGGAACACTGAACCACCTGTCAGGCACAGTGGTGGGAGCATCATGGGATGGAATAATTAAGGCTACTTCCAACTTTTTCGCCTCAAGTCAACATCTGAGTGGCTGAAACTTGGACACAGTCGAGTCCAACAGGACCATGATCAGAGCAAACATCAGAACTGGTCTCTGATCGGATCAATCAGGCTGACATGAAGGCCCGACTTGAAAACTTGTGGACTCTGATTCAAAGCCAACAGGAACTGGACTCGTTTAAGAGAACTCCACCAGAACCTTGTTGGAGGAGACAAACAGCCTACGGTCCAGGAGGAACCAGCTGAGGGACATTAACCAAAGTGGAGGTAGATCAACAGTAAATGATGGAGTTTGTTTAAATGTTGTTTAATCGTTCCACTCTTGTCTGATCCGACATCGAAGCCAAACTTCTGACAGAATCTGGGTTAGTAAAACTGTGAAGGCTCGTTGTTGGAGATGAAACAACTAAAACGTCAAAGAAACAGATGGTGAGAAAGAACAGAACTAAAATCCAAGTTGAACAAATGAGACAAATTAAAACTGATCTGAAGTCAGCTCCTGGCGCTCAGTTTGACAGTAAAACATCGTGGAACAGTTTCGTCTCTTACTCTGAGGGCCGTACAAACTGGCTCCCAGCTGGGACAGCTGACTGGTGGACGAAGAGGAGGAAGACGTCAGCATCTGAACAGGAAACACAAACAGGCCGTCAGTTCGCCACTTCCTGTGCAGCCGCACGACTAAACACAGCAGCTGAAAACATCTGCAGCAGCTGCTCTTAAGAGCCTGGAGTGAGTTTACATTCAACTGGACGCTCTTCAAACTAACTACAATGACATCATAAATCATTAATCAAAACTTTTTGTTGTTATATCATAACTGGTTTACGTGGTGGAAAGTTTCAGCAGACAAAAACAATCCTCAGATAATTCAGCTGATGAAGCTCTGAGCTGACAAAAGACCAACTCAGTGAGCTGAATGAAAATCTACACATAACCAGAAATAATATTTTACATATTTATCAGATGAACATTTCTGCTTGAACGGTAAAGAAAAACAGCCGATAAGTGGATTTTACTGCAGCCTGAACTCTAAATATTAAACATATCTCCTTTTACTCGTGTGAAACATCGTGTTCCGCTTTAACGGCGTCGCCTGTCCTGCAGGAACCACGAGTCGCTTGAATCAAGGCACCGCCGGCAGGACGGGTCACACTCACGTCTTTGTCGGTCCGGTGAGGAGGGAACATGGACTGCTGGCTGTAGTAGAGGCCCGAGTCGTCCGTGTAGTCACTGTCCAGCCCCCCCTCCATGAACTTCTTCCTGTTAGCACCAAACATGCTGCGTCACCTGAGGAGAAGAAAATCGTCTGAACCAGTCCGGCAGCAGGAAGATGGATCCGTTCAATCGGTTCTGATCCGGTAAACCTGCAGACAGAGATCATCAGTCGGACTTGACGCGTGTTTTCTTTACAACCTGTTCATTCATTCAAACTTTTCACAAACTACATCTGTTTTTTTATTCACTCCACAGCTGAAATCTGGTTTGTGTCTGAATAAAGAAGAACAAAGTGTTGTAATATTTATAAACTCATCAGTTTCTCTCTGTCAGTGTCAAAATCAAACTTTAGAATTGTTTGTCCAACATTAAGTTTTCAGAACGAGACGTTAATTTAAGCTCAAGCACGAACTGAGGTTTGGCTTCTTTAAGAAGCTGTAGAAATATTTTAGTGACTACCAGTTGGACATGCAAGCGATGATGTAACTGCACATGTCTGTTAGCAAAATATCTTGTGAAGCAGTGGACAGATGGTACAGATGCTAAAGTCTGCTGTGGTAGTAGCTGAGACTCATCCCCCAACAGAGACTCTGACGGCTAAAAGGTCTTTAAGGTTTTAAAAGGAGACGACTTGAACGATCAATATTATTATTATTAATATTAATATTGGTTTTAAATGTGAAAACTTAAACTCAGATAAACCAGGATCGGTTTTAGCATCATCAGGTTTTATTGCCATGGTAACAGATAAACCCAACATTCAGTTATAAAAAGACCTGAGTGCTGAAAGTAAGTCTGTATGAAACCGTTTCAAAAAAGTCACGACAGGAAACATTATTTTAATTTGTAAAAAAAAACAACAAACGAAAAAACAAGATTTAATTTTGTTATTTTAATATCTAACATGAAGTTTAAGTTTTAATTTAATTAAATTAATCATCGTTTGAATTTGGGTCTAATAAAGGGGTGCACCGATTGCAGTTTTCTGGCCGATCACCGATTTCTAAAAAGTCTGCAGCCGATTCCGATTTTCGCTGATACCAATTTTGTTTTATAAGCGACACTGTCGGGTGCTATAAGGTCACAATGCACCTTCAATTTTTCAATATTATTTTATTGAAAAACATGAACAATATCCTAGAAACAATACAAACTTGTTTTAACTGGCCATGAGGTATGCTCTGAAATATAAATGAAGTTTATACAATTGTTAAAATTACAACAAATCGGCAAAATCAGTTTGTCATGCAAGTCTCCGCTGATTTCCCAAAATTAAGGAAATCGGGGCCGATTTATGCGTGCACCCCTAGACTAATACGCATGAAATGTATTTAATTTAAAGAAATATATAAACAAATTATTTTTTTTAAATTACCACAAACTCCAGAGACCTCCGACTGTGAAGAATTTTTATAAAACTACATAGAACAAATCAACAAAATCTATGTTTGCGACTATTTTAAAGCAAAATTTAGTTCAGATTAAATAAATATTGGTGCACCCTTCGATCATAAAAGATGTTTTGAGTTGGAATCAACAGTTAAACCTTAAAGACATTGAGGTGTCCATAAAGTTTATTCGACATCACGATGACATCAGGAACATAAAGGACAATAATATAAAACCCGAGCAGAACGCAGACTAAACGTTACATCCAAATAAACAGACACATTTTAGAGACACAAACATGAGACATCATGAGACATGTCCTCCAAAGAGACGGAGACACAAACCTGCATGAATAAAACATTAAACGTCCAAACTTTGACAAATCACAACTTCTGGCACCAACAATCTGAGACAAAGAAACATCCCATGAGTTCAACAAAACTGCTCATAAATTAATTAACGACAGACGGACAGCTCTGACACGACCTGTTCTGAAAACAAAACGTTTTCATCTATCTGACGAGTTCAATCTCAACTTTAATCCTGGTCCACCTCTAAGAACAGCTGATTTAGAAATGAACACACATAAACACATCTGAATTAAAGCCACAACAGATCTCTGGATCATGATGCTGTTCTCGGGTTGTTTAAATGTAGATTAAATGAATAAAAGTCGGTGCTGTGGTTGTGTTCATCACTTAGTTTGAACCACGACACCAAAACAAATCGGTTTTTACTCCGTGCTTCTGCTTTGTTTACAACAGCAGGTTAAAGCTCGGAAACACAAGAAACAGGCTAATCCCGGGCTTTAATTTGGGTTTTATAACACACGTCTGATTAAATCCAGAGGGAAACGAGTTCCTAAATTAACCACAAGTTCCAATTTTGATCATTTGATGTTTTAAAGCAGAAAGGCTAACGGAGGCTAAACAAGCTAATGTTAGCATCGATGGTTCAAGTCATTCTTAGTTTGTTTCCTAAAATACACAAATAAAAACTGGCTGATAATGCTCACAATTTGTTTGTTTGTGAATTTTACGTGCTTGAAATTAATTTTTTAAAGTTAATCTGTTAGTTTTAAAAAGCAATCTGAAGCTAATGCTAGCATCCGTTAGCGTAAGCTACCTCAACAGAAAGGGTTAGCCTATTAGCATGAGAGCTAAAGGTCCAGAAGGAGAGTTTAAACCGTTTCCACGGTAGAAGCCTGTCGGTACCGTGAGAGTCCGTGCGGTCCGGCGGACAGACCGCGGTCACGCCATCCGCGCTTCAGAGTTCCTTCTTCTTCTTCGTGGTTTTTTTTTTTTTTTTTGGGAGGTTGACAGAAACCGGAAGTTGCGCATCACCGCCACCAGCCGGCATGGAGTGTAAATGTATGTTCAGACTAATCAGTTTATGTTTATTTGTCATATTCGTTTAGGAAGAGAAGAACCGTCGTGACTCGCTAAAAAAAAAAAAAAATCAAAGAACAAACCAACAAGAAAATACTAAAAGCATGCAATAAGGGTACACAAAGAAAGTACCCCCCAAAAAAGGAAAAAAGTAATTATACATATACCACACGGGTTGTGTGACAGGTTATTGCACAGGCAGTGACTTTGAGGTTGAATTATTAGTTAGTTATTGTCACTTGTTCAGTGTTATTTAATATTTATTGAGAGTTCAGTAATCTGACAGCTTGTGGATAATGTCTGTCCTTTAGTCTGTTTGTGCGCGACGACAGACTCCTGTATCGTCTGCCTGAGGGTAGATGGAAGAGTCCTTGTGCTGGGTGGGTGTGGTCCTTCATGATGCTGCTTTACGCAGACATCAACTGTGGTAGATGTCCTGGATGGTGTGGAGACTGTTACCAGTGATGTCCTCTGCTGTTTGCACCACCTCTGTAGTCCAGCTCTGGCTGGTGCAGTTCTTGAACCACCCTGTGATGCAGCCTGTCAGCAGACTCTCCATGGTGCACCTATAGAAGCTGGTGAGGATGCTGGTGTTTGTACCAAACTTCTTTATTTTTCTTAGGAAGTAGAGTCTTTGTCTGGCTTTCTTGACCACAGTGTCTGTAAAGTCCAGGACAGTTCCTCGGTGATGTGAACACTGAGGAACTTGAAGCTGCTGACCTGCTCCACCTCAGCATTGTTCATGTTGATGGTGGAGTGCTGGCCTCCATGTTGCTTCCTGAAGTCCACTATCATCTCCTTTGTTTTGATATTTTCCTGACACCAGCTGGTCAGTGATTTCACCTCGTCTATATAGGCACTCTCGTCATTGTTGGTGATGAGGCCCAAGATGGTGATGTCATTGTATACTTGAGGATGACGTTAGAGCTGTGCTTGGTGGTACAGTCGTGTACAGTATATAGTGAGTACAGGAGTGGACTGAGGACACAGCCCTGAGGTGTACCGGTGCTGAGGACTAGTGTGGAGGAGAGGTGACTGCCGATTCTCACTGCCTGTGGTCTGTTGGTGAGGAAGTCCAGTATCCATCAGCAGATGAACTTCTCCAGGCCCAATGTGTTGGAGACCAGTTTGGAGGGCATTATAGTGATGAATGCTGAGCTGTAGTCAATGAAGAGCATTCTTCTCACATACGTGTTTTTCTTCTGCAGATGGCTGAGGGAGGTGTGAACTGCTAAAACAATGTGAAGTGTAGGGGGTCCAGGTGTCAGGGAGGGAGACACAGATGTGAGTTTTGATAATTAGCTCAAAACACTTCCATGATGACCGATGTGAGTGATATGAGCCGAAAGTCATTAAGGCCCTGAAATCATCCACATGCCTGGTTGTGCCGGAGCTGCGAGCTCCACCGCCTCCAGACGACTTGGCGGAAAAGCCTGCCGCCCCTCGCTCAGCCCGCCAAGACCCGGTCTGGCCTCGTTTTCCAGCTGTGATGTGGTAGCTGTCTGGAGCAGCAGCTGACTCGCTGAAGACACCTGTGTCCAACTACACCCCCGTCACGAAGGTGGAGGAGCTTGGTTGAATGGAGTTTGGTTGAAGGACGTGTTAGAAGGAATTACAAAACACCAACTGTGTGTTTTTAAAGAACTTGTTAGAAAAGTTGCTAAAACTCAGGTGTTCTCCTCAGCTCGTTAACCAACGTTTGTGAGGGAAGTTAAACTAACGAGACTAACCAGGTTAGTCTGGGTTAAACTGGTTAGTTAAGTCGTTTGAAGCAGCAGCGGCTGTGCAGAAATCATCAGAAACTAAAAGTTAACGAGAGAAACATCATTATGATCCAACCTGCTGGCTTCTTTCACCTCCATGTGACCGGAAAACAAGAGCAGGACTTCCGGTATTTCAAAATAAAACTCGTTTGTGCAAATTGACTGAAATTTGTTTTATTTTTTTTAAAGGAGTATTTTCAAACATTGGTGCAGTTGGAGGACATGGAGGGACAAGTTGTTCTAGTGAGGATGATATGGAGAACTTGATGTTTTGAGTTTGAATAAATCAATTTTAGTTTGTTCTCATTAATTTATCAAAAATATCAACAACACAGCTGTTAAATAGTTCATTAATTAACTGAAGATTAGGGTTCTCTAAACTCACTCTGCAACACAGAACAGTAAAAAATATTTAATAAATCTGCAGGTTTCACACATTGAACTGAACATAGAACAAAATATCTATCCATCTTTAACCGCTTATTCCATTTTGGGTCACAGGGATCGCCGGTGTCCATGTCCAGCAATCACAGTGCGAGGGGCGGGGGACACCTTGGACAGGTCGCAAGTCCATCACAGGGACACTTATAGACAAACAAGACAAATAAACATTCATTCTCTCTCTCTCTCACCGAGGGACAATTTAAAGTCACCATCAGTCTAACGTGCAAGTTTTTGGTCTGTGGGAGGAAACTGGAGTACCTGGAAAAAACCCACACATGCACGGAGAATGAGCTGACTCCACCCAGAAGGGATTTGAACCGTCAACCTTCTC
>JARVLU010000646.1:953644-967360 GCA_031762415.1 Simpsonichthys santanae | reverse complement strand
TGCTCCTCGGCCTCGTCGCTCTGCACCCGCAGGTTGATGTACTTCTCGCGCAGCTCCGACAGCTGGTCCCGGACCTCCTCCAGCTCCTTGGCCTGGCAGCCATCTTTGACGTTCTTGTTCTTCAGGACCACCTGGGCGCGCAACTTGTAGCGCTCAAACTCGTCCTTAAGCTGCTGCAGCTCCTGCTGGTGGACCAGCGCCGAGGTTCGGGTCGGGTCCTCCTCGGAGTCAACCAGGTCCTGGATGTTCTGACCCGGGTTCCTCTGAGCCGCCAGCAGCAGCTTCTTCACAGTCCGCAGCTTCTCCTTCAGCGCCGCCACGTTCAGCTGCGCCTCGTCAGAGCTGAGGTCGGCGCCGGACCTGCTGGAGGCGGCGATGGCCAGAGTCTTGTTCTCCAGGTCCAGCTGCAGGACCCGGTCCCTGAGTCTTTGAGCCGTCTGCTGGTCCCGCTGCCGGGCCTTCTCGCAGGAGCCCAGCAGGTCCGACAGCTCTGAGACCCGCTGCTCCAAACCGGCCACCCTCAGCTCTGCAGCCTGGGCCCGCTCACGGGTCCGGTCCTCCGCCTCGCACGCCTGCACACAGAACCAGAACCGTTTTAAGGGTCAGGTCTCATCAGAACCAGGTCTCACCTTATTCTGAGTGATGTGGTTCTGATCAGGACCTGGTCCTGGTCTTACCTTCTTGCTCTCCGTGTGGATCTGCTGCTGGAAGGAGGTCTTGAGCTCCTGCAGCTCTCGCTGCAGCTCCTCCATTCTGGGATCTGGTTTCTGCTGCTCCTCCTGGAGGACCTGCAGCTTCTTCCACAGCTCATCCCTCTCCTCCCTCACCTGATTCAGGTGAGTCTCAAACTCCGCCCCCCGGTCCAGGGCCTGTGAGGAGGCGAGGAGGGCGTCGCTGGCGTCGTGGAGGCGCAGCTCGGCGTCCTGCCGCAGGTCTCGCTCCTGCTGCAGGAGCCTCTGCAGCTCCCGGAGCTGCTGGCCGTGGTCTCCCTGCTCCTGCTCGCGCTCGTGCTGCTGCGTGATGATGCGAGCGCGGCTCTCCGCCAGCTGCTGCTGCAGGGAGCACAGCTCCGCCTCCTGCTGCGTTGTCACGGCAACCAGGCGCTCCTGCAGCTCCTCCACTTCCTGCTTCACCTGACGCTTGTCAGCCTGGAAACTCGCCTCCATCCGGGACTTCTCCTGGGTCACGGTGGCCAGGGACGCGGTGAGCGTGCTCAGTTGGCTCTTCAGTTGAGCCAGGCGGCGGTCTGCTTCTATACTGGTCGGGGGCGGAGCCTGTTGATTCCCCTCCTCCACGCCACTGCTACAGTCAGCGTCAGCCTGCAGAGACAATGGACACGTTAAACTGCGGCCGCTGTTTGTGGACCTTTGTTTTGTTCTGGTGGACGTACGGTGGAGCTGGACCTCTGACCCGGTTCTCCTTGGTCCTCCTCACTCTGCTCCCCCCTCGTGGTCTCGCTGGCCACGTCCACAGACGCCGTCGTGTCCTCGCTGTTCTCGCTGTGCAACGAGCAGCCGTCCAGCAGGTCCACACCTCCGGTGGCATCCTGCCTCTGCCGGTTCAGGTCCATGTCCTGGGTCACAGTCAGGACCTTCAGGCTGGCCTCTAGGGCCTCCTTCTCCTTCAGGAGGCTCTTGTAGGCCCGGACTACATCCTTAAAGCGGGTCTGGTACTGGACCAGCTGCTTCTTCTGGGACTCTATGGTGTCCAGAAGCTCCTTCCTGTTGGGACCACCCACAAAACTCATCCCAAACTTGTCCATGTCTGAGACAGTCTGGAGGAGCGCACCTGGGTCTGGAGGAGCGCACCTGGGTCTGGAGGAGCGCACCTGGGTCTGGAGGAGCGCACCTGGGTCTGGAGGAGTCCACCTGGGTCTGGAGGAGCGCACCTGGGTCCGGTCACACTGGTTCCATCGTCTTGTGGTACTGGAGCTTGCAGCTGATAGGAGACAGACTTTAGAACCTGAAATAAAGAACAGAGGACAGGCTGAGACAAAGGGGGACATTTGTCTTCATCTTTAGTTGTGAGACACTGTGTCTTTAAGAGATGTCAACAACAGCAGCAGCAGAGTATTTACCAAACACACAAAATAATTAATGCTAGTGTAACTACTTTTAGCTAGCCTTTTGCTACTTTTAGCTTCAGAGCTCAGTTTCAGCAGTATTATTTCACAACAACAGAAAACCCGTTCCGGGTCACTAGTTTCGGCTGAATTTAATGTTCAGCGTCATTTCCGGTTTATTTCTATTTTCTTTGAAACGATGGAGCTTACACACCGGACTCGTTCGGTTCTGAACGGTCTTAGCTGCCGGTTCGATCCGGTTTTTATCGTAAAAAAAATCAACTCGTAGAATCAACAGCCGGTTGTGAAAGCGCGGGAACCACAAATCAAACAAAGTGATTGATCCTCTATCGACAAGAAGCCGATCGGAAATCAATCTTCCGACAAATCTCTGTAATTTAAGGTAAACTCACCAAACGACGGTCAGCTGCGGGCTGCAGCGACACCGGAAAAAGGAGCAGCTGGAGGCGGGGCTTAAATGCTGCGTTCATACAATGGGAAATTACGGATTCAAGATAAAAGTTTTTTCTTTTCTTCCCATTTTTACAGCACTTAATTTGATTTTTCCAAGAGTTTAGTGTGGAAGAAAATTTCTGACACTTTGAAGAAAATGTGATAATTCTGACTTTAAAGTTTTAAACTTAGAATTATGACAGTGTATCTTTAGTTCTCTGTTGTAAAGGAGTCCCTGAGGCTCAGTGGGATCAACCTGTGGAAATAAAGGTTGAATGAATACATGAATGACTGTATCTCAGTTATGAGTTAAAGACATTATTATGACATATGAACAATTGAACTAAAAAAATCTGAGTGAATTTTATTGTTATGGTTTTGTATCTTGTAATAATGACTAAATGCTAATGATGAACGAGTTTAATAAATCATAAAAACGAACATTTACCTCAATATTATCACTTTGTTTTTTAGAATTATGTTTTGAATAGCAAATATGATCTGAAAACACATCATTATTGAAATACAAAAGCATCATTTAGCCGAAGTTTGACTTTTTACCTTGACATTAGTCATGATCAGGAGTTTAAAGTCAAAATCAAATGAAAAGTTATATGTGAGTTTAAAAGTAGAACTGCTCATATGAAGATGTTTTAATACGAATTCAAACGTTTTAAAGCTCACAACATCGACTTTAAACTCCTAATTAGGATTTATCACGTTACAGTATTTTCTTTTCAGCGCTTAGTTCACGTGTCTAAATTTAAACTGGAAAAGGTCAAATTATTTTATTTTTTCTTTAATTTTCTTGCCCATTAAACTGGATATTTTTTTAAATAACTGAATTAAGTTAAACTAAGAATTAAAAACAAAAACAATTATGCAGAAAAATGCAGTGTTAATGATTTTTGTTTTATTGTTGAAGGTTTATTTATTTTTGTTTGGCTTGTATTTTATTCTGCTTAAATAAAATGTGGTTTCTATGTAATAAGGAAAAAATAAAAGTCAGACTGCGTTATTAAGCTCAGAAGTTGGTATTTTTAGGCCCTCTTTTTGTCCTATTCTTTCTTTATTTATTTGGTGTCAGTTTAATGTCATTTCTTGTTTTGCAGCTAAAACGAGTCCAGAGCCTGAATTCGTGCCCTTTTCTGTGTAACACAAACGCAACGTAACGTCTTCTGTTAAAAATAAAATCCAGTCGTTTATCTTGAACAGACTGAGAATCTTCACCAGCTGAACCCAAACGCAGCACACGGTGTTGTTCTGCGCGCTGTTAATAAAGTTCTTTCAAAGTGGTGACGTCATATGTTCCGCGTTGGCCTGGACGTGGCAGTGAGGAGGAGCAGCAGCGCCCTCAGTTCTCTGCTCCGCCTGTCTCAGTCTGTTCCCCCGGTTCAGGCAGCAGTTTCTCGGACTGAACGGCTCGCAGCCTCCGCCGTCGGCTTGTCATCTCCTCCTGCCGCCTCTTCGGAACACTTTGACCAAAATGGGTCTGACCATCTCGTCTTTATTCTCCAAGTTGTTCGGGAAGAAGCAGATGAGGATTCTGATGGGTGAGCGCTGATGCTAGGCTAATGCTAGGCTAACTTAGCTCCGAGCTAACCGGTACAGGGGTGAGCGACTCAGAAGTCGCTCTGTAGCCGAACTTATTTTACTAACCAGTCCGAGTTGACGTGTGTTCTCTAAACGACTCCTGTCAGGTTAAAGGTTTACTTCGACTTTTACCCACAATTATTAAAAACAGTTTAGCTCGTTCCGTTAGCATTAGCAGCAGCTAACGGTCAGTGCTAACGGAAGCAGCTGAACATCAGCTGCAGATGGTTGCTTCTTCACCTTCTGCTCCTGTCACAGTTCATCAGTCGACCTGGTTTAACTGTTTCAACTCCCTGTTTCTGTTTTCACTTGAACTTAATCTGCTTGGAGATATTTACACGACTTCAAACCCAGTTTAATGAGTTTTTAAAGTGTTTTACAGATAAAGTAGTAGTTTTTGTCTATTGCAGTGAAAAGTGTCTCTAAAGCCAAACATTCATAACATTCATATTATAAGTTGTATTCAGATGCTGGAAATGAAAGAGGAGTCAAAGTGCTGCACATGTGATTACAAAATAACTTTGAAAGGTTAAAACAAAGATTAGATCTAGTAAAAACAAGATCAGTCAAAACAGCTTAGATCAACAAGGAGCGGGTTTCAGAGGCTGCGGGAGCTCATCAGAGCAGCAACATGAAGTTCATTCTCCTCTGAGCCTCTTTGGACCTCAGCACCTCCAGGATCAGCTGACCTAAGACGAGGATCAAGGAGAGCGACCTGGTGGCAAAGACTATTTCCTGAAATCTTTCTAGCTGTGGTTCTAAAGTTTTTTCCAGGGCTAACCCTGTTCCTGCTGGGACTCGAGTCCAGCTGATGTTTCGGGTCGACCCACGTGGTTTTTCTGTGGTCCATACTGATGTTTATCCACAGTTGAGATCCAGAACCCGGGGATTGAAACAGTTTGTATTTTTAACATTTGGTTCTGATGCTGGAAGTGTCTGGTGGGTGTGTTTGATAGAAGGCAGGTGTCACGCATGTCCCAAACACATGGATCCTGTAGGACAGAAGTCCCCAACCCTGGTCTTCGTGGACCACTGTCCTCCAGCTGTCAGCTGTTTCCCTGCTTCAAGACACCTCACTGAAATAAGGGATTACCTTCTCAGAATAAAACCTGCAGAACAGTGGCCCACGAGGACCAGGGTTGGGGACCTCTACTGCAGGGGACAGTTTAAAGATGAAGGGTGATCAGGTTTCAGCTCTTTGTCTGAAGGTGAACTTCCTGAAGTCTTTGTCCTGAAGAGACACTGAATTTATGAAAGACCTCGGAGTTGGAGCAGATGTTTCAAGCCTGGATTCAAATCCAAACATCATCATCAAACAGCCTGATCTCATATTGATGGGCTGCTTAGATGTTGGACAGACCTGTCCTCATGGCCTCAGCTGTGGGGCGGGGGTGAAGACATCCCTGTGTTGTACCCAGCACCGTTCAGGAGGATCCAGTGGAAGAACCAGACCATGTATCCAGAACTGTTTCTCAGAAGCGAGTGTAGCTGCCGTCAGAGCCACATCAGGTCCGTGGTTTGGGCCAGATCGGCCTACAGGAGCCAGGACGTTCATGTTTCCTTAAAATGAAGAAAATGTTGGTGTCCCTGAACCTCACGAGCAGAACACAACTTTAAACTCATGGACTGAAAGGCCGGTCTGGTTCTGACTGACGTCTGAACAGGCTTTGGGACTCCACCTTTGTCTCCAAAGCTTCAGGTGGACTCTGTGGCTCTGCACTGAAGGAAGTGTTGAAGGAGAGAAGGTTCAAGTGAATAAACGAGTCCAAAGTGTCAGCTGGTTTAATAATCTGATCAGAGAGATGTTTAATGAACAGAAATCTGTTTGAAGTTTCTGCTGGTGTCCTCCAGGGAGCAGTGTTGGGTCTGAAATGTTCAAATAAACTGAATCAAATCTTCTAAACCAGAACCAGCCTCTTTAATCTGAACCAGGCTCTTTAATCTGAACCAGGCTCTTTAATCTGAACCAGGCTCTTTAATCTGAACCAGCTCTTTAATCTGAACCATCTCTTTAATCTGAACGGCAGTAATAATCTGGTGTGACATGATGATTGATCAGGTTTCTCTTCTTGCAGTGGGTCTGGACGCTGCTGGAAAAACAACAATTCTTTACAAACTGAAGCTGGGAGAGATCGTCACCACCATCCCAACAATCGGTAATAATCAGATTATTGATCAGATCTGCAGCTTCCTCTTTGATCCATTCTCCTCCACACGAGCTCCCAGAACACGTCTCACACAGCATGTGCCCAGAACCGTGACTGCTCAGAACTTCATGGCTCCCATCTCTGATCCACCGAGGCCAACACACAGCTGTCCTCAACACTGGAGGAGATCCAGGAGGAGATCCAGGAGGAGATCCAGCAGGAGACGCGGGCGGTTCTCTGTGGCGGCGCAGGAACATTTTCCCGCTGCGGTCAGAAACGGAGGCGGGCTCTTTGTAACGTCTGCAGACGCCATGCGGTGTTTATAAAATAAATGTTCAGGCCCCGTGAGGAAACCAAAAGACTGGAGCTCCTGGGGGCGGGGCTTCTCAGGAGCTCTGCTCTGCAGGTTCTCCTGGAATCCATCGGCTCCACTCGGGTCGACCCGACGCAGGCTCAGTCTTTCCATCGGGGGGTCCCACCAGCTTCCAGCTGGATTCTTAGAACCTCCTCAGCTGAGGTTCCTGTCGAGCTGAAGATCTGCCGTCAGCAGACTCTGGACACCGATTGGTCAGAGAGAGACGTCAATCATGGAGCTCCTCCTCCAACGGAATCAAACTCCTTAGAACTGCACATTTAGTTCTTTAAAAAAATTAAAATGTGTCCAGATGTTTGGACAGAGTTCAGATGGTTCTGACCCAAACAGACGATTCACGGATCTGACCAGCAGAGGGAGGGGGTCTCGACTCATCCGCCATGTTTTTAGACGCGCAGCAGAGGACGGCGAGCGTGCAGGACTTTGTTTCTCCTTTACCCATCATAGAACTGAGCCGGGTCCAGTTAGGGTGAAGAGTCGTGTTGAGACTGGAGGTTCTGAACAAGAGAACTTCTTGAGGAGCACAGAGAAGGCTGAAGAACTCTGAAGAACCCTGTGAGAGCTGCTGAAGCTCGAACCTCCTCCAGAGCGGCCCGTCTCTGTAGATTCACACGTTCCACCTGTGGACCACGGTCTGATGATGTAACAGAACTTGAAGTGGACCTGGTCTCTGAGCAGTCAGGACTGTAGAGGGGCTGAATGTGGACAACGTGTCTTTGGGGGACACGTGGAGAACGCTGTGCGGTCAGCGTCTCACCTGCAGCGTCACCAGGTGTGTTTGTGTTTCAGGGTTCAACGTGGAGACGGTGGAGTACAAGAACATCTGCTTCACGGTGTGGGACGTGGGCGGTCAGGACAAGATCCGGCCTCTGTGGAGACACTACTTCCAGAACACGCAGGTACGTCCAGGCCCGGTGGGCCCGCCAGGTTCTGTTTGGGTTCTGGTACCAGCGGGCCAGGTTCTGTTTGGGTTCTGGTACCAGCGGGCCAGGTTCTGTTTGGTCTCCAGTGAAAGGCTCAGGAAGTTAAATCACGAGGTCGTCCATCTTTGTTTTGATCCAACTGGACGATTGCAGCTCCTGTGGAACCGCAGCCGAACTCTGTCAGAGAAGCTAAAACTGAGGCACGACCAGCAGAAGCTAAAGTTGTCATAACTACAGCTACAAACACCCGAATGCTAGCTACAAGTAGCATTAGCCTGAGCACCCTGCAGCTGAAGGAGCCTCTGTTCAGCCTGTTTGACAAACTGATTATTGATTTGGAAGCTGATGAGTCCATGGATCAATAACTGATGGGTGAACAGCTGGTCCAGTCACATGATCAATAGTCTTTATTGATTATCACTGACTGACAGCTGAGACTTTGACTTATCAATCAGTGATTGGTTTGATTGGCAGCTCGGCTGATGTCATCATGTATTGATCAGTGATTGGTTTGTCTGCAGGGTCTGATTTTCGTGGTGGACAGTAACGACAGAGAGAGAGTCGCTGAATCAGCTGAGGAGCTCTCCAAGATGGTGAGTGGTCCCGCCCACCGAGGTTCTGTCTCAGCCAATCAGAGCCCATCATTTAACACTGATGCATCATCGGTGACATCACGGGTCATGTGACTCCTCTCAGATCCAGGAAGACGAGCTGAAGGACGCGGTTCTTCTGGTGTTTGCAAACAAACAGGATCTTCCCAACGCCATGGGGGTCAGCGAACTCACCGACAAACTGGGCCTGCACAGCCTCCGCAGCAGAACCGTAAGGATCCATAATCTATACACTTTCCAGTACCAGAACCTTCTGGTCTGACAAGATGTTCATCAGAACCATTAAAAACTAAAAGCTGAACCACTAGAAGCAGGTCTTTATATAAAACACAACCAGAACCACCAGCTGAGGTCCAAACGGTTCTCTGGACTAAGCAGCAGTCACAGAACAATCTGGACCCACAGACGTGGGCGGAGACAGCGCCGTTCTAAATAAAATCCTGTTTGGATCTCACCATGAAAACTAAAACTCATGTTGATGGAGAACCAGGTCCTGGTTTCTGGATTCTGATCCACACCGACCCTAGCCCTCAAAAAAAAAAAAATTTAATCTTTTACTGCTTTTGTAAGCAAATCAGTTTGACATGATTTAAAAACATGTTTCAAAGAAAGGAACATTTAAGATTTCTTGTTTATTAACAAGAATCAGCAGATTATTGTTCTTATAACAAGTAAAATATTTTACTTATAATATATTTTACTTTTTGTATTTTACTTATAATATATTTTACTCATTATAATATACTTATAAGTAAAATATTATAGTATACTTATTATATTTTACTTATTTTATTATACTTATTTTACTTAAATTTTACTTATATTATACTTACTATATTTTAATATTTTAGTTATGATTTTACTTATATTTTAATAATATTTTAGTTATTGTAATATGTAATATTTTAGTTATGCTGTTATTATATTTTAGTTATTTTGATATTTTAGTTATATTCATTCAACCTTTATTTAGGCAGGTTAATCTCATTGAGCCTCGAGGACTCATTTACAAGAGAGACCTGGCAACAAACTAAGGATGATGACAACAACAACAACAACAACAACAACAGTAGATTTTACTTGGACAATCAACAATAGACAATCAGAAGAGAGAAATAGATTTGTTTTATTTTTAACAAGTTAAAACAAAGATGTCAAAAGTTGCTAAAACAGACAATGAGGCAGATGTAGAAGATCAAGAACAGGAACATGTCTGCATTGGTTTTTGCCAGGATTCCAACAGATTCAGTTTCTTATTATATTTTAGTTATAATATTTTACTTGTTCTAGTAATAAAGGGTTGTCGGCGGCGCAGCAGCTGAGTCCCGTTGGGCTTCAGGTGGGTCAGTGATCCATCTGAACTTGGCTGAACTTTTTTTTTTTTTTAACTCTTTCAACCAGCCGGTCAACGCGCAGTCAAACAGCCGACACGACCCGGCCCGTCTGGTGCGCCCGGGTTAGAAAAGCCAGCTCTAGATCCTGTGTGCACGCTGGGCAGCAGAGGCTCAGACCTTGAAGACAGTCATTTTCAAACACGTGTCCGAGGCTGCAGGTAACTCACCTGGTTTTGTTTGTTTCTTGTTTTAGTGGCACGTCCAGGCCACCTGTGCCACCCAGGGTACCGGTCTGTACGAGGGTCTGGACTGGCTGTCCAACGAGCTGTCCAAGCGTTAGACCACCTGACAGGAAGCTGGTGTCACAGTGTCCAAACGGAGGAGGGGGCGGAGCTTATCACAAGACTGTTTCTGGTTATTTTTGTTTTTTATAAATTATAAACGTGTCTGCAGCAGGAAGTGATGTCATGGACTCTGAGCTCACCTGGTTTCCCATCATCCTCCTCTTCTGTTCTTTTTAATCAGCATGTTTTAACTCCAGATCATGTGACAGGACGTTGTTGGGGGGGGGGGGTGAAAGGGCGGGGCTTACGACAGGTGGGTACGGTTACCTGGTCATGTGATGACTCATTCCACAGAGCCGGACCTGACGGCCTCTCATTCCTTATTAATGTGAAGAAGAAGATGACCGTGATGCAATAAAGGTTTTTTTCTTCTCACATTTGGACTTTTATTTCTGTTCAGGATGTTCAGACACTTTATTTACAGACAGTAAACAAAAACAAGCTCCGCCCCCTCGCCGCTGCGGCCCCTCTACACGCTGACCGGTTGGTGCTGGTGGTTCTGGCGCTTCACCACGAACACCTTCTGACCCGAGATGGTGGCCACGTAAACGAAGTCGTCCAGGATCACTGCGGAGAGACGCACGGGTCAGCTGGTTCTGGACGGAGGACGTCTGCGTCACAGCTGAAGCTGAAGTTTGTGACGTGAAAAACAGCAAAACACAAGCTGGACGCTAAAATCTGCTCCACTAGAAAAACTTGCCAAAGGCTAAAAGAAGCCAAATGGCCGAAGTTTAACACCAGTGAAGAAAATCTCATTTCAGTAAAAGTGAATTTTTCAAGTTGTAAGTCCTGAATGAGCCGAATGGTAAAAGTAGCTAAATGTCAGCTGAAGAGCCTCCAAACAGGAAAGCATGCAGGCGACAACTGGTTTGTGTTCTGATTGTTGGACCAGAACCAGCTCTGGCCCTGAACATGTAGGAACCGAAGCTCCGGCAGGTGTGTCGTTACCTGACATGCGCTTGAAGGGGGCGTCGGCCGATCCTGACGACCTGAAGCGACAGGCGGTCCGAACCATCTGCATGATGACTCCAGCTGTGTGCTCGTCGTTCTCTAGCTCACCTGCGGACTGAACGGACTGGTTCTGTCAGAGGTCTGGTCTAAAACCTTCAGTGTACGGAGAGCCATTAGTGCCATCACGGGGCCGGACTGGGCCCAGAAGGTCACGTTCAACTCCCTGCCGTTCCCACATGTCCTGGTGTCTGAGCAAGACACCCAATCCCTAATTGCTCCCTGGGCGCTCACATAACCGCCCACTGTTCCACCTGGGTGAATGTCAGGTGTGGTGGGTTAAATGCAGAGAACTCATGTCATCATCGTGTGGGAACAAACGATGACGACAACACACAGCACTTTATCGTTTAATTTCCTCATTAAATGTAAACTAACTAAAGAGGTGTTTAAACAGCCTCCACGTGATGGAGCTCAGAGGGTCACTCAGACACTACCATGCTGAACTTTAGTGTCTCTGATACTGATTGAATCAAAGCTGCTGGTGGCGGCCATTTTGAATCTGGTTAGTGACAGATTCATTATTTAAAAAAAAGTTTAATTTAAAAAAGGCTAGATCAAGCATTAAGTGTTTTTCAATCTTTAAATATAAAAGATTAACTGTGAACGCTCAGAGGTGAATTTTGGCCCTTATCGTTCTCCGTACAACAGTTTCACTGCCTGAACACGGTTCGGTCCAGAAACGATCAGAACCTCGGCGTGTTTTTAACACTCACGGCCAGAACTCCGTCCTCACTGATCACCAGGTACCCGAGCTGGTCCGGGATCCGGTCCAGACCCGCCGTCAGCGCCGCCGTCGTCTGAAACAAACCAGGAGCACCTGAAGCTGAAAGGCTAACACGCGTCTAGAAACTCCGAGCTTCCGTGAACGTCCCTCTAAAGAAACATTAATACTGTATAAAACTAGAGAACTTTGAAAACTCACCATCTTGTTTTCTGCCGCTGCTGTTTCCACAAACTGCAGCTTACTTCCGCTGTATCTGTCCGCGTGACCCCCCACGTGACCGCGCTGACGCAACAGCTCATATGACCGATTGATCCGAAGCGAGCAGCTCCGAGATGGCGGGCCGAGGAAAACTGATCGCTGTCATCGGCGACGAGGACACCTGCACGGGCTTCCTGCTCGGTGGGATCGGAGAGCTGAACAAGAACCGGAAGCCGAACTTCTTGGTGGTGGAGAAGGACACGAGCATCACGGAGATCGAGGAGACGTTCAAGTAAGGCCGAGCGCCTGCAGATATACCAGACTCCGGTTAAAAATCACCTGTTTTAAGATTCTCTTTACTGCCATTTAGTAAGACAAACGGTCAAAATCTGAATGTAATCTGGTGTGGTTCGTTTGGGCCCGTCTGTTCTGTGACAACCAGATTCTGTTCGAAAATCGTCTGTTTTAATCGCTGCATTAGAACGACCTTTGTTTCAAGGTAAATTAACAAAAACCTGAATGGAGTCTGGTGTGATTCGTTTTTAGTCCGTTAGGCCCCTGTGGCTGAACCAGACTCTGTTAAAAAAAATCATCTGTTTTAAGTTTTAATGCCTGTTTACCCTCATAGGCATGCTAATTTTTTTTTTTTTTTTTTTTTTTTTTTTTTTGTCAGGTGTGGAGGTTTTAAGATCCGACGGTTCTTCTGTGACTGAACCGAGCTAGTCATAAATCATTTGTTTTAATCTGTAACTGCCTAATTATCGAGGTAATCCATGCGCAGACTGTATTTTATTAAATGTATGCATGGAGCCTGGTGTGGTCTGGGGCCGATAGGTCCCCGTGACTGAACCAGACTCCATTCATTATTTTTCGTGTTTTTAGGTGCTCATGGTTTCCAGAAGTTGATACAAGTTTTCCAGTCGGTGAATAACTCGGGAAAAGAAGAAGTTCGTTTTTTATCTTTGAAATTGTAGCAACACAAGCTATAATTTGTTTTATGTTTATGTCTAATTGGCTTTAAGAATGTGTTGGACTCCTGGCAAGGACCAATGCAGACATGTTCCTGCTTTTAGTTTTCTACATTCGCCTTTTATTTTACCTGTTTTCACAACTTTTTTTTTTGCCATCTTATTTAATCTTGTTTAAAAAAAATCTGTATGCCTCTTCTGATTGTCTTTTGTTGTCATCATTCTTAGTTTGTAGCCAGGTCTCTCTTATAAATGAGTCCTTGAGGCTCAATGGGATTAACCTGCCTAAATAAAGGTTGAATGAATGAATGAATCAGCTGAGAAAAATAATATGAACATATTTTTACGAAACAACAGTTGTCATTTTATACATTTAATAATTTTATTAAATCCAAACTCCTCGGGTTTTCATAAATAAACATTATCTGATCAATAAACCGAACGTGTAAATAAGAAAAAATAAAATAGTTGAAGAAGAAGTTTGTTCGGAGCTGAAGGTCTCCCTCTCTGCAGGAGCTTCTTGGCTCGGAGTGACATCGCCATCATCCTGATCAATCAGTTCATCGCTGAGATGATCCGCCACGCCATCGACGCCCACATGCAGTCCATCCCCGCCGTCCTGGAGATCCCGTCCAAGGAGCACCCGTACGACGCGTCCAAGGACTCCATCCTGCGCCGCGCCAAGGGCATGTTCTCAGCCGAAGACTTCCGATGAGCAGCCGAAGATCTCGTGTGTTGACGTGTCACTCCTGTCAGTCGATGTTTTCCAGGAAGTCAACATTCAACTGTCACCTTTTAGGCTCCGCCCTCTCAGCTGTTCTGCCCCGTCAGTGTTTGTTCCTCGTGTCTTAAATTATAAAAAGTTGTTTAATGAAATAAATATGTTGTGAAATTCAGTTGTTGTTCAGTTTGCATGTGTGTGTGTGTGTGTGTGTGTGTGTGTGTGTGTGTGTGTGTGTGTGTGTGTGTGTGTGT
>JARVLU010000646.1:78826-91215 GCA_031762415.1 Simpsonichthys santanae | reverse complement strand
TTAGCCTTTAAAAAGCCTCACTCCCAAATCTGCTTCTTTAGATTGAGAAAGCTCCTCGGATGAGGATCGAAACGTTTTCATGCTACAAATAAAGTCCAGTTGCTTTTGTATTGAATCTTTTTCCAGTTGAGCTTTGTAAAGTGTTTAATGTTCTGTTGGTTTTCAGGTGCATTACCTGTTCGGTGGAAACCCTGGGAAGTCGTGTTCTCCTAAGATGCGCTTGGATGACTTCTGGTCCCTCAAACTTTGTCGGCCCTCCAAAGAATACCTGCTTCGCCACTGCAGATACCTCATCAGAAAATACAGGTCTGCAGCTTTTTTTTTGTTTTGTTTTAACCATTGTTACTGCTTCCACTGTTCTGTGCAAAGTCTTTGCTTTAAAGGGTCTCTTCAATACTTGAGGAACCTTTCACACTGGATGACAACCCTACAATGCTTTCCATGACCTTTTAGACTGTGGCCTACTGTAAATTTGGATCTGGGTCCGCTGGTTTATGTCCCTAGTTGCAGAGCGAAGAGGGGGAATTGTAAATACCTTCTGTCCATGTATATTGTGAGCATAACTTGGAAAAATAAGATAGGTACCTACTTCCGATTTGGGGTGTGGCTACATGCGCAAGAAAGGTTCCTTACAACAATTGTGTTGCCAAATCAAAATCATAGATGACTGCCACCATATACAAACGTAAACTGGCCACCCACGGCGTTTGAGGAAACCGCTTTTTGTTTTTTTGTGACAAAAGTATAGTTTTCTCAAATGATTTTGGTGGCCAAAGACTTATATATGGTGTCCAAAGCTACCATTAGCCACCCCCTAGCTTTTCCATGGCACCACCATTGGTGTATAAAATTGCTCCCTCCACTTAAAGGATCTGTCACTCTGTGCTGCCTCAAAAAAGAACTAAACAAAGTGGATAATTCCCACCCACTTGAAAATGTTGTATCTCACCAAGAACATTAAGGTTTACTTGCATTTCCTGTTCAGAAACATTTATCACAAAACCTATATTCACTATTTAAATCCCTCAGACAAGGGACATTGATGTACCACTGTAAATGTGAATAGCTTCAAAGTTAAAATAATTTGTTTAAATTTCCATCCATTATCTTCCGCTTATTCCTGAGGGTAGTTAGAAAATTACTAGGTGGCGCTCTTGAGCCGTTTCTTTTGCAATTTTGGCCACACCCCCAAAATACATAATTTTTCACCAGTCCTGATGATTCCGCCAAATTTGGTGAGTTTTGGGATATGATAAAGCCCCCAAAAGGCCAATTCATTTGGCGGAAAAAAAATGCAGGTCAGGCCTGAACAGAGCGATTACAATAGGCCTTCGCAGCGCTTAGCTGCTCGGGCCAAAAAAAAAAAAAAGTAGATTGTGCATCCCTAGTAGCATAGCAATACACCAAACAACAGCAGCACGAACATGAGTCTGTGTGAGTAGATGAGTACGAATGAACACTTTCCAGCACCCCCACCAAGGACACCATGCTTTAATTTGATATGAGAAAATGGTAGCTGTTGTTTGATTTTTGTTGAACATTGTTTTTATGAGAGGCACTTCATGCTGAGTCAGGCTTATGACTGGTTTAAGTCGTAGGAGACTTTTTAAGTTTAACGTCTGAAGCCAAAGCTATGTTTGCTTTTGTTGCCATCTGTTGTTTGAAAGTCTGTTTGGCTATCCTCAAAAATGCTCATTTACCATTGTTGTTTTTGTTCGCTCAGGTTTGAAGAGAAAGCTCAATCAGAGCCACTAAATGCACTGAAGTACCTGCAGAATGACCTGTCGCTCACTGTGGATCACACAGATCCTGATGAGACTAAAGAGGTACAGATTCTACTTTTGATCCAAATCAAATATGTTGAAAGGCACATAGACAGAAGCAAATTTTATGAGAGAAAAAAAAAAGTTGGATGTTGGGGTGGGGATATTTTATTGTCATCTGTACTGAGACATAAGGATACAGTCTTGAGCTTTTTCAGTTCTGACCCAGATATTTGTGCTGTGTTACAGTTCCAGATGCTGCCATCGGCACTCTTCAAGTCCAGCTCTGACTTCATCCCTCTAGGTAAGATTGGTTTCAAAAGCATCACCTGCTGTGAAACATGCTTCAGTTAGGTCAGCAGTATTTTGACCTTCAAAACTTCTGACTTGATCCTTTCTCAAAAACAGTTGATTACATTTCTGTAAGTAGTAATTGTAAGAATAAAGATGAGGTGGTGGTGCAGAGGGGGAGATGTAATGCAGGAATTAAATAAAGCAAGCTTAATTTCGGGAGGTCGCCAGTTCAAATCCCAGGACTGTTGCATCATTTAGCTGGAGCTCTGAACTACGGTACTGTTACCTCAGCGTTTGACTGTTAGCAAAATCGCTCATGAACCACATGACAGATTTTGATGAAACTTACAGAAAGTAATCACTGGAGGGACATTTACAACTGATTAGCGTCAGGAGACGTTTGAGCTAAAATTCGATTTATTTATAATTTATTTTCGCAGCACACGTGACCGTTTGGAAGACGTCAAAGCCAAACAATTTAAATCCAGCTTATTTGACAATTACATTCATTTATTAAGGAAACGTTCAGCTAAGACACATCTTTGCTATAATTTTCAGCAAACAAATAATTGTTTTTACCATGTTAATCTTGTTAAAGTCCTTCCGTGCACTGTGACTGCCACAATCCTTTTTTGGCAAGACACCGCCCATATTTCCGGGTTGTCAGCGGTGACGCGTAACATAAGTGACGCGTCAGTGGTGACGCATAATAGGTGCGACTTATAGAGCGGTGCGACATATTTATGGATTTTTCCAAATTATTAGACAAAATTGGACAATGCGACTTATAGAGCGGAGCGACTTATAATCCGGCAAATACGGTACTTCTTACATCATTCAAAGTTTATTATTTACTTATTTTGTTGTGTTAAATTATCATTTTAAGTGTCTTGATGCATGCTCAATAACCCAGATAGATAAATATAACAAGGTTAAGTCAGGTCCTCTGGATGGATTCTTCTGTGTTGAAACATTTTGTCTTTCACCCAAAAGACAATCTTTAGGTTCTTTGAATGTGAAGTCTTTTGGATAAATATCCTGATGCATGCTCAATAATCCAGGTAGAAAAATCTAAAAAAGTTAAGTCTGGTCCTCTGAACATTCTAAAAACGAAAAAAAAAAAATGTAGAAACTTTTCATCTTCCATCTGAAAGACGTCCTCAGTCTGAGGAGCTGTAGTCAACGCACTTATAAATAGCACCTTCTCATAGTGGATCAACCAGTTTGCTGCTGACAGCCAAAACCAAAACAGTGGGTGAAGAATTTATCTGACAAGACAGCTCACCCAGCCAGAGGCAGAGATTCTTTCCAGGGGACTGAACTTTGCGGTTGCGCCAAGTAGAATTCCTCTGGTGGAGATGATCACAGCCACTGAGTCACCCATCCGCAACAACAAAATTAGAGTGTGAAGCAGAACAACTCAGAATTAAAGTTTCAGCCTGCTTCAGCAATGCCAAACCACCACCTTCCGACATCACCACTCTTAGCAAGGACAAAAACATCATAATTCTCCCAGCAGACAAAGGTGCACAGTGATTTTGAAGCAGAAAAACTATCATGAGAAAGTTATGACACTTCTTAGTGACTTAACCACTTATAAACCACTGAAAAGAGATCTACGAAGTGGTTAGTTCCTGCTTTTTGGATTTGGCTGGTTATTGGTTTTATCTACAATCAAGGAAGTCGTTGGCAGCAAATTGGGATCCGATCACGTTGCTTGCCTTTATGATGGCTTGGTTTTTGCCTCGAGTACTCAGACTCAAACGCACTGGGCAGAATGGATCAGATCTTGTTTTTTTTTTTTTACTCGGGCACGTACCAATGGTGTGGCCATGTAATTTGGACATTTCTGAACCGCTTTGGACCAACACAGACTCAATGTAGATGTCATTCAGTTCTGCCTGTCCCCAAAACAACTGTGTGTTTATCTGAATTAGGCTCCCCTGGCTTTCAGGACTCTTGGATTCCCATAAGCATTGTCCTTGGCCATTCCCCGACATCCCTCGAGAATGTTTACAGATCTCACCGGAGGGAACTGGTTGATTATTCCATCTATATCAGAACTCTTACAGTGCCATCGAGAACGTCCATGGACATTGTTCACCACTCTCGTCGTCTCACCACTCTGCAGAATGTCTATGTCCCTATGTGCTTGTTTGTGCGAGGTATTTTTTTAATATTAGTTGTTCTTCTCGGCCAAGAAGAAAGAGTCTGACAGGAATTTTTTTGCCTACAATTCCTTTGTCTCCAGTTTCACTACTTTTTTCTGTCCAAACAGATCTCGCATGTAAATGAGTCTTCTATGCTCACTGTGACTTATCTGTCTAAATAAAGGTTGAATGAATGAACAAAACATTGATACTTCTTATCTCAGACGTCCAAAGATTTAACCCTAAAAGATTCTGGAAAACCATCAAATCACTTTCCAGCAGCTCTCATTCATCTGACCCGCCACCAGAACTACTTGTTAACTCAGGCGGCTGTGGCTGAGTGGTTAGGGCAGTCATCTTCCAGTGCAAGAGTTGGGGGGTTGAATCCACCAGCAGTCACATGCCAAAGTGTCACTGGGCAAGACATTGAATCCCTCATTGCCTCCGGTGTGTGTCCCATCTGTGCATAAATGTGATAAAGCACTGATTAGTCTCTTTAGAATGATTTGTTCAATTAGCTTTTTAGAGATCTAGTAGAGTGCTGTTTGAATGGGTAAATGAGGACACAGATTGTAGTGTAAAGTGATTTGAATATGTTGATAAGATAAAAAGGTGCTATATAAGTACAGTCCATTTACCATTTACAGTCCATCTGTTCCCTTGTCAAATAAGCATGCTATTCTAAACTGTTTCTATAGACATTTTGTTGCTTCTAGTTCCTTGTTTGCCACAGTTACTAATAGAAAACCAGATACTTCTTCCTTAAGCTAAACATCTACAAATCAGTAACAGGGTATATGCAGGAATAATGAAGTTAATTTCAATACCTTTTCAAGACTTTTTAAAGACCCTCCAAAATAAGTTCAAGACCTTATTGTCACTTTGTTTTATTAAGCAACAAATCTTTGATTTACAAAACTGCTGTTGTTTTCAATTAAATCTGTGAATCTCAAACCTACAACAGAACTGAGATACAGTGGAAAGAAAAAAGTTCAAAAGAAGAAACTGAACCACGACTAGGTTTAAGAAAATATAGCTTAGGTTACAACAAGACTCGTAGCTATTTTAAAGTAACTTGGTTGAACAATGGCGAATAAGAAATAAACACAGTAATCATTAGTCCGAAAACTTGCATTTACTCATTGTTCTCACGGTCTCGTGGCAACTTACTCGAACACATGGACTCAACTTGGTGATAAAGCAGCCGCGCATGCGCACAAGATAGGCCTAGCCGTAAAGGCTGTTGTAACCTGACACTCTATTTTTCCCAAAATTGATTTATCAACTTTTAATAACTTTCAAGACCCCGCGGACACTCTGTTGTATAATGGTAGGGGAACACTGCGATGAACGACCAAATGAGGTGCGTGCTTTATGGATGAATAAAGTAATGTAGCTGCTGGAGCGGAGGGTACGCAGGTTGCTATGGATATTTTGTAACAAGCAGAGGTAGGATGGGGCTTTACCAGTTAGGGTTTTATAGATTTTCAGAAACCAGTTTGTTTATCTGTGGGAGTGAAGAGAGGGCCAGTTCATCAGGGAATACAGAGTGCAGTGGTGAGTGCTGAAGGTGGCAAATTTAATGGCTGCGTGGCAAAGAGTGTCCAATTTGTGAAAAAGACATTTGGAAGTGGTTCTGTAGATGATGTCACAAGCAGTGAACATCGGAAGGATTGTCATTTTTACCAGAAGATGTTTAGCATGTTGAGTTAGGAAGGATTTGTTTCCAAAGAGGAACCCTACTCCAGATTTCACTGGTGGTTTTGGAGGACCTGAGGAGACCAGATGTTGTAGGTTTACAGATGCTGTGCTTTTCAGATGTTGTTCCAAAACCTGTAGATCCGTTTCTATATTGATGGGAGTCTTTCCAAATGTGTAAGCTGCTCATGCCAGAGGCATTAATGCACCCCCCATACCATCAGAGAAGCAGGCTTTAGAACCGTTAACTGATAACAGGCTGGATGGTCCCTCTAAACTGCGTTTACACAAAACAATCTGTGAAAGAGTTCTGGAGCCCAGACTAGAACCAGACCTGCTTTTAACGCAGCAACGTCCAGAACAGAACCAGAACTGTGAGAAGACCTCGACCATACGATATTGACCTTCAGCCTCGTCTATTGAACTCAGATTTCTACAGATCCTTCTAATCTGTTGATGAGGTTATGAACTGGAAAGTAAAGCGTTTCATTCAGGAAATTTATTCTTAACATGTTCCACTAGTTTCAGACAGACTGTTGAACTTCTGCCCATCTTTACTTCTGACAGATTCAGACACCTTAAATGTGTCTTTTTAAACCCTCACCTCTCACTGAGCAGTTGACAAAATATATAATATATATTTTTATTTAATCTTTATTCTACCAAGAAGGTCCAAATGGGATATTTTCTTCTTCCAGGGAGTCCTGGTCAAGATGGTGGAATAATTATTAAAAAAAAAAAAGTTTCAATACAAGAGGAAAAGGCATCAGTAATAATTAGTCACAAAATGCTCCTCCAGTCGTTTCCCATTTGTACCTCTTACTTTTGAGTTTATGACATTTGCTAATCATTGCATTCTGTTTATTTACATTTTACACAATGTCCTGACTTTTACAGAGTTGTGGTTTTTTTTTGTTGTGCAACAAATTTTCTTTCAAACTAGTCAGTGCTGTTGCACGCTTGGACACCGGTGTGCGAGCTCTTTGTATGAGAGAGAACAAGTCCAGCACCAACAGATCTTACCCTTCAAGCAGAATGAAGGGACTTACTTTGACCAGTGGAGCCATGAGTCCCGCAGGCAGATCAAAGTAGGGCACGTTGGGAACCAGACTTGGGTCATCCTGAACCGGCTGCTGCCGTTGACGTACGTGAGGTGAATGGCCATTGAAACCAGGTGGAGGTGGGCCCAAGTCTGGGCGCTGGCCTCCAGCCCAGGGCACATGATCAGCTCCCATAACTGGTGGAGGAAGCCTCTGAGCGGGAGGGTGGTGGTGGTGGTGGGGTGGAGGAGGAGGAGGAGGAGGACCTGGCATGTCTGGCAAACACAGCTTAGTTTAAAATCACTCCTCAGGATTATGAGAGCAATCGGATCGTTCTACTGCTCGGTTTGTGTCGTTACCCACCTCCAGGAAACTCCCCTCCTTGAGGAAAGTCATAGCAATGCTGGGTGTACGGTGGTCTTTCATAGTGGTGTCTGGAAGGGAAGTCGTCTTGCATAAAGTGCGGGGGGAAACGTCCAAAATTGTGTGGGGGCGGGGGAGGCTGATTGAAAGGAGGTGGCTGCTGGTGGGGAGGAAAGGGTCCTCTGAAATGAGGAGGTCTCTGGAAAAACAGAGTTAGGAAAGAAGTCACTCACAAAACTGAACAGAATAGTTCCACTTTCACCTAAACCAAAGGAATAGGTGGTGGTGGTGGGTTCAGGCAGATTCAGAACATTTTTAAACCTCTGAATCCTTATTATTACAAAACTGTTTTCAATCGGCCTGTTTTCATTTCTAAAAGCTATTCCAGAAGATTAAATCATTAACACATCGGCTGCTGCGATGTGGGCAACAAAATAACATGTGAACATGAAAAAAGGCCCTGATTTTCAAAAACTGACTGAGCAACACATGGCTACACAGCCCACTGGTCACTGTGTCGCAAACACTCAGGTTTCACTAAGACTGGAACAAAGAATTGGACAATTTTCCCACAATTCTGAGTCTCTGGCCAGTCCAACAGTTGCAGCCCATTGAGATACTAGCTAATGTCACAGCCTTTAGAGTCATAAAGGAACATGCTCATTCTACACCAAAAATACATGAAGCCGACACCGCACTCTGCAACAAGACCAGAACCAAAGTGAAGGAAACCCTGAAGAAAGTGAGGTCACTCTAACGTGATGACTGGCCATCCAGCGCAACCAGATCTTCTTATGTCTCTGTTCTCAAAATTTAGACTTGTTTTTTTAACCTAAAAATCTTGTTTGAATGAAAACTGTTTTCTGCTGCAGTGTAGAGTAAAACCTTTTGATTTTGTGTAAAGTGTGATAAAATACATCGATAATAGATTTAAAATCCTATGACCTGTAAATAAATTATGTGCCTAAAAATTCTCACCTCCTGCTCTAAGCAAAGCAGAGAAGAGAACCATGTTGAGACTTGAAACATTCCCCTAAAAGCAAACAACCAAATACAAACCTGACAGCAACTTTCCACATACCTGCATGCAAGGAGGAAACGAGGGATCCCTATGACTCCAAGGAGCCTGGTCTGGCTGGTTGCCCCAAGGAGGCTGCTGGTCATAAGAGTTCCATGATGGAGGGCCAGGGTCTGTCCCTCCTGGACCACTCCAGGAGCCTCCTTCTCTTGGAGGACCTCCGCTCCAGTTTCCTGGTTCCCTCTGTTCGTTCCACATACCCTCATGGCTGTTCCATGGAGGGCAAGGAGGGGGAGGCTGTTTGGGGTCAAAGGGAGGCTGGAAAAGGTCAAAGAATATGAAGAAGGCGAGTGATGTTGAACATGACTGAGTTGCACCTTAACCATTCTAGATAGGGTCAGAAGGATAAAAGTCTGGACTCATGATGTTCTGAGAACACCAGGTACCTGCATCAAAACAATTCCTGTCCAACTGTCATTTGTTCCCTTCTATAAGAACCTCTGGAACAAAAGGACCTTTGTTCAGATCTAGAAACGCAGCCTAGTAGTTCTAAACTTTTTGTTGTTGCAACAAAAACCATGACCAATAGTTGTTCATACAATGGGTTCCTGTGGTACCTTCTGAGCAACATAGAATCCCTTGAGTGACAGAGTGGAGTGAGATACGACCAATCATAAACAGAAGTTCCTATGATACTTTCTGAGTAAATAGAAACCCATGACTGACTGAGTGGAGTGAGACAGGTCCAATCATAAACACCAGTTCCTATGGTACTGTGCGACTTGAGTTGGTTTTTGAATGGTGAGGGTATATGGTGAGTAGAATTTGGAAATAAAGCGACAAACAAATATATTTTCTAAGGTCACTCTATGAGGGAGCGCTTCAGTTCTGAAAACCCTTACAGAGGTCTTAGGCCTGGTTCTACCTGCCTCGTACCAGGGAGTGAATAAAGACAGATGGATCTACAGACTGTGGAGGGGATTTGTACATGTCAGATTATTTACTGCCTGCGGCTGAAACGCATGTTAGGGAATTTTTGGTCAAAGATTATTGACGTTTTTAACTACTATGGCTGAGAATGTTAACTCTGCCCATGAACCATATGTTTGGGTTAGCAGAGAAAGCTGGATGAGGAGCTTGGCGAGGCTGCAGGCATGCAGCTGCCGCTCCAAGCACACCTCCGAGTCTGTGAGCTCGGGTGAACTGATAACAGTACCATATAAAAACAAGCTACACAAAGAGCTAACGTCAAATTCTGGTGACTAGCCTTCATGTGTGTACTTCCTGTATATCTGTGTTACCTGTCCTGAAAATCTGACCTCGCAAATAAACATCAGTTAAAAATCTTCTCCTGCTGTCGAGTGTGGTTCCTTTTGAGTAAGTTAGATAACGCAATAATATTTTTCTCCAACAGCACATGAGAACAATAATCTTTGTCCAGTTTCTTGAGTGTGTTTATCCGTTAAAATATCTCATGAACCACATGCCACATTTTAATGAAATTCTCAGAAAGTAATCACTGAATGAGCCTCTAAAAGTAACTTAACTTTGGAGTCAATTCAATTTTAAGATGGCCACCTAAAACAAAACAGCTTTAACTGTCACAGTTTTACAGACATTAAACTGGATGAGGATGTAGAAACTATTCAGTGCCTTTTCAGGAAAACATCTGGAAATCTTTAGGTATTTCTACAGGTAAGTATGCTCTGTCATGTTGCACTGATATAGATTAGAAATAAGTCTACAGTCAGACATTAAGCACAAAGTCTGCTTCCTCTTGTGAATTCCCAGTTTTCCCACACAAAGACATAAGCGGTTACCGGCTGGTTGGGGTTCCAGGGTCCCGCATGCTGGGGTTCAAACCATGCAGACTTGTTAGAGGGGACTTCTGAGGGTCCACTGGGGTTTTGTGGGTCCTGCGGTCTAGCTGCAGATCCATCAAAGTCTCCTGAAGTAGGACCAGTCACAGGAGGCTTCCCTTCTCCTTCACACAACATATTGAAACAAAAGAAACAGCGTTAAACCCTCCAAAGCACCTTCAGCCCGATTTTGTTTTTCAAACGATTCACTGAAGTTAGCAGGAAACCATGTGTTGAGTCCACAAGTGTGTGTGTGTGTGTGTGTGTGTGAGTGATAATCAAAGCAGATGGATTACTTCAATCAGCAGCAGTAAACATGTTTTCATTTTAAATAAAATCTCTAGATTTTAGACAGAATTTCTCTGGAAATTATAAAAAGAGTACCCCCCCCCCCCCACCAACATAGTATTTATACTTTTTTAAAAATGATTTATCAGACTATTGGATATTTAAAAACATTACTCAGTTGGACTTGGGACATAAAAAGTTTTGAGGACATTTTTGAAGTGTGTCTGTCCTCACCAGCTGGGGTGGTCATGGGTGGGGCTTTTTCAGAGTCAGATGGGGTTCCCACCTGACCCACAAGAGCAGGCTGGGACTGCTGCTGCAGACCCGTGACAAACTCTTCGTGTTGGGTCTTCAAAGCCTGGATCTGCTGCTGGAAGGCCAGCTGGATGGGCTGCACCACTGCAGCGTACTCTGTTATCAGGGAGGCCTGAGACACACAACAAAGAAGAGGTCAAAAAGACCACCAAACACTTCACTTCACAGAATTAGGAATTCACAAGCATTTAAATGTGAGGACCAACACATTTATTTGTTTTTAGACACAAGCAACAACATGTGCAGCTCGTTCAGTTGCAGACAAAGATGAATACGTTGGTAAGGACAGAGCTCATGATACTTAGACATTTTAAACTATTTATTTCCTCTCATTCTCTTTAGGAGCTCGAGCAGGTAAATAAAAATTACCTGGGGACTCGCGTACAAAGCGGTCTGTGAACTTCCTTGAAACATGGCGAATGCTCAAAGTGAAATCTTGATTTAAACCTAAGTCTGAACCTGTGCATGAATCTTTTTCAGCCTGGTCCTAAGAGTTCTGATCGCAAACACGATGGTGTGGTTTGGTGTGAAACTGACAGGAATCAGATCAAAGCTGCTTTGTAAGTTCGTGAAATTCAGTTAAAGTTGTTTACAAGTGGATGTGTCAGAGAATTTTTGGTCAAATGGATGTTTTTATTAAAATGACTGAGCGTCTTACCTCTGTGAACTCAGCTGAACTGATAAGTGATAAGCATGTAAAAGCAAGCGGAGGAGGCAGCTCGATGCAGATTCTCGTGACTGGACTTCTTGTGTGTACATTAATGTAACCCGTCCTGAAAATCTCTCCTTGCAACTAAAACCCTGGTTAAAAACCTTCCCCTGCCATCGAGCGTGGTTCTTTTTGGTAAACAATGTAAGCAAGAATACGTTTCTCCAACAGAACATCTTAAAAACAGCTGCTTCGCCTCCACCACATACACAAGTCCTTTTAAATAAGCAGTCTACAGACCAAAAAAAAACAACAGCTGGAACTGTGACACTCCACCAGGTTTCAGTCAGGTTTTCAAAATAGACAGTTTAATGGCAAATTTAGGATTTCTTTAAATTAAAAATTAAACAGAAATAACACCTCCAAAGGGTTTACCAGGGATTATACGAATATGGGTAAAAGATTCAGGGATTGTAGACAACCTTCCGTGATGTGGCCACAAGAGGAAATGCAATCCCAAGTTGATCAGGCAGAAGAAGAATCAAGACCAACTTCAAGGTCAAAGTTCATCACTTTTTGATCGCTCAATCTGTCACATTTTGAATCATAATGATGGGAGAAGACCCAGGAGGTCCAGTATCAGCAGGGAAAACACAAAAACAGACAGAAATCCACCAAAATGTTGACAAGAACCAAAGTTTCAGGGATTGATGTAACAGATGTTTTAGTAAAATAAAAACATTAGTAACTGATGACAGCATTGGCGTTTTCCCATGGTCTCAACTCTCATCAGTTCTGCACCACATCACACATTGCCGGCCAACTAGAGCTGGACAAAAATTCGATATCGATATATCTCGCCGATATACTTTTTTCGATAACGATAATATGAATTTTAAGCATTTTTCGATATTTCAATAGGATTTTACAGCGTTTCATTGACGCTTTTTTT
>JARVLU010000645.1:0-11625 GCA_031762415.1 Simpsonichthys santanae | reverse complement strand
GAGCTTCAGATCTTTTTGTAAGATATTCCAGGAAGCAGGAGCGGAGTAGGAGAAGGCCCTTTTGCCAAGCTCAGATCAACCGTGTTATTGTATGTATGTATGGGTTTGTCTGTTAGCAAAATATCTCATGAACCAGGAGACAGTGTAATGACTCGGAGAAATTAACCAATGGATGTACTTCTACAACTGATTAACTTATAACATCAACCCCTTTTAAAATAGCCTCCACAGCCACTAAAGTTAGAAAACACAAAAAAGGCTACAACTCAGTTTTATAATTATTGACCTAAAATATGATGTGGTAGTAGCTGAGAGTCATTCACAACACAAAGCATGAGATCTTGCAATATTGCATGCCTGAATAAAGGTTGAATGAATGAAGTTGTGTACACCTGGTATTTTTAAGATTTGACTTAAAAGGTGATACATTTTGTGAAAATGAACTAAAACTGACGGGAAATGTGACGGGCAATACGCACTCCTTCAAAGAATTCTAGACCAGTATTATGGATGGGTGTTTGATCAAAAAATGTGTTGGTCCTATCAAGTATATTCTAGTACAATGTACAGACACAATTTACTTAAAAAAAAGACAAAATAACATTTTTTTAAATAACATTAAAAACACTTTTTTTCTTACTTAAAGTTAAAATTAATGTTTTGCTTTAGAATAACATACAATTTAGTGTGTAGCGTATTCAAGGCTTCACACAAAACAGCCCCTGAACTTTTTGTATACAGGTACTGTATATAAAAATAAATAAATAAATAAATAAATAAAATAAAAAAAGGTGTCCTTTTGGTTTTAGGTAGGTTGATACATTTTTGAATAAATACTGTAATAAATAATCTATTATTAAAAATGCATTATGGTTTTTAAATGTAGCTTGTCAGTTTTGTTTGTCTAGTTCGCCTATACGTAGCTTTATTTCACTTTTTTGCTTGTGTTTCACTACTTTAGCATTATGATAGATTTTTGCTAACATTTCTAACTCTTATAAAGCACTTTTCTGCTTTTTGTTAGCATTTTGATTTCTCTGCCTCAAAGATTTTCTAGCTTATTTACAAGCACTTCAACAACTAAGCAAGCTCTTTCATGCTTTTTTTTTTATGTTTCACCACTTTTGGTTCTAAGCTAAGATTTTTTGCTTTTTGCTAGCATTTAGCTACTTTTCACAGTAGCTAGCCTTTTCCAGCTATTTGCTAGCGTTTTGGTGCTTCTAGCTCTTGGCTAGCATTTTCTGCTATTTTGTTAATATTTTGCAACTTCTGACACTAAGCTAGTTTTTCTTGCAATTTACTAGCATTTCGCTACTTGTGGATCTTAGCTAGCATTAACCACCTTTTTTGTTACAGTTTCCCTACTTCTAGCTTTAAGCCAGCATTTTCTGATTTTTGGCTAGCATTTAACCACCTTTGACTCTAAGCTAGCCTTTTCTTGCTTTTTTACTAGTGTTTTGCTACTTCTAGCTCTTAGCTTCCATTTTCTGTTAGTATTTTGCTATTTTCATTTTAAGCTAGCATTTTCTGCCTTTGTATTAGCATTCTGAAAGGGGAGTGGTGGCACAGAGGTTAGAGAAGGTGGGTGATCGGAAATTTCCGGTTCAAGCCCTGATACCGACAACATCAAAAAATGTGGGTGGGGTAGGTGAAGCACCCACACCTGCTCCCACCCTCATTTGCTCCAATCTGGGCCCTTGAGCAAGGCCCCTTAACCCCCACCATCTGCTCCCCCGGGTGTACTAGATGGCAGCTCTCTGTTCCACACAGAGGGCTGTGGTAGCTCGGTGGTCTGTGGTTGCAACAGGAAGGACATCTGGTGTAAAAATAACTGCCAAGTCTTCGTGTGACTTAGTTTGCTGTGACGACCCCTAGCGCAGGGAGCAGCCAAAAGAAGAAGAAGTATTAGCATTTTGAAACTTCAGACTCTACTCTAAAACAAATTGCTATTTACGAGCCTCTCATTACTTCTCACTCTTAGCTAGCTTTTTGGCACTTTTTTGTTAGTGTCTCACTACTTTTGGCTCCTAATATTTTCCATATTTTTGCTAGCATTTCAGCAAACCATTCAACTGCTTTTGGCTACATTTTCAACTGCGCAAATTAAACAAGCAGTGAAAGTTCAGCGATTGAAAATCTAAAGCTTTACTTTTAGCTTCTATGGCTGCTTTTAGCAAAATCATTCAGCAATAAGCATTCACACTGAATTTTCACAGGAAATGCATTTTTCTAGTTTGTGTTGTTTCAATCCTGTGTAGAAATGAAATCTGCAATTTTTTTAATAATAAACTACAAACACTTTTGCAACAAAGGTTGCGGAGAATTAAGTTTAGAACCACTAGACTGAGGAACAGCTTATACCCTGAAGCTGTTACACTCATGAATCCCTAACCAGAATAATCACTGTAAGGGGAAAAAAAAAGAAAAAGCACTGTAATGCCACTTTAATTAGTGATATGTGACTTATCTGTGCAGCTGATTATCTCACACTACTGTATTCATTCATACCCACAACACAGACTCATGTTCGGGCTGCTGTTTAATATACTGTGTTATTTTACATTACATTACAGCATACTGTACATCTTAGATCTTTTAGTGTACCGTTTAACATCCATTTACCATATATCTTAGCTACTTATTTACAGTTTCTTTTTATACTTTATATTTTTGCTATTTTTGGGTGTAACTTGGACCTTGAGTACACAATTTTGTTCCACCTCATGTACCACGTGATGCGAATGACAATAAAGAACCTTGAACTTGAACGTGACACCTTTCTTCATCTCATTAAGTTGTGTTGAGAAATGACATTGTATGTTTCGTGGGAAAAAAGAGACAAGACACTTTTGTAATCATCCTGGGTATGCAAATAAACGTATTTTCATATTAATATTGTTTAATTCCAAGAACTAAAACAGCAGAAACAGTCTCACCAAGAAAGGGATCAGCCGCCGTCCCTCGGTGTGCTTTTGGTCACATGCGCAAGTCCAATGTGTCTGTTTGCTAATGATTTTACTCCAGAAGAATTAGTATTTAATAAAATGTTAATTTTAGCTACAAAAGTCGAGGGAGCACGGCATGGGGAGTGGTGGGTGATGGTTTATGGGAGCTACAGGGAGCTGCTGGTAGCAGCTTCATTTTTCTACTTCATTAATTATGTGCAGTCATGGCAGACTGCAGCTTTTTTTTTTAAGTGAGCAAAACTGGACGGCTGATATCTAATGTGCAGAATCACACATCCTGTTTGCGTCATCTAAGGTTCAGAGAGGATGCTGAATTCTGGGGATCACCATTAACTCTTCCTGGATTCTATCCAACATGTCCTCCAGAATGAGCTCCCCGCAAAAACAGACGCACACAGAGCAGAATGTCCCAGCCGTGAATTCATGCATCTGTTTCTACGTTTCACACCGGCTTCTCGGAGCAGTGTGACATTCCCATGGATTGAGGAAAAGGCGGGTGGAGGGGGTGCATTTCATTCAAAGCACAGATGCACTCAAACATGCACATTAATGCTGTTTGGACATGCTAAAGATTCAAGCCCTGAGAAGGAATCTACTATGAATCCCGGGGGATTTACTTCCTTCTCTCCTTAATGGATCCACTGCAACGCTGAGAAAGTTCACAAAAGAACGAAGAAACTTGATAGAGTCTGTATGTTCTAACAATATGTGGACCCCCTCTTCCCCCAGCCAACAATGAGCCTCATTCAGACCCCCAGAACACTTTGCTTTATGTAGTGGAGTAAAACCACTGCCGGTGCAGTGTTTACAAAAAGGACCAGGAGGACAACAACCTAACTGTTTAGCTTTTACATCTGGAAGCCATAAAGTCCCTGCGCTGCGTCGCTGAGCTGCTGCAGGCAGGCGCTTCACGGCCAACTCAGGAGGACGTTCAGGCTCATTTGTGGTTTTCTTATTGCAGTTGGTCTCGGTCAGTCGGAAGAGAACGATAAATAAATAAAACGTAAAAGATAAATAAAAATTCCACCTCGCGTGTGCAGCTTTAAGTCTTAAAATAGTTCAGGTCTTGACGGACAAGAGAACAGCTTGTTGGGGAGTGGGATTTTATGTTTTCCCAAGAGGCATCTCCAGCTTTCAAGCTTCATGGAAACTAAAAAGAAGAATGCGATCAGGGAATAAACGTTAGGAAACAAATCCAAGCTCCTACAACACATGAATTGGAGCTTTGTCAAAATCTTTACAGCCTATAGGATTTCCTGTTTTTAGACTTTTCGTTCATCTTATTTTAACAGACCATTAAAAAGAACCCCTAGAAACTAGTAGTTCTTAAACTGAGGTCCCCGGATCCCCGGGGCTCCGCAAGCCAGTCGTTGGGGGTCCGCAAAAAGAAAAACATAAATAAATAAATATATATACTGTATATATATTACAGGCACATACAGTAAATGATTAACAACTCGTTAAAATACACCAAAATTCAAGAAATCACATATACTTATTTCAAAATTTTCTGGGGGAGGACCCCCGCACCACCCCACATGTGCTGGCCCATCCACTATTTACGGTCTAGCATTGATTAGTTTACAAATTAAACCCTGTTACTTGGTTTGACAACTGCTGTAATGATTCTGTTCAGTTTTCTGTAATACTGTAATTTGAAGTGACAATACACTTATGTTCATTAAGTGAACAGGTAAAGTTTTAAAGTGTTTTTTGATACTGTTACTTTTCTAAAAACGTAATTTTTGGAAGTTGAAATTGAAAAATTTGCTACCGTACTTGCCGCTGTGCACGTTGGACCGCCATTTAAGTCACATCAGTCCAAATATGTCTAATAAAGTGGAAAAAACATAAATATGTCGCTTCACCATAGTTGAGTGCCGTCAGTTGCCGCTGACCGCCCAGAAACGTTGTGCCAAATATCGATTGGCTACCAAATGGCGGCCACGTGAACGGGAGGACTTTAACAAGAATTTAACAAGATTAGCACTTAAAAACAATTATTTGTTTGCTCAAAATTGTAGCACTATGTCCATCTTTGGGATGACTGTATGTACATGTTTTCGTTGTATCTCAGTGCAATGATTGCTTTGCTGTGGTAGTTTTTTTTTTTAATGCCTCAAATTGTGCCCTGTCTAGGACGAGGTGTGAGATCTTTTTTTTTTTATATATATATATATATACCGTCTCTTCTCATGTTTTCTTCCCTTTTCTCATCCAAGCAAAACCATTATTCTGAACAAGAATAAGAAAAGGCCGCAATTTTATAGTAGCAGCTTCATGCACTACGTCCATCTTTGGGACGATTGTACGTACATGTTCTCGTTGTATCTCAGTGCAATGATAATAAAGATGATTCTGATTCAAAGGTGTGTCTCAGTTTAACTTTTACTTAATAAATGCACTTTAGAGGTCAAATCAGATTCATTTCACTTGGGTGGCGAAATGAATCTGATTTGACTTTTGCTCCAGGAGTTTCGGAGCAAGACGAAGGTGGCTTGGTATGGTAAGCCAAGTGTCTCATCATTAATAGCCACTTTTACCTATTAATGAGACACTTGGCTTGCCATATTAGTTGAGGGCCCTCCAGCGGCTGAAAATGGTCGTGTTCAATATTTTCCATATCAGAATGAATGAAATTGTTAGATCTCAATCAAAAATTGGGTTATAAATATGGGAAAGAAAAACCAATATGTCACTCTGCTGTATAAGTCACAGGGCATGCTAATTTATGCAAAAAAGTGTGACTTATACAGCGAAAAGTACAGTAATTAAATGTGTCTTGAATGAGAAATACCCCATGTTTAAAAGTATAAAAATTGTATTAACACTATTAAAGAACAGGTCTTAAGTATTTATGTTACATAAATGTTTACAGTGCATTAAAGAAACAAATTGAAGACAATTATTTAATAAACATGAGGGTTATGAGTGGGTCCCTGAAACTTTTTCTCCCCTGTAAGGGGTCCCTGAACCCAAAATGTTTGAGAACCCCTGCTACAAACAACTGATTCCAAAACAAAAACATTGTTGGGAAAGCATAATCCCAAATCATGATAGCTTCTCCACTATGCTTTACAGTTGATATGAGGTTCTTCTATCAAAATGCAGCTTTGTACAAAAACATCTGCTAAATTCAAACTATTTACCTTTTATTTTAATAGTTTGACGTATCTCAGCCATTTAAAATGACTAAACCGTGAAACCAATTCATTTAGACCAGTTTCAGAAGGTATAAAACCACAGAAATATGAATAACGCTAATATTTTACCTTCTTTTCATGATCATTTGTTAGTTTTACAGATGACGGTGAGTGAGTGAGAATGCCCCGTGTGAGTGTCCTCTCTGTCCAGGAGCATCATCCGTGAGGAATGAAATGTGACACTGGCTGTCGGGGCTCGTTTGGGGAAACTCTGCTACAAGGGCAAACTGCGTGGATGAATGATTAGCTAGACCGAGCCGTAGCACCGAGGTCACGGGGCGGGTTTTTAGCACCAGATAAATACTTGTCGTCTCAATTAGGACGTGCGCATTTCTGTTATGCAGGCTGCTTTGGTCGTGTCTGGATCACAGATTTACGTACCAACATGATGAGTTTTGTGAGAAATCTTCATCTTTCTTGTGCTATGGGTGTTTGCTTGACATGGGAAGTTCTGTCCCTGCAGGAGGTTGTCTGTTTGGTGTCAAACACTAAAATGATTATTTCAGTTTTAGATACTGTGATGTAATTTGGTGTACTTGTAGCTGGGAATCATGCCCACTACATATTTTGAGAGTAAGATCCAAGATGTGTTTGTTGAAAAGTAAAATAGATTAAGACCCTTTTATGAAGTCTTAAGTAAGAATGAGGGCATTTGAGGAGGCGTGTATGCAGGTCAGTGTGCCGGTTGTGAGATTAGAGCCCTCACGTGGTCAAGATTTAATCACCTGCTAAAGCACGGCTCTGCCAGCTCCCATTAAGCACCTGCGGCGCGAAAGGCCTCAGAGACAGAGCAGAAAGGGACTGAGAGATGCACCTCGGTTCTTCAAATACCAGCGCCTACGTCAGTGCGCCGCGGTCGCCCACTTCAAAAGACACCAGAGAAACAATCCAGCTTTATTCCAAACATCGCTCCGGTTCTGACGATCTGGCGGCGGCCAAGATGTCTTGATTTCAGCTGAGTGTGCAGCGGTTCTGCGGTACTGAGATTCTGACGGCTTACATAAACAGAACCGACACTGGGAAACAATCTTAACATGACTCTGAGAGAGAAAAAGATCAAAAAAATTGAATCACATGCTAGAATTAGAAAACTGCAACCAGAAAAAAACAAAATAATTTCTGTGCATTGGCTATGACTGCCTCAGAGGAGTTGACGGGGGAGAGGGAGGGCCCCAGAAACCATTTTATCACCAGAAAACTGGTTGGTCCACTATGTAGATGTGCTGCTTGCGAGACTGAGTTTGTTGTGGCTACTCAAGACTGATGAAGTCCTTTGGATGAAGGATGAAACGTCTCAAGAAAAAAAAAGAAACCGTCCAGATGACCTGACTGAACTTTGTTGGATTTTCCACCTGGATTATGACATTTCCGTGCTGATAAAGGTCATTTAAATTACTGCACCAGCGAATAGACTCAGCCCAATCTGGCCTGAAAGATGCTACACTTGATACCCAACTTGCCCAGACTATTAACGCACTTTGCCAATCTCTATTTGGTTGGGGAACACTAGAGGAACACAACATATCAAACATTTGTTGTCATCACAGTATAACAGTGCAGAGTATCCTTATTTCGAGGAACATTCAAACAGTAATAGATTCATGTTTACATGCCAACAATACTCATCTAGTCACATCCAACCACAAACTGTCAAAAAATAACTCCCATTCCAAACTTCCCTCAACATCATTTTTGATCCCATTCCACGACTAAAACTATTCGTTAGAGGCACATTTTCATGCAAAAATGCCAGTTTTTAACCATTTGTCACCTCATGTTGTCTTGGAAAAAACCTTGATGAGAAGCATAAGCTTTTCAGTCATAAAGGAACACAACAACCCCAAACCATGACACTTCCACTGCTGTGCTTTACAGTTTTGGTTTGAGGTTCTCATCAATAAGAGATTTTTTTTTAGTATGTCACTTTAAAATATTTAATCTACAGTTAAAACTTTAATTTGACTTAAAGGTAATTTATCATCATTGAAAACATGTTTCCTTCAAGTCTTTATCAAATGTGCAAACCCCAACAAAAATGAAACCAACGTAATTTTTAATTGATTTAAGGTGTAATAACATAAATCCACTAAACCCAGAGGTTCCCAGAAGAGGAACAACTAAAACATGCAGGATGGTGGAACACCATCCTGCATGTTTTAGTTGTTCCTCTTCTTCAACATACCTGATTCAGTGATTTTGTTACTTCAAGTTCTGCAGAAGCTTGTTAATCACCCGTTAACTTAAATCAGGTGCATTGGAGGAAAGAAGCAACTGAACCAGGCAGGATGGTGTTCCTCAAGGACCAGGGTTGGGAACCACAGCATTTAGCTAATGTAGCCAATATTCTAACCTGGATTGAGTCTTTTACCTCTTCCTCTGTACTCTGTCTCGGCTGACAAGGTATAAATTACCTAAAAGTACTAGAAAAAACATCCTTTCAGATATGACCAGGCTATTCCTTTAATACCAAGTAGGACACAGAAATGCAACAGTAAGCATGTAAGTATGAAATGACCCCGTTAAACATGAGGTGGGGGGTACAAGGTGATATAGGAAAGAATTACCCAGCCTGCTGTGCTACTTGTGACTAAAATACAACATCTAATGTGATTTTAATCGATTTAAGGCGTAATAACAACATAAATCCACTAAACCCAGGGTTTCCCAACCCTGGTCCCTGAGGAACACCATCCTGCATGTTTTAGTTGTTCCTCTGCTCCAACGCACCTGATTCAGTGATTTAGTTACTTCAAGTTCTGCAGAAGCTTAAGTCACCTGTTAATTCAAATCAGGTGCGTTGGAGGATAGAAGCAACTGAACCACGCAGGATGGTGTTCCTCAGGGACCAGAGTTGGGAACCACAGCAAGCTAATGTAGGCAATATGCTAACCTGGATTGAGTCTTTTACCTCTTCCTCTGTGCTCTGTGTCTCGGCTGACAAGGTACAAATTACCTAAAGGTACTAGAAAAAACATCCTTTCAGATATGACCGGGCTATTCCTTTAACGCTAAGTAGGACACAGAAATGCAACAGTAAGCACGTGAGTACGAAATGACCCCGTTAAACATGAGGTGGGGGGTACAAGGCGATATAGGTAAGAATTACCCAGCCTGCTGTGCTACTTGTGACTTGTTCTTTGCTTTTCATACACTGATGGTTTAATTAAACATTTTCCACAGCTAAAATATTAAGACATGTTTGCAGCTTCATGAACCCACATCATTATGACCAATGAAGAAAACCAGCAAAATGACACCCAACAGGCAGTCACTGTTGTATGACATAAACATATTAAATGAACAAGGTTTTGAAGCAATGTCTCTTTTTCTGTGCATGCTTTCACAGAGGTTATCACATTGATTGACACTTGTGTGGTATGGTATTTATTTATTGCTGCATTGATGTGGCAGGGAGCAGTTTCAGCACCAAACAGGCGTGGACCAGAACAAAAGGCGGTGGCCACAGCATCCACCCCCACCACCAGCACCTTAAAACACCTGTTTCATCTCCCAATGAAACACATTTAAGAACAATCGCCATTAACTCAATTTAAGCGCGAAAACCCTCCGAGGTTTCGACACTTTTTTAACTGTCATAATTCCGCGACATTAAACGTTTATTCAACAAAAACGGGACTCCTCCAGAAACTTTTACGGACGGCACGGCTGCGAGGACATGTCCTAAAATCTCGTTTCGTGTTATTATTATTGTTTTATTATTATTAAACGAAATTAACCTTTTCTACAATGTTGGATAAAGAAATTCCTTCGGTTCCTACCTGGAGGTTGACGCCGCTCCCCTGATGCCCTCGCGCTACAATGAGAGACTGCACGGTCGGCGCTGTAGCTCCGCCCCCTTTGCCGATGACGCTGCCGTAACGTTTGTCGTAAACGCGCGCGCAGATTCTGTGGGAATTCCGCAGCATCCGTGGTGCAAACAATCAACAGATGCGGACAATGGCGGGCGGGGGGCTTGATGGTTGACCACGCAGCGGGCAGGTGCAAATAAAGAGTTGCGGGAAATGTATCTTTACGTAATAACTTGTCCGAAAAATGGATGGATTCAGATGAAGAGACGGAAGCACCGGGGTGTGGCTGTTGCTAAGGAAACATGGAGGAAAGATGGCACGTGAGGCGTGGCGACGTATCCGCTGGACTTGAAACACCACGTGCTTTAAACAGCTAAATATGAGCTAAAGCGTTTGAGAAAAATAAAATAAAAACGCTTTAAAACCATTGCAGCATATTCATTAGATTATTTTTCCTGCTGTAGTGAAATCTTGTTTTGCTTTACTGCCACCTCCTGGTGGAAATGAGACGGTGCAATACAGGCTGTCATGCTTTGTTCGGTTTTTCCGTCTGTTAGCAAAATATCTCATGATCCACAGAACAGATTATAAAGAAACTTTCAGAAAGCAATCACTGAATGAACATCTACAATTATTTACCTTCTGGGCCTGCTCTAATTCAAGATGGCCACCATTGCTTAGTGAACTTAAAAACACAAAAAGTGGCTATAATGCTATTATTTCCAAGATTATGAGCTAAAAAAATGGCATGGTAGTAGTTTTGAATAGTCAATAACACATACTCTGAGCATAATAAAGTGAGCAACATCTGTGCTCAAAACCTTACCATGTTTTCCGTTAGCGAAATATCTCATGAACCATCCAACACATTTAAATGAAACTCAAAGTAATTACCTGTACTAGTTGTACATTTACAATTAGTTAACTTTTGGAGCCAACCCCATTCACGATGGCAACCACAGCTAATCATTCTTAGCAACACAAAACGTTGCAACAGTTCGTTTTGCAGATATTTAACCCAAGTTTTGTGTGGCCTAACAAGACTCTGACACTATTATCACCATCATATCTAATACACAATAAGACATCACATAAAGTGTTTCTTGTGTTAAACTATCTCATGGTTTTAGGAGCATAAAGAACATAAAACTAAAGTACCGGTACACACACTGTTCAGAAGCTGGAAACAAGAAAACTCCACACAAAAAAAGCAGTTTAAAGGTGATCAGATCATTTAATTTCTGCAGTTTGTCTCGTGCTAAAGCAACAAAAATGTTTGTAAAGGAAACAAAAACTTGAAATCAAATTAAATCTGATGGCACAGGTCAGCAGTGTTACATTTATTAAAAAAATTATTTAGTCTATTCACTATTACAAACATGTCAGCGCTCTCGGTCATGTACGTAAAGAGAAGTACGGGGGGAGGGGGGGGCATTTTGTAGTTTTCTCTCAATAAGCCTATACTGTGTTGCCATGCAGGGGCCCACACTTGTGGGTGGCACGGTAGCGCAGTTGGTAGAGCTGCTGCCTTTCAGCGAGAAGGTCTTCGGTTTAAATCCCAGTCCGGGGGGCCTTTCTGGGTGGAGTTTGCATGTTCTCTCCGTGCATGCGTGGGTTTTCTCCAGGTTCTCCAGTTTCCTCCCACAG
>JARVLU010000624.1:26004759-26014777 GCA_031762415.1 Simpsonichthys santanae | reverse complement strand
TATGAATCTTAGTGCACCGTGATAGACATCATCCAACATCTGCAGGTGCTTGTAGGAGCGTTCATGTAGATAATGTCACTGTAATCAATGGAGTGAAGGAAAGTCACAGATACAAGATGTTTCCTAACATTCAGTGTTAGACATGATCTGTTTCTGAAAAAGAAACAAAAAAATAACAAAAACATACATTTCCACCATAAATTTATCAAACCATAAATAAATAAAGAAAACCATAAATTATTGTGTGTACAAACTATAAATTAAACAAAGAAATGCTCTTTCCTGTTTAATATTTAGTCAGTCACGTATATCTGCTCATAATGGGACAATTCTCACAGATACGAGCTTGTAGATTTTAATAAAACTAATTGTTATATCATCTACAGCCGATTAACTTTAGGAGTTGACTCATTTCAATAAGGCTGTCACAGACAGCTCTGATGAAAACGATGAAATGTCCATCATTTAGTCAATGTACAGGTACTGAGCTGAAGTTTGGTGTGGTAGTAGCTGAGGCTCATTCTAAACACTATTAAAATGTCATATCTTGCAAAAACATGTGACATTAGTCGTAATGTTGTTTTGAAAGTTTGACCAAGTTGGTTATAAATCTATACATTTTTATTAGAAGATGATTTTATTTGAAGACTCCAGCATTAATGAACAACATTCCTTCAAGGAATAATTGCAATATTTACCTATTTATTCTGCACGTATTGGTATTTTTTAAATAATAATTGAATTTGTCTTGTTATCTTTAACATCCATCCATCCCTTGGCTGCTGCTTTTCTGGAGTTGGGTTGCAGGGGCAACAGTTTGGTTGAGGTATATTAAACTAAAATAAATAAAAAATTCTACCTATTCATTTTTAGGAATGACTGTTCTTTGGAAAGACTTGGCCTTGCCAAAAAAATCTGGTGCAGATAAAACCATTTCTGTGTAATGCAAGAACAGCAGCTGCCGCAGCAGCAGTGTAGAGCTGCTGGTGCTCTCACCACAGCGTCTCAGCCAGTCATAAACAGGTCGTGGGCTACTACTAAAGCTTTATAGACTCTTACAAGGCCCGCCAAGACCTCTGCCTTGACTCCCCACCTCCTCCTCCCTTCACCACTCCTCAGTAAATTGTAGCACTTCTTCTGTCATTTACGCCAACAGTTTCTTGGTGAATAAATTGCCCTGCATGCCTTTTTAAAAGCGAGACGCTTACACTTTAAAAGCAGCACCACCAGCCGAATGCAGGGAGGGATGAAAGCCAGAGGGTGAGCAGTGCTATATTTGCTGATATCTGATACTTTGAAGGCACTACTGTGTGATTTATGGTCACGTGTGGAAGCTGCAAGGTTTATTACAGGTAAGTCCTGAGGTCTGCCTGTCCATCCTCGCACAAGGTCAGGGTCAAAAGTGCATTTGCTGTTTTTCTTGTAATGCTCTTCCATAAGAAGTGATAAAAGCTGCTCTAAACTTGGACAGCTTTATGTTTGTTTTCTGTTTGTGTCGCCATGTGTTGATACTGATAAGTGTTTAGGTGCTTGAATGGCTCCGTGTGAAGTGACTCCTTTGGTCCTGGCTTTTAGGGTGACTGAAAGATGGACTTTTTGTTGATGTCCATATGCACATGTTTGTGTGTCTAATGCCAAACTAGCGCATGAACCACCCAGCAAATTTTAATACAACTCTCAGAAAGCATCCATTGGAGGCACATGCACAGATCTGTAAGTTTGAATTCAACCCAATGCAAGAAGATCAAAGTTCATGCTCAATGATCCAGGTAGTCACTGAGCCTGATCCCCAGCACATTCTGATTGACTGCTAAATATATTGTTTGAAATGTTGACATTACCTACGCACAGTCTGTCTGTTAGCAAACTGTTTCATGCATAATTGGATGAATTTGATTTAAGCTTTTAAATAATAATAACAATAACTGCTAAAAATATTAGGGTCCACCCTATATGTTGGTTAGCAAACTACCTTCATTGGACATAATTTAATAATTCTCTCAGAACGTTATCTCTGAAACCAATGAACTGTTGGTCTAATTTAAGATGGCCGCCAAAGCTAATCAGCATTAACCAAGAGAGAAACAGCTAGAATTCAGTCAGTTGTACAGATAATGAGCTTAAATTAAGAGTTTTTTTTCCTTCTGTTACCTTTCATTTTTTATATTTTGTATGTTATTGTTTATGGGATTGTTTTGTATTGTATTTTTTAATGAACAATTTTTACAAATAAAAATAAATAAAATAAAAAAAATCTGTTAGTGTCTGAGAGCAGTCCCAACTAAATAAAGTTATTTTCAAGGTTTGACCAAAATAACATTTCTCAATATTAGATTATTTTACATTAAAACTTTAGCATGTTAGGCAATGAAATCCATCCCTTTAAGGAAGGCCAAGCCTTTAATTAACTTTTTAAGTTTTTTTATTTTTCCCAGGCATGCGAACAAGAAACAGAATAAGTAAAGAGAAAACAGAACATGATGTCTGAACAACAAACTGTTGCTGCTCTGAAGGACGAAGCAGCAGTTGTGTATGAATATGTATCATAAAGGAAATTCTTGGTCTCACGCTAGATGAATTCATAAACCAGGCATACATACAAGCTAATTGGGAAACTTGTGTAGTAGAGGTCCATTAGCAGGAGCCTTGGAGCCGAACCTCAGACACACCTCGGCTGGGTTTCTCTTTCCTGCTCTGTGTGTGTGTTTCTCTCTCAGGCATGGCTCTTATTAGGCTCCTGCTTTAATGTCCACCCGTCCAAATTGAACGACAACTGGAGGGAATTTACTTTTTTCCACCAACTCAAAATCAAAGGGTTTTTTTTCCTTTCCCTTTTTTTATGTTTTGGAAGGAAACCCTGAGAAAGTGTGTACCTGTACGAGTCCAAATGAGCGTTTATCTCTGCTTTGTGTTCGTGACAATGAAGAGGACGTGAATTTGCAGCAGCAGGTGGTAATAAATAATTCATTCCTGCTGTTATAATAAAACCTTTTTTCTTTTAAATCTTATACTTTTGTCCATTAAAACAACTGCTTGGCACATAAACAAGTAGTTTTCTCTTGAGATATTTTACTTCTAACATTAGAAACTGCAACAAACTTGAAGCTTTCCTTGAAGCTTTGAAATAAAAACACTGACCACGATAACACCTCGAGGTAATGGTTACAAATATCTGAGTTAACGCCACAGAACATAGTTTTAGATAGGGGCCTTAAATTTTTTTTTTTTTTTTTGGGATGACTTGCAGCGTGTCCTTTTATTTTTGTTGTTGCACTTTGACTCTCAGTGGTGCGTTTGCTGACCAGTCGAGCCATGACCCCAGTTATTCACGTCTGCTAATAAGCACTTTATCTAACATCTGAGGGCCTTCTGCAGACTCCGTCCTCCATCAGTTTGACTTAGATCCACTTTCATCTGGGACAGAGAGTCAAACGAACGTTTCCTACACAATCACTGAAGGACGTTCTCTGTAGCTGTGCACGAACTGACCAAGGAGACTCATTCTTTTTGCCTTTTTTAATGAATATTACATTTTTGTGTTTGTATCACTTGACTTTTGTAAGATCTAGGTATTTCCCTTTGCTAAACAATGTAAACATTGGCATCAAAGATAAAAACACAAGAGTTCAGAGCAAAGTACATAAATTTATATAAAAGGAAAAACTGCTAAACAGTTCCAGGAATTAAAGGCCTAGCGTTCCTTGTGTTCCTGCTAACTTTCAGGCCAGAATTTCAATCTGGACTCATCAGAGAGAGAGAGCAGAGTTATAGCCGTGCACAGTCTCATGCATTATCACAAGATATGAAATGTGCTGTGAATGGCTCTAGTCCATAAGCTGTGGTGGCCATCTTGAATTGGGGTGACTCCAAAATTTAATTAATTGTAGATGTGTGTTATTTTGTAAAGGTTTCAATCATTTTTTACATTCAGGCTTGAGATATTTTACTCTGAGACACATGAACACATGGACCAAAACATAAAATTCACCTTTCCCTCTTTGTGACGTGGAATTAAAAACTGTTCATTACATACTGGGGAGGGACTGTGAGTTGAACTGGGCTAGCCTTGTCCAAACTCCAATACTAAACATTTGTGCCATTGCAAGTCACCTTGAGAAATTGTCGTCCCAAGATTTAAATGTAGCGTACTTCACACAAAGTAAACATTTAATTACCCCTGACTTGTCCCCCCTCATTAAAGGCTAGGGGTGAGAATGTGGGGGTGAAGATGGTGGTTTGGGGAGGCCAGTCGCCAGTTTTGCTGAGAGACAGTGGTATCTCAGTTTCAGCTTTTCATTAACCTTGAATCCACCTAGGTACATGGTTCATGGGCTGGTCTCAGCTCACTTGGAGGTAACAAAGGGTGTCGGGCGGCACTTTCTGCAGGGGGTGGTGTGCTTGAGGCACCCCATCTGACTCTGATCACGGTCCACTTCTCATTAGAGCGTTGGAAAGAGCCTGCGTTTCCCTTCATGTTGAGATCCTGTTACACAGGGCTCCACCCTTACAAACATGAATGTGCAAACATGCATCTAAAAGCAGCTTTCCATCAATCTTTATGTGTCCTTTCAGAGAGGGAGTCCACTGCTTTCTCATGTCTGCATTGGTGAGAACACCTTCCAGTTTCAACAGATTACACATAATCTCATGTGTCGTATGAGCTGCGGGAGTTAGTTCTTGGTATAATTCTTCACTCAACTCCAATTTTTGGGGACTGCCTGAAGGCATCCACCTGAAAAGGGTCTTGGTCTTCTATCAACTTTAATGTGCCCTGAACCACAACGTGCACCCCCACAATTTTTTTTATCTAAAGACCGGCTCAGCACTGCGATGTGTGCTGTTACTTTAATTGGTATTTCCAGTTACCATGGCAACATAATTTGCAAACAAAGACTATTTTTGTCATTGGAAACATTGACAGAACTCTGAACAGGCTCTAACTGACACAGTGAGGTCACATGACCCAGACTGAAGAGGTCTCTGAACAAAACACTGATTAAGTTTTGGAGCCATTTTGGTTCAAGATGGCTGCCACTGCTACCTCAGAAAACACTAAATGGACTCTGACTCAGTCATTCTTTGAGATACTGAGCTGAAATTTGGTTTGGTCATAGGTGAAAGAGAGTTGTTACACATTCCTGATGCAAATGAAACATCCAAGATGGCAACCTGAGTTAAAAAGAAAAAATATAAAGATAACAGCTATTTTAAAAGATATTGAGCTGAACTTTGGTGTGGTGGTATCTGACAGCGATGCTCAACACATTCTGAATTCAAATCTAAAAATGCTATCCGATCAAAATTTTAAAAATGGTTTCAATGTGACTGTCCCATCAACGTTTCTCCAGGAACTTCCTAGTTTTCCTTGCAGTCGTTTGCCACCTCAGTTTACCTGTTTTGTCAGCACGACAGCTCAGTGGTTAGCATTGTTGCCTCACAGCAAGAAGGTCCTATGGGTTCAATCCCTGGTTGGACATGGAGTAATCTAAATTGTTTTAATTTAAAACAGTTGCACATATGTTTGAAATAATGTGTACTGAATTGTGCAATTGCACAAATAGTTTTCTACAACATGACTGCCATTGTTAGCCATTAAGCTAGCTAGTAGCCTGTTTAAAGCCTGGTTGCACCAGTTCTTGCTCTTTGCTGTGTCTTTTGTAGTCTCACCTCAATTTCTTGACTGATGATATCCAAGTATTTTTGAAGAAGATGTGCCTGAAAACTTCATCTCCACCTACCTCTTTCTCAGTTGAGCCACAACTGCTTGGAGGACACAAGTGCACTTAAGGAGGAGTCCCTAACACAGCCTGAAACAGCAGGGCACAAAGCAACAATAGCCACGTAGATGATCTTTTCTTGTAAAGAAAGGAGCAGGTCAGTCGTGAAACTGGTTTCTAATCCCTCCTGGAAATGTGAGACTTCAGGGCAAGACTTTACTTGCAAGTGTTAAGACAAACACATGCGATGTGCATCCACACACAGTGTTGGTTCAGTGCATGGGAATGAGCAAGTTGTGAGTCCAGTTGAAAACAGTGCAGATAAGTTATGAACAGATCATATACATCAACCAGGCCAGCATCATTCCAAAAGGATTTTAACATGAAGTTAATGGTCTACCTGCAAACTAGACTGGTAACCTACTGTTCTAAAATACCTTCAGAATGCTGTTCAGTTTCTATTCAGTGCAGACGGAAGCTAGCAAAAGTTACTGTATTAGATGTTTAATGCCCAATATGGGACCCAATTTTGATTTTACTTATGACAATCTAATTTATTTATTTATTTATTCAAATTTGACCAAGGCCACTTTTATATGTGGTCCTAAATTAGATTCATAGCTAATGTTTTTCACAGTGACCTCAAACCCAATGGTCACGTTCATCAGACATTCATGTCACTGAAGTAAGGGTATGTGGAACAATCCATATTGATATTATCAATACCAACATTGATGTCACATTTGATCAGTTCTCATGTGATGTGATTGGCACCTGACTTAGTTTTCCACCTCTACTTTTAGTTGGCCACTCCCATTCCTGAAGGGATATTTTGCACCGGAGTAGGTGGGAAGCAGCAAGATCAAATTTAAACATTGGACAAAACGAGTTATTCTTCACCTCGACTGCACAACAGTTTCAAAATAGAGATTTCATATTTACTTCTGTGAACGCGGCATGCTGTGTGACATGGTCTGTTGTGTGCACGTGTGAGTCACGTATGAACTTTAGACTGATAACACTGGAGTTATAATGTGAAGAAACTTGCAAAGAATTGGATCTCAGAATAAAATTGGAATTGAGCATTAGGACCTGTAGTGCAGGCGGCAAGGTGGCGCAGTGGGTAGAGCTGTTGCCTCCCAGTGAGAAGGTAGCCAAACTGAATTGTGGCTGGCGACTCTTTTTGGGTGGAGTTTGCATGCATGTTCTCTCCGTGCATGCAGGTGTTTTCTCCAGGTACTCCAGTTTCCTCCCACAGACCAAACACGTACTCCTCAGGCTGATTGGAAACTCTAATTGTCTCTAGGTGAGAGTAATCGTGTGACCGTCTCGCCCGGGTTGTACACTGCACCTTGCACAGTGACTGCTGGACATGACGTCCTCCCTGTGACCCGGAAAAGAAGAAATGTGTAAAGATAATGGACCTGTAGTGTGAATGTAGCCTAAGGCCCCACCCACTCTGAATATTTTTATAAACTGAGATTTTCTGTTGTGTTTCAACCTCCTGTCTACTCACAGATTGTGCTTTTGGTGAGAAAAACAGAAGTTGTTAGAAACATATTTACCAAAGCAGCAACTTTAAAAACAACAACAGATTTTAGTCGTCAAGTGGAAAAAAAAAAAAAAAAAAAAAAACTTTACAGTCCAGAAAATCCTTGTTGAAATAAAACATATGAATGTATTTTTTTAAACATTTGATTTTCTTTTTCTCACATAATTCATTTTAACATGAAGCTTATATTTTCAAAGTATTCAAATATTAATACTTGGATACAACACCGATATGGTGTAGAGGTAGGGCAGCCAACTTCAGACCAGAAAGTTGCAGGTTCAACTCCCCGCCATGCTCACATGTCATGGTGTCCTTGAGCAAGACCCCTAATCCCTAACTGCTCCCCAGGCACTTACATAACTGCCCACTCTCCACCTGGGTGTATCTCAGGTGTGATGGGTTAAATGCAGACTAATTTCATGACTGTATAGAAATATACGATGATGTCATCAACATACAATGATGACAACACAAATGACTTTACCTTAATGTCTAAAACATTTGTTAGCCATGTGAAAATAAGAGTATGAACAAGCTCAACAAAACTATGGAAGGATTTACTGATGTGGAAGAGAGAAGGATGATTGACTTTCCTTCAGGAATATTTTAGTAAAAAATGTTTAAAATTAGCATTTGTCCCCAAGTGATGATATAAATAAATGTATTCTTGTCCACCAATGAGTTGACAGTGAAGACAAATATATATATTTAATGTCTCACTTCTTTCATGTCCAGCTCTGTTTATTGTACAACTTGCTCCGAGTCCTGGAGTGAAAGTCAGGGTTAGGAGAGACGAGTGTTGCTGTTGTGTTTACGAGCATGACTCTCTGCTTTGCATGCTTTAAGCATGAGTGACATTTTTAAATATATAGTTCTTTTGTTGAAAGTATGCAAAGGGTCTAAAGATGATAATGTAAACTGTGCTACTGGTGAATACCAGGAAGTTGAACCCTTTAATTCTATGACCAGTCATGTTCCTTTGAGGATACAAATCCATTTAACTGCTTAAAAATACTGTTTTTATATTTTCTACACAATAAACTAGTCAGTCTTTTAGAGCGTTCTCAGCCTGAAATAAATTTTCTAATTTAAATGATTTTTTTTTAATTATTTTAAAACTTTAAGGGCCTTTAGTTTTAAATAACTCCATATTAATTTGTTCAAGTCAGCAAAATATTTATTTATGGCTATTTTTATTTTTTAATTTTTTAATTCCCACATTAATATGTGCAAAATGTACAAATGGACTTTTTGACTTTTATTTTATTCCAGTTGAGAGTTATGTGAAGAGCCTCTTGCCCACTGGGCTCTTCAGATCCTGTAGCTAAAAATGAGGCCTTGTTTTTGGTCAAACGCATGTCGCTCGGTGTTTGGACATGGAATTATTATTCTTTATTTATTTATTATTATTATAATACTCTACCTGTGGACAATTAATTTATTCTGATATGTTTTTATACCTGGACATACTAGCCAGACGCCGGAACATGGTTCTCTCGCTGATGACAACCTGCTTTGGAGAAAATCAACGGCACGTGGTGGGCATGGTTTCGCTAATCTGCTAATCCATTAATAGCGGAACTAACTTCCATTTAGCGGATTAGTGTTTTCACTAACATCGAAAGCCTTTAGGGGAATTTGCTTCCGCTAAAATGAAATCCAGTAAATTCAAGTCCGCTAATATTTTTTAAAGACCGTTCTCCACACAGATAGCTAAATGATCTTCACGGGATGTGCAGAGCTAATGAAGCTAAGCGCTACCTGGTGATGTCATCACCTCGCAGTGGTGTCAGTGTACAGCAGACAAGTTGCCAACAGACAAGAGACCCAGCTAAAACATTATTGTCTGCTACTGAACTAAAAGTGCTGAAGTTTACTTTGATTATGCAAATTTACGTTGCACATTCAGTGTTGACCACTGATGAATATGCTCTGCTTACATCCTGCAAGAGGTCCATCACTTTATGGCATATGCAAATGTTTCAAAAAGTGGGAGTGTTAAAAAAATATTGAAATACTCGTTGAGGTTTGCCTTTAGAAGGTCAAATGGAGGTCAACAATAACGACCCTGGTTCTGACTTTTCTTGTAACTGAGACATCTAAAATTTCCATCAGATTTTTTGAATGGAGCATCTCCAGGAGAGCCTTGTAATGGAACCAACTTTACGTATCATCATCATGTTTTATTGCTAGGCGTCTAATAAAGGTGGATGCCAGCAACATAAACTTTAAAACCCTCAACCATTACTTTTATTGTTGTGACAGATGTTGCTGTAGTTACTCGCAGATGTGGCATGACAGCCCCAAACGGATTACCAAGGAGAGAAATCATGTAGTTATAGACAAAGGTCTGCACACAACTCCAATCAGCATGTCAGTGGGATTACAGAACACCTGCAACATGATTAATAAAGTGTGAATTCTGCTACGTTCAGTACTTTAATTACAAAGTACAAGTGTTTGATTTTACTTCAACTCTCACTGCTTCATCCACAGTTCTGCCCCCCACTGCCCCCCCCCACTGCCCCCCCCCCCACTGCCCCATCTCAAAGTCACACATGAAAACACGTCAACATTTATTTTAATTCCATCACTTATTGTAAATCCTCAGTAGTTGTTGCTGTGATACGACTAAATATGTAACGTGTTGGAGTTTCTGAAGGTACAAACCAGATTCCAAAAAAAGTTGGGACACTAAACAAATTGTGAATAAAAACTGAATGCAATGATGTGGAGGTGCCAACATCTA
>JARVLU010000624.1:25886049-25897701 GCA_031762415.1 Simpsonichthys santanae | reverse complement strand
AGGTCTCTCTTGTAAATGAGTCCTCGAGGCTCAATGAGATTAACCTGCCTAAATAAAGGTTGAATGAATTTGAGGAAACTATGCTTTCTAGTTTATATACTACTTAAAAGTATAGTTTCCTCAAATGATTAGGGTGGCCAAAGATCATTCTATGGTGTCCAAGGCCACCACTGGCCACCCCCTGGCTCCTTCATTGCACTTGGGGGTGGATAAAATTGCTCCTTTGATCCATCACTCTGTACTGCCTCAGACAGCAAAAAATAAAAATGACAAGCCTACAGAGTGTGACCCTCTACCCACTTGAAGATCTTGTACCAAAAACATGAACTTTTATTCCCTGTTCAGTTCTAGTCCAGAACCACTTCAAACATCTCAAAATCTACAAGCATTCACCTTACGAATCCCTCAGTGATGAGGTCATCAGCGAATATATTTTGTCTATTTGATCTCAAAACGTACTGAATGTCATCAATTTAACATTTTTTAATAAGATCATCGTGTCCTTTCAGTCTCTTCAGGCCGACATGGAGCAGGGTCACCTTTATTTAAAGACCATGAGGGAGAAGACCGAGCGAGTGGTGGCCTTCTTAGAGGAGCCTGAAGCAGATCAGCTCAAGGAGGAGGTGGACATCCAGCTTTTTCAGCTCGAGGAGTTAATGGCAGCTTTGCGCACAGAGCACAGCTCTCTAGAGAAATGCATCTCCCTCTCCAAAGACTATTTGGATAAATATAAATCCCAGTCCCAGTGGGTGGTGGAGACCAAGAACCTTTTATCTTCAAGTCCGGAGCCCAAAGCTGAACTTTATCAGAAGAAGGCTCAGCTTGCAAAGTACAAGGTGAGTTCAAACGGGTCAGTTCTTCAGAAATAGTTTTCATTTGAACTCTGCTTCAGCAACCTTCTTTTTTTATGCTTCTTTTGGCTTTTAGCTACTGTTCTGCCACTCACCATTCTGCTACTTTTAGCTACACTTAACTTGTAACTCTTCATGTGCCTCTCAAATCATTTAGCTATTGTTCAGCTTCTTTTAGCTTTTATCTACAAATCTCCTTTTATATTTTAGCTACAGTTTTGCTCATTTTAGCAACTGTTCGGCTGATTTTAGTTTTATCTGTTTACTTATTTTAATTCTATATTTTAGCTAATTTGATCATGTGTATTGCTGATTATAGCTACTGCTTTTCTTTTTTAGATTTACCATCTATTTAGCTACTTTTAGCTTTTAGCCACCATTGTGGTGCAACTTTTACTTTTGGCTCTTCTTGTGCTTCTCATAACTTTTACTTATTGTTTTGCTTCTTATAGTCTTTACAGCTACCACTCTGCTTCTTTTAGCCTTTTCCTTCCATTCTGTTATTTTCATATTTTAGCTGCAGTTTTGCAAATACAGGTAGTCCTCGACTTACGGCAACTCGGACTTAAGAACGGGTGTGCGGCGCAGCGTTAGCATACATTTTACATGTATTTCCTCGACTTACGGCAAAAAATCCGGACTTACAAACAGGTGCGGCGCCACGTGTAATGAGCTCCAACTTACAGCAAAATCGAGTTAAGAACGGTTTGTAGGTACGGAACCCGTTCGTAAGTAGAGGACTACCTGTACAGTATTGGCTACTGGTTTTATCTGTTTTGCTATGTTTAGCTTTAAACTACTATTCTGCTGTATTTAGAGTTGAGCTCTTGTTTTGCTGCTTTTAGCTTGTTTTCTACACATTTTAGCTTGTGGTCTGTTCATTTTAGCACCTGTTTTGCTTAGCTTGGCCTTTGTTACGCTCATTTTTTATTTCTGTTCTGCTGGTTTTATTTAGCCTTTACACTCAATTTAAATTATTTTCAGGATTTAAAAAAAAAATAAAAAATTTAGGACTGGGCTTTCTTTCGTTTGTTTATTTATTTATTTTTCAATGTATGCAGACAATTCAACAGACCGTGAAGTCTCACGAGTCAGCAGTAAAATCTGTGGTTGAAAAAGGAGAAGTGCTGCTTGACGTGATTCACGACCCCACCATCAATGAAAACATGAAGAAGTTACAGGCTGACTACCAAGACCTTTGTTTGGCTGCTCAGGTTTGTATCATCTTTGTAAAAGAAGTGAAAATAATAATATTATTATTATTCTGAACCACATACTGTTAGTATCGTTGTATCATTCTGTCAGCAAAATATTTTATGAAACAGTAACTGGATTTCAGAAAGTAATTTTACAGATATTGAGGTAAAAATAGTTGTAGCTGAGGTCATTGTCAACACGTACTGTAAACACCAACAAGACATGCATGAGTTTGGTTTAAAACTTTGTCATTAACCATCAGAGTCATGTCTGTCTGTTAGCAAAATATCTTATGAACCACAGGGCAGATTTTAACAAAACCCTTTAAAGATGACTGAATGTACATCTACACCTCAAGGACATTTGAAGTAATTTCAATTCAAGATATTTGTGTCATGTTTTTTATAAAACTTTCAGAAAGTAAAACGTAATTAAATATGGATCTTCACTTGATTCAGTTTTAGAGCATAATTCAAGAAGCTTACCAGAGCTAACACTTAGCCAACTTAAACATGCCTATAAGTCAGTCAGTTTTACAGATACTGAGGTGAAACCTGTATTAGTAGCTGAGAGTCAGTCACAACATGCGCACAATGTTATTTTTCAAGGTTTGACTAAAATGGTCATAACTCATTTCTCATTTCTTTTAGACTGAAACTCCAGCGTGAAAAGATGCAGACAGCTGGTCTGTAGGTTTTGATCAAACTTCTTTACCAATTAAAATAATTTGTGATTATTGTGTTTTATGTAGACACATGTCCAGAACCTCGTGGAATGGGTGAAGGAACACGAGGATTACAACAGTGAGTTGCAGGAAGTTGAAAAATGGCTGCTGCAGATGTCCAGTAGGCTTGTAACCTCAGACTCTATGCAGACCAGCAACATGGAGGTGGCTACTCAGCAACTTGCTCGACACAAGGTGATTCAATCTGTGAAGAAAATCATAATTTGAAAATCTCTTTAGAGCCTTCTAGAAAATCCTTCAGTTAACCGATAACATATCTATGAACACGCTATAATTAATGACTGTTTAGACACGTTTCTACTCACCCAAGCCAAATATTCTGTTTACTAGTTCAACCCTTTTGATTTTTTCATTGTTTTAAGGCCATAATGGAGGAGATCGCCAGTTTTGAGGAGCGTCTCATCAGCTTGAAACAGAAGGGAGAAGGTCTTGTTGCCAGCTGTTCAGAGCAAGTTCAAGTTCATGCCAAGATTAGTCAACAAGTCCAGACTCACCTGCAGGGAACCAGAGACAGCTACTCTGCTATCTGCAGCACCGCTCAGCGTGTGAGTTGCAGATAGAAGCTGAAAGATAAATCTTATCAAAGGTGTGTTGGTTATAATCGCTTATGGGCAACAGGTCTACCAGAGTCTGGACCGGGAGTTGCAGAAACATGTTAGCCATCAGGACACACTGCAGCAGTGCCAGACCTGGCTCACAACAGTTCACGAGGAGCTGCAGCTCAATGATCAGGGACCGTCGGGTCTGCAGGAAGCCCTGAAGCAGGTACACAGCCCCAGATGGTCTTGAAATGAAAAGGTTTGGTTTTTATTTTTATTAATTGGAATGTACATGCAGGTGAAGCACTACAGAGCGCTTCAGGAGCAGGCCAGCACGTATCTGGACCTGGTGTGTTCTGTGTGTGACCTGTCTCATGATGCTGTGAGGGTCGCAGCTGCTGAGGTCCAGCAGATCAAACTCATGGTCAGTGTTAAAATACTCGATTTTGTTCTGTGTAACATACAAGATACGTTTCATCAACCACGGTTCTGAGACAGTGGGAACATTATGTACAATATGACTCAAACAGCACTAATGTACAGCTGCACAATATTTTATAAACTTTGTTATCACAATATCAGTGAGAACAATATTTCAATAAATCATAGGATATCATATTTTAAGTAAAATATATTCATGTTCTGCTGCTAATATTTGTTTATTCATCCGACTATTACTGGCCTTGATGCCCACCCCTGGTTAAATTCATCTGGTTAAATTCATCTGGTTAAATTCACCTGGTTAAATTCATCTGGTTAAATTCATCTGGTTAAATGTTAGTGATGATGAATGAGAAAGTGAAGGAGGAAGAAAAATGTTAATCCCAACTAATGTTATGGCAAAATTAAACAATAATAGTACACACCCTAAGTTTTTCTCATATTGAGCGCCCCTAACAGAATGAAAATATTTGTAAACCCATATTTTATTGTTGATGCATGATAGTAAACAATGTTCACTATGTTAAAGTGTTAAAATGTGTAAATGTTTAACTTTAGAAATAGTACAATTTTTTATAAAAAATAAATAAACACAAAAGAAGGAAGGAGGGGGTGGAGATCCTGTGTGAATGCAGCACAGAACGTGCACAAAGAACACACGTGTACTAAATTCAGATTGTAAGAAAAGTTGCATTAAAATATTTTGTTCATTATTCGTGCAGATTGAAGAAAGGATGTCCAGTGCACACGTGCTCTCAGAAGGCTGGAGAGAGCTGAAAGAACAGAAACAAGATCTGAGCAGCTTGTTTCAGGACATGGAGCAGCAGCTTCTCACCCTCTCTAGAAGACCAGCAGAACTTGAGACCAAGATTGTTCAGAACATGTTGTTTCAAGCTAAGGTGAGTAGCTCAACTGAACAATCAGCCCATGATTCTGTACACAAACTTTAACCTGTACCGTTGTGTCACTATAACTATTCAGCATTGTAAACTGTTGTCATAACATTTAGTTTTGTGTTATGATTAAAGGTAAAACTTATGATAGATGTTTGAGTGTTCACTTTACATGGATCTCATGTCACTCAGGAATGCTGCCAGCAACTGCAGTCCAAACAGAGTACCCTCACCAAAATGACTGAGACTGTGAACAGACTGACCGGTGGCCAGAATACTCCAGAACACGCAGAGCTGGACCAGCTGACCCATTCCTGGCTCGAGCTTTGCCACCAGGCAAACAAGCTGCAGAGCCAGAGAGAGGAGGACCTGCAGAGGTCCAAAGATTACCACGACTGCATCGCTGCCGTGGAGGAGCTGTTCGAGAAGGTGTCCAAAGAGTGGGACAATCTGGCCAGGTGGGTTTCAGCATACAATTTAAATCATCCATCCATCAATCAATCAGTCATCAGGTCTCGAGGCAGCATCTTGAGCAGGGAGGTCCACACATCTCTCTCCACACCCACCTCTTCCAGCTCTTCTGGGCTCTTCTTCATCATGTTATACTAAATTAATTATATTAAAGCATTCCTTGATGAAATGCTAATTGCTCGCTGTCTTTGTGTAGTGAAAAAGTAAAATAAGGCACTAACACATTTTGTGAGACCTTGAAAATAATGTTTAACAATAAGGCACTAAACTGTGAGACCTCACGTGAACTGTAAGAAGTCACAATATGTGTTGTTAATGACTCTCAGCTACTACCACATCCAATTTAAGCTCCGTTTCTGTAAAACTGACGTATAGTGAAGAGCGTAACGAGACTAAAATGTCACAAGGAATTGTCTCATAACTTGTCTGGTTAAATATCACTGAAAATGTCTCCACCACTTTAAATCGTTTGTGTGGAAGCAGTTTAAACCAACACGTCAGGCAGTGATCCTCTGTAGCTCCGTGCTGAGAGGAAGAGTCTCTGCTGTGCTTTAATTTAAAACTAAACATTCTTTGTGACATTTTTATATAAATAAAGGTTAATAAGTAAATACAAGGTGGCAATATTATTAAATCAATTGATGTCTGTGCATGTTTGCTTGTTATCAAATCACTGCAGACTGTGGGGACACCAAAGCTGATAAATGATCATCTTAGCACCGTGCTCCACTCTGCCAACCTCTGGGACTTTTAAAGTATTGCAGGGTGGGGTTGGGTGGGAGACTAAAAGATTTCTGTCAGCCACAATCAGTCTAACTAGCAATAAATTTATATGTGGCTGTAGGTGAGGCCCGCTGTTTGTAGCCAAACTAGGCGTCCTCATTTTTATATTGCTTTAAAGTATAGTTTTCTCAGATGACTGGAGTTTCTGAAGATTTATTTGCAAAACTGACTTGGCAGCGTGTGATAATAAATGTTTAGATTTGTCACTAGTTTCTAGTCGAGCGCTGGCTTCATGGAAATCTTGGGAACATATAAAAGACCTTGTAAGACTTTGAACACTTTGTATTTGTGTTGCAGAACTGATGCTGAAAGTTCGTCCCAGCATTTGGAAGCGCTACAAAAACTTGCAGTAACTCTTGAAGACCAAAAAGGCGTCCTCGACAACCTTAAGGAGCAGAAGCAGAACGTTGTCCAACATCTGAACTTGGACGACAAGGAGCTGGTGAAAGAACAAATCAGCTACTTTGAACAGAGATGGTCTCAGATGCAGAACCTCGTCGAAAGAAAAGTCCAGGACTCCGCGGTGACACTAGATGACATGAGACAAGTGGAGGCTCGTCTGAGAGAGGCTCGGGACTGGGCTGAGGAGCAGCAGCCAGCTCTGTCTGAGGCCATGAAAATGAGCCCCCCTCCTGACCTGGCTCAGAGCTTCCTGTTTGACCATTTGAGCATCTGCAGTGAGCTGGAGGTGAAGCAGCTCCTCCTGGCTCAGGCCATGGCTGACGCAGATCGGGTGTTGCCGCGGCTAGGCCTCAGCGAGCGCCAGCACCTGCAGCAGCTGATTTCTGACACTCAGATGGAGGTGGAGTCTCTGAGTGTGAAGGTGGTGCAGCGAAGGAAACACCTCAGCAAGGCCTTTACAGAGAGGACACAGTTTCTGATGGCCGTCAGTCAGTCCATTTTCTGGGTTCAGCAGAACGAGAAGAAGGCCCAGGCAGAAGAATACATTGCTTTGTTACCTGATGACCTGTCCAAGCAGGTGCGGACATGCAGGAACATCCAGAGCAGTCTGAAAGCCTATCAGAGCGAGCTCACCTCCCTGTGGTCTCAGGGGCGAGACCTGATGAGAGAGGCCAGCGAGGAAGAAAGAAACGAGATCCTCACAAAGCTGCAGGAGTTACAAAATATCTTCGACAGAACGCTTCACAGATGCGGCCAGAAGCTTCAGGAGCTTGAAAAAATACTCGTCTCCAGGAAGTATTTTAAGAACGATTTGGAGAAAATCTGCCAGTGGTTAAAACAAGCAGACATTGTAACTTTTCCTGAAATTAATCTGATGGTGAGTGATGGTGAACTGCAGGCGCAGCTGCTGAAGTATCAGCAGATAATTGAACAGGCGGTGGAATACGAGAACCTCCTCCTGACTGTACAGAGAGTGGGTCAGGAGGTACTGCCCACTCTGAATGAAGTGGACCACTGCTTCCTGGATGAAAAACTCAACAGCCTCCCTCAGCAGTACAACAGCATCTTAGCACTTGCCAAAGAGAAGCAGGAGAAGATCCAGCAGGCCATTCTTACAAGGAACGAGTACACGTCTTTCATAGATGTCACTCATAAAGCGCTGAAAGAACTCGAGGAACAGTTCAATAATCTGGCGATGCAACTCGTCGGGCTGCAAACTGAGGAGGTCGTCCGTTTGCAAAGTGATTACAAAACTATTCTGGCAGATCTCAGCTGCTTGGGTCTGGCTGTGGGCGAACTGAATCAGAAGAAGGAGGGATTTCGTAGCACGGGGCAACCATGGCGCCCAGAGGAAATGACGCAGCTCGTGAGCCTGTATAATGGACTAAAGAGATTAGTGGAACAAAAAGTAGAACATCTGGATGAAACTTTAGAGTCGTTTGAGGACCACAAGGCGATGGCCATGCTGGTGGACTCTGAGCTAAAGGCTACAAAGGAGCAGCTAGTTAAAGTGAATGCAGAGACACAGTCAGCCGAAGAGAGGCTGAAGAACTACCACACTCTGGCAGGGAGTCTCCAGAGTGCCGACTCTCACCTGTCGAGGCTCATGGAGCAGATGGACACCCTTGCCCCTCGTGTGGACCAAGCAGCTCACGATGCTTCTAAGGAGCAGGTCATTTTGTGGCAGGAGGAGCTGCGGTCGTTACAGGCTGCGGTGGGTGAGCTGATTGAGGAATGTGAGAACAGGTTCATCCAAAGTAAAGACTTGGAAACGGAGATGAAGAGGACCCTGGACTGGCTGCAGCACATCAGGGACGAGCTCGACTGCGCCGTGATTGTTGACGTCAGAGTGGAGAAGGTGCAAGAGGAGATCAGGAAGCAGCAGATATTGCAAGAAGAAGTGCAGTCCAGACTGAGAATAGTGGCTGCGCTTAGCAGCCGAGAAAAACACGAGTATAGCAGTGCCAACGAGTTTGTCCCCGCCCACGTTGATACAAACCTCGAAGAAATGGCAAAGCTGCAGGCAGATGTTCAAAAAGCCCTGACAGCCAAACAGGTGGGACAATCTTACATTTGTTACATGCTGAATGTGACAAGCGTCTGCTTTAGAGTTGTGTTTTTGAATAGTTTATCACTTGTCTTATTCTACATGTTGTGTATCTGAAGATTACCCTGGAAGAAGCCTTGATGTTGTGTCAGAAGTACCACTTCAGGATGCAGTCCGCCTGTGAATGGCTGGAGGACGCCGTGTCTTTCCTTCAGCAAGCCAGCTTGGGGGTCGACGTCGAGAACTACGAGGAGTGCCTCCGGCAGCAGGCAGACATCATGTCAACGGAGCAGGAGTTCATCATCCACCTGGAAGATCTTCACACACTGCTTCCTCAGCTCGAGAACCTGGTGAATCCCGCCGCTAAGGAGCAGCTACGACTGAGTGTGGAGTCGGCAAAGCAGAGAGGAGCAGAGGTCCGAGATCAGCTCCAGTGTCATCAGGATGTCCTACAGACGTAAGAATAACTAGAGCCACACTATTCTGAAAAAAAAATAAATAAATAAATAAATACAGTATTATTATTGAGAGCTAAATTTATTTTGGCACGGTTCTGCTAATCCTCTACTCTGCTAATAGCTGAACTAACTTTCTGTTTAGCGGATTAGCATTATCGCTAACCTTTAAAACTTTTAGTAAAATTAGCTTCTGCTAAGTTTAAATCCATTTCAAGTCCTCTAATCATTTTTAAAAACAATTATTTGCTGTAAAAGCGCACAGGAGAATGGTGATTTACATGGAGCGATGCTACGTAGAGCTATGCAAAGCTAAGCGCCGCCCGTTAGTGTTGTGTTGTTTGAATGATCCGTTCAAATGGACAAATCTTTAGAGTGAATGTACTGAACTGAATCACTCATTAACCGATTCATTCCTTTCTCAGTTCAGCTGATCTCAGTGCGAGCGTGCCCGTCGAAAGTGGAACTTCCACATTCTGTGACTCACTCGTGACGTGAGTCTGAACGACACGGGGCTTGTGTCGTGCAATGATGATGATAATAAGTGGCACGGTGGCTCAGTAGAGCGGTTGCCTGTCAGTGAGTCACAAACGCGTTTGTCACAAACGCTTGGATGCTCCTTTTATTTTCAAGTGCAAACATCAAGTTAAATACATTTCCAGCAAAAAAAAAAAAAAAAATCAACAGGTGGCAGTTACATAAAAATATAGTGGGCTCTGGAATTACAGGAGAAATAACTTTTAAAGGATTTGACAGGATTTGCAGAAACTGCAACAATTTTGAGAGATTTGATGCTCAAAATTTAAGCCTCCGACTCTGTGAGGAAACAGAAACATTTTTGGAGACTCCCTCAGAATGTCATCTTTAGTTTGTCGCCAGCAGTCACACCTCAGTGAGATACAAGCTTCAGCGGGGTCACTCTGTGCTCTGATGTATTTTATTTCAGCTGTGTGGCCCAGTGGAAGTCTTTCCAGGAGGCAAGGCAGACTGTTATCGAGCTCATGAACGAGGCGGAAAAGAAGCTGACAGAGTTTTCCACCGCAAAGGCAGCCACGAGTCAGGAGGCTGAAGACAAGCTCGGCAGTCACCGGGTACGAAAGGACAAAACAAACTCTGTTATTCCTCAAGAAACTCAGGTGTTTTTTAAATAAATTCAGCAGTTAATTCATTTTCTTATAATTTTTTAGTCCCTTGTATCGCTTGTGAATGGCTTTCAAGACAAGCTGAGTGGTTTAGAGGAACAAGCTGCTCAGCTGGAACTGGTGGGGAGCGACGCCAGCAAGGCCACCATCAGCCGCTCCATGACCACCGTGTGGCAGCGCTGGACACGACTGCGCAGCGTGGCACGAGGACAAGAGAGAGTGCTTGAGGACACAGCACAGGAGTGGAGGACTTTCAGAGAGAAGGTACAGACGCCCACTGGAAATGATTAATACATCAAAAAAATAAAAGTCCCTTCATTCCTGAAGGAGTGCATATCACCCACCATTTTTCATGCCAGAGTTTTAAACTAAAGACATGAAGCCGTACAGTAGATTTTTTGTTTCATTCTGTAGATGGTGAAGGTTAGAGATGTCTCTGATGAGCTCCAGAGTCGTTTCCCCGACAGTGCTGTGGAGAAGGCTTCCAAAGCCACGCTGCAGTCTTTGTTAGATCAGCATGATTTGCTGAGCCAAGACTTGGAGCGGGAACTCTCCTCCCTCATGCTGCTTCGCCAGTACGCCCTGAGTCTTCTGCACGATGTGGAAGTGCCTCCTTCACCTACAGCCGACCAGGATGAGCTGCCCAGCCTGAAGGAGATCAGAGCTGTCCAGGACCAGATGGAGAGGTACAGTCCAACTCGGGATCTGCGTGACTGTTTTCATTTCAAGCCTTTTTGAAGTGGTACACGCACATACATGTATGTATGACATGTATGTATGACATGTATGTATGTGTGTGTGGGGGGGAGGGAGGCACAGAGGCTAGAGAAGGTGGGCCTGTGATTGGAAGGTTGCCAGTTCAACCTCCCGAACTGGCAACATCAGTATGTTGGTGGGAAGGTGAAACTCCCACACTTGTCTCCCCCCTCATTTTCCCCACTTTGCTATGGCGACCTCTGAAGAAGGGAGCAGCCAAAAGAAGAAATAAATAAATAATTCCATCAGTCAGAATTTGAGAATACAGATTTTTGTTTTTGTTTTCAGCCTCTTGACACAGTCCAGAACCAAGCGGGCTCAGGCAGCTCAGGAGTTGAGGGAGCGAGAGGAAGTGGAGAAAGAACTCAGTGTTGTGAAATCCTGGATCCAGGAGACCAGGGAGCTGCTTCTCAATCCCACTTCAGATATTGATTCCCTCCTGCAGGAGCTTGAGGTAAATCCACCATTTATGAATGTGTCTTACAGGCATCACAGTTTGGTATGTATAGTTCACTGAGTTCAGTACAACAGAAACAAGAGTGCTGCATGTATGGCACGTTAAACGTCCAATGTGACTTTGAACTCAGAGCGGGGATGATGAAAACATTTTGTGGCACACCATGCAAGGTGTTACAAATGCACTTCAAGTTTTGTTACATTATCTTGAGCAGATCAGAATTTATGGCTTATGAAAGATCTTGCATAAAATTTGACCTTAATTTGTGATCTTGACCTTAGAGCTGAGGTGATGAAACATGTATGTGACACACCGTCTAGTGATGATGCACACGTGTATAAAGTTTAATTAAATTGTTGCGGATATCAGAAGTTATGGGTGGGACATGAGAAGGTTTGCAGCCAGACTGAGATTATATGATAAAACATCTGCCTTTGAAATAAATAAAGGCAAATACTAATGTTTTATATGTT
>JARVLU010000624.1:25774752-25786449 GCA_031762415.1 Simpsonichthys santanae | reverse complement strand
ACACACACACACACACACACACACACACACACACACACACACACACACACACACACACACACACACACACACACTTCAAGCTCCTTGCGGTGTGGGAACATTTAGCAACAGCACAGCATGTCAAACCATGTCAAGTGTTACAGTCTCTTCCTGTTTCGGGGGAAAATATCAGCTCACAAGTGAATTAAGCTAAACAGCTCGTCTTCAGACCCCTTCCTAAAATGATTAACCTTTCTAAATAGCATTATTGAGTTCTGAGTGGATGGTAGTGCCGTCTCTTTGCCTGTAATTATTCTTTTTCTGTTGTTTCCTTCATCAGGCTCTCTCTCCCCCTCTCTCTCTCTTCATTATGTGAAAAGAAGGTAAAAAAATGTCTGAATAAAAGAGGGAGATTTTCCCACAGTCACTCAACTCAGAGAAACATCACTGTGGCCTGGTTCCCATCACAGCTCTGCTGCTTCAGCCATCGTGTTCAGAGGCACCATGTTCTTAGAATTAAGCTACTATTCATCCTCCCGTTGAACAAAATGATCAAATGCAGCAAAAATATATTTTGTCAGCACAATCAACAAGAAACAAAACTTTTGTCACTGTAGATATAAATTTAGGTCAAGATCCAAAACAGCAGCTCAAAATTCCTTTTATTTTGGTTTAAAACTGGCAGAAGACTAATTTTGTTTATCTTCTATTCCTATAGTGACATATTTTCAGCCATAACCTTCAAATATATCCAAATTGCTTGACCTATTTTCTTTAATTTAAAGGCTGACATAAGTAAAATTTTAGGTCGATAAAGAGTATAAAAATAACTTTAAAAGATCAAGTATAATCATATAAGCACATTCAATGAAATCCAGGTAATTTTGAATACATTTAAATAAACAATTAAGACTATTTGAATTATTTTAGGTTAATGGTAATATGTCAACTTTTACCTACCAACAATAATTAAACTAATGCTTTAGTGCAACAAGCAAAAATAAATAAAAAAGGGAAATTAATTTTCTATATTTTGTAATGTATGTGCATGGCATAAAGAAATGCGGAGATCAAATATAAAAGCAACAATGGCTCTTCAGTACAGTACTTAAATTTCCATTCATTCATTTATTATATTTATCTGCTCTTTGCTTTCCAGGTCGCTGCCTGGTGCGTGCAGAGGAAGGGGACACTATGGGACACCCTGGACAGGTAGTCCATCACAGGGACACATGGACAAACGACACTATCAACCATTCACACTCACAGTATTAAGTAACAATGTAGAATTACCAATTAGCCTAACATGCAAAATTAGGAAAATGTTGCAAAATGTTTTTGCTCTGAGAGCGGAAACCGGAGTACATGTACTCGGAGAAAACCCACGCACACAGCTTCAAAGTGCGTAATGCGCATGCGTTGGGTAAACTGCAGCTCTGAAACAACGTGGACGCAACGTCGGTTTTCCAACCAATCAGCGCGCAGTATTTTCGAGCTCTATAGCAATGGCGGAGACAGCGAAGCTAAGTGAAAATGAAGCTCCTCCCAGTGAACCAACTAAAATGTCCAGTTACAGGCACTGCATGGATGTGGTACTGAGGCTGCTTTCAGACTTTGGAAAAGAGGTTGGTTTTGCAAATTTAGGCTGCTTCTCTTTGGCTGTTTCTTCTTTCAGTCTGAGTTGCTAGTTAGCTACATGCTAATGTTTTTAGCATCTCGTGCTAGCGATGCTAGCAGCCTCGTAGGTTCTCTGTTCATTGATCGTTGGCTAAATGCAGATTATTAATCATGACTGGATTTTTGTTTGGAATCAGTTTTAATAATTCTAACTTTTGCAGTTAGGCACGTGAGCAGGCTCGGTGTCTCACATCGCCTAAGCCTTGTTAGCTTGTTATATTTTTGTAATTTGTGTTTGAAGTAGATCAAATTATATATCTTTTTTTTGTATGTTTATCGCTGATTTCTGGAAACATTAGAATACTATTGAATGGTTACTCCTCATTTCTACCTTGGTTTAGTATAAAAAATTTCAATAAACTGTCAGATCTTTTTAGTCTTTATTGGAAAATATTTTTATTCCCCAGAATCACAGGTTCTAATGTATATTAAAAAAAATAAAAAAACTAATTCATAAATCAGTAATGTTTTAAATACTGACTAGGTTTTTTTTTTTAATTTCTTCTGAAGCCCTATTTGTTTGTTTAGCAATGCAAAAACAAAATATGTGTACTAAAAAGTAATTTGCTATTAATTAATATTTTTAAACCTAAACTTGAATTAATAAAATTATTTGCAGATTTCCATAATTTTTACTAAATAAATGTGTATTTGATAAATGAGTATTTTGTCTCAATATGCATGTTTAATACCTTTCTTTGTCATCTGTTTTGAAATAAAGCTCAAATTAGGCGAGGCTGCTTTGAAAATAGAAGTCAACCCCAGTGCTGTCGAGCTTTCTTCGTCTTCAGAGGCTCGTATTTATGCTTGCTTGCAGGAGCATATCACAAAATTACAGGTATTTTTTATTAAATTATACCATTTGATTTGTATTACTAAAAGGATTTGCACAGCTACATTTGAATTTATGAACATTGCACAATTATTGTTAATATTTTTGTGCAATTAGCACACTTTTTAGACTAAATTATGCCATTCTATGCTACTGACTAAAATACACACACACACTCTCTGTACTTGTGTGCAATCAGTGTTTTTCCTGTTTTACCACAGGCTGTTTCCAAAAGCCTGAGATCACTGGTGGAAGCTGATAGTGTTACATCAGTGAAAGAAAACACACTGGATAAAGGTGTCTCATCATCCTCAGTAAAAGTGCAGACAGCTGTGTTGTCTGAGCACCAAGATCACAACTCAGAGGCTGCAGAGACTAAGACTTCAGATGATGACATCATGGTTCAGATCCGAGCTGGAAAGTCAGAGGTTGGTCTTTGTCAACATCTCTGTTATCTGTTCAGGCATTGACATTTTAAAGCCTTTCACACTCTGTCAGGCAAATGAGTAATCATAAGTAATTGCTTCCAAGGATGTGCACATGACATGTAGCAAATGCTTGATAGAGACATGATACTGGGTTCGGCAGAGTAAGGGGCCTTGTAGTGCTGTGATGGGGTAGAGCAGACCACATTGCTGGAGGGTTTTGAGAGAGGGCCAGGTCCTTGATGGATTATGAAGTGGATGCTCATTACTCTGAGATTGCATGTGGATGAAGGACAAGAGACCCCATTCTGTTGTGCATTTATTTTGGTAGCCAGTCAAACCACATTCATATTCCATCATATGATGATGGTAAGCAATTTAACTTTTTGGACTACCTGGAATAATTTTTTACGCTGCGTTCCTTTCATTAATGTAACACAAATCTCTGCACTTGTGTCTAGCTCAGTAATAAACAAGCAAAACTTTGCATTCTTCACACTCATCAGCAGCTCATCAATCCATTGTATCTTATTATTGGTGTTGTGTCTTTTATCTCCAGATTGAGCGAAGAATATCTGCATTTATGGAACGCAAGCAGATGGAGATCAATGAAAACAATGTGCGCGAGTTTTGCAACGTGATCGACTGCAATCAGGGTGAGAATGGAAGAGGCTGGGAGGGGGCAGGGTGGAGAGGGAGCCTGCACACAGATTGCCAATGTTTGGGAGAGAGCTGATTTCCACAGGCGAGAGGTCAGGCTGAACTGCTCCACGAGTGGGACTGAAGTAGCTAACACACTCGGCCTCAAAACGCAACGCGCTCGCTCCAGAAAAACACGAGACCCAGAACCTTTTTGAAATTCAAAGCTTGTATGAGACACCAGTAATAGAAATCAGGAGACGCTACAGTTCATGGGTGGTGTATTCATTTTTAATGTTTTTCTTTCTTTCTCTGATAGTTACATTTATAAATTGTTCTTGCATTTTTAGTGGAATTTTATTCTTCACAGAAAACAGCTGTGCCAGAACAGATGCTGTGTTCACTCCTTATCCAGGCTTTAAAAGCCACGTAAAAGGTAAGAAAATGGACATTTTATTGCTTTCATGGACCAGAAAGCCTTTTTAAAACTGAACTTTTTCAGAACTATTCACAAAAATATAAATGTTTTTGTTAAATTTTGGTAAATATAAATTGGGATATAAAAGTTAACTAATGTCTGATCTGGCCTTCTGTGGAAATGTTTTTTTATATTTCATTTTATTTAAATCATTATGCTTTAGATGTTTTCAGTCTTTGTTTATGTTTCTTGTTCGTGCAGTCACACGTGTGGTAAACACGTACGGGCCTCAGACTCGTAGTGGGGGATGCCAGGGGGAAGTGGGGGAGCACCAGAGGGGGACGACTATAAGGGATTGTGGAAATGCAGCCATAGAGGAGCGACTCCAGAACATCGAGACTCACCTGAAGCTGCCGTCTGGTGAGGGTTCCAGAAAAGTCTTGATTATACAAATGTCTAAAGTTGTTGTATGGCACTAACGTAGATGACAAACATATAGTAAAAAAAAAAATGATTACACTAATTAATCTTTCATTAAATAGTTTGTTGTAACCTGAAATGTTTGCATGAAGATTTTCGACTTTCTATTATTAAGATGCCTCTCTCTTTTTTTCTACTCCTAAATTACTTTTTAAAGTATTGATCTATTCTAAAGTAGTTATTTGTAGTTTAGATGTTAAAGTATTGTTTTTTTCTCAGTGGGGCCTGTCCCTTTAAACATCTATCAGAGACTCAAGAAGCTGGAGGACCGTATCCTGGAGCTGGAGGGACTCTCACCCGAGTACTTTCAGTCCACAGTGAGTTCTCTGGCTTGAACATTAAATACATGGAGGACATTATTAATTACTTCTCATTACTTAAAAAACAATTCAGGCACTATTTATTGAAAACTAAGAATCTAACACATTGTTTCACACTGATTCTGACCAAAGCTTCTGCATGCCAGTGTCTGGAGGAAATGACATTTGTTTGAGACCTGCAACACTCTCGTATAATCTGCCTACACTGTTCTCTCTGGAGGACGAGTCTAAATATAACCTAGATGTAAGAAATTATCAACATTATGCACATTTTACATAACAGGTTCAAATTAACTTTCCTCCATTCACACATTTACTACACTTAACCACACATACCCAAGAGATTTGATGTCTGCATTTATGCAATTAGCAGCTTGTAATGTGTCGTCTTGTGTCTGAGTGGAGATTCTGTGCAACTGAGCGTCATCATGTCACAGTTTTTTTACCTCGTGCATTTCCTGTTCCTGTCCACAGTCTGATTTGATCTTCCACTTCCTGAGAGTTTGTGTTTTCTGATAATGGAGTTTCTTCCCTCTTTTATACTTTGATGCATCAACAAATCTCATTCCTAAGTTCCTCCCAAGTTGATTTCAAGTGCAGTTTTGGTTCAGATTTACTGAAAAGGTTTAGGTTATAGGAGACAGTTTGTTTGAGATGACAACGTTTCATTGCTTTTTGAAGAAGCACAGACTCAGAATGTGTCTGGGTAGTTTATCAGACTTCATGTTAACACTGTAGAGATCAGCAAAGTCCCACAGACTCTAATTTCCTAACTTAAAGGAGTCCGTCCAGTGTGTTAGCTATCTAAGTGTGCTTGAGTTGCAGCATGTCTCTTTATACGGGTGTTTCTCAGCACAGCATGCTGCTTCTGTACGAGTGCTGCTCTCCATCTGCTTTTGACTCACTGCATGTTTGTGTGAGCAGAGCAAGAGATGTTGAGTGTCTTTGAATAAATGGAAGAAGATGGGGGTCTTTTATATTCAAAGTCCCCTCCCTCTTCCCTCCCCCCTTCTTATATATTTTTTTGCTGTAACTTGGTGTTTGCTGAAAAGCCACACACAGTTGGCCCATGGTTGTAGGAACAACATTCTAATGTTCAGCAGCAAATGGCTCCTGAAGCGATTCTAAAGGGTTTTACCGTTGGAATGGAAGATTTCAAATTGAAACGCTCGGCTTTAAGCAGCGCACGTTCTATTCAGGCTTAACCAGGACATTCGTTGAGTTAGAGCCCCTTGTCTCCTCTGTTTACCGTCTCTATTGTAAAAACAGCCAGCAAAAGTAAAATTCATTTGAGTCTTTTTTTAATATAAATTCGGTTTTCCTTGTCCAGTCTTTTTTTTATATATGAATTTACCTCCTTTTGTTCCATTAAGTGGATCCATACAAAGCATTTGTAGAAGTTTTGAGTGTTTGTGCTTCACTAAACTCAAGTCAGTTTAGAAAATGCTGCAATTCTTTATACGTTTGTTTTCTTGTTTTGTAGAGTCTTCTACACAAGAGACCCAAGATGTCCACGGCACAGGTTAGCACTTGTTTTTTTTCTTCCTGCATTACTTTATGACTGAGGTCAACTGTTTTGAGCAGCTTTTGTTTTGGGGGGGCGGGGGTCCTTCAGGCCTGCAGTCTGACGGAGCTGGATGAGAAGATCAGCGCAGTGAAAGCTGCTCTACTGAAGAGGATGACTGAGTTTGGACCCAGATGTGGTACTGATTATCCACTTTGATACACAGAAACGTCAACATACAAACTGTGCATGTATTTCACGTGCAGTCCTCACCGTTCATCTACACTTTGATCACGTCTTTATCAGTAAAACTGGACCGTTCTGATCCCAAGTTTATTCATGTGAAACATCTGTTCCAGCTGCATTCAGTGACTTGACTCTGTATTTTGTTGGCAAGCACATTGCAACTTACAGCTGTAATTTTACTTTTCAAAAGCCTTGTAAATTCGTATCTTGATGAAAAATTAAAGCGCAAAAAATAAAAATCAGCTCCATAAACAGAATCTAGGCTCTGGTTTTATTTAGTGTTAAATGTAGTTTATTAAACCTTTCAAAATAAAACTAATAATCGGTGTAGATAAAAGTTTTGTGGACAAGTATACATATACAAGTATAAGTATATGTAGTGAATACAAATACATTAAAGTACACATTTGGCATAGGCTGTTTTAAACATCAGTATCTGTTTTATCTCACAAACTTTAGATTTGTCTGTAATTTTATTAGAACTTTGTTTTGCATATCATAAAAAGCAAATGTGTATTTCTCTAAATGGATTTGTACAAAAATAATCTGTAAATAAATGTTTTTCTTCATGCTTGAACAGTATGACTTGTAATTTATTCACAATTTAGATAAATGTCAACTGATTATGATTATGATTACTTTTGATTAATTTGATGATGTTTCTTCCAATCATATGGTCTAGAAGCTATCAGGAATCAGTGAAAGGTTTTTATTGTTATAGGTGATGGAAACTGGAAACATTCAGTACTATGTTGCTATGAAATTCTATTCTTCTGAAAATGTCACATTTGCTTAAACAAAAGAAATGTAGATTGTTCTGGTTTGATAAATCGCTGAGCTGCACCTTCAGATAACTGAACAGATGCATTGTGGACTGGTTTTATTTTGGAGTTGAGCTAATTTAATGTTCAGTAATGATGCAAAGGTGAGTGTGTGTTTTTGTCGGTGTGTAATGGAGACGAGTCTCAGAGAGAGCACCTGATTTCTCCTCCCGACTGCTGCGTGACGATGATCACCCCTAATGCTCGTCATTATAACAAATGACCTGATTACTGCAACTCTGTTTGGAAAACAGACTGGAGACCCAACAAACCAGCGTTAAATGGGACGCCGCTGCGTTTGACACTGTGACACGAACATAATAAAAGGCTTTCGCATCGACTTTGACTGAGCGAGCGACTGAAGGAATAATTACACATTTCTCTTATGAGTGAATCTGAAGGGCGGCTGGGCTTCTCTGCTGTATTTGAGTTTTATATTCATCGCCTGTTTTCAACGATTCTCAAAATCTTTGTCTCCATTTACAAGTCAGTTGTAGAGTTATGATTAGCTGGAAGTTTGAAAGTGCTTCAACAATCTGTGTGATTAGGCATTAATAAAGTAGAACATTTCTGTAAAAACTAATGTGAGTGCTGAAAGGTGAGTTAAATGTTTGTTGGCCTTTCAACGTTCAATATTTAAAGAAAACGCACAACGCATTAAAAACAAAAAAAAATGCACAAAGACAAAAATACATAAACTGTGTAAGGAGGTGTGAAAAATAAAAGGTTGCTTAAAAAGAACGTGATGTGACAGCAGGAATAAAAAAGATTAATAAAACAGAAGCAAATATACTAAAAAGAGAAAAATGATGCATTAAAGTATAAAAAGTAAACGAAGGGAAAAGGAGACATGTTGCTAAAAAGGTCAAAAGCATGCATGAAGAGACAAAAAAACAATAATGTCTATAAATATAAAGAAAAGGATGCAAACAGAAACAAAAACATAAAAGATGCACAACAAAGACAAAAGACTCATTAGGAGACAAGAAGATGCAGAAAAGTAAATATGCTGCAGAAGATTTCAAAGAGTTCAAAGTTGGACAGAAAAATAAAGTGATTTTTTTATTGATTAATTTATATATAAACGTCAAAAAAGCAAATGTGGTCAAAATGTGAATGTTGTGAAAAGTTTAAAACGCTGAAAATAAGATGCAGTCGTTACAAACAACCAAAAGGTTAAAATAAATGAACAAGAACTTATAAACAAGAAAATAAGCCGACTCAGCATTCTCACAACTGTTAATATCATTAATAATAATAAAAGTGGAAATGTTAATTTGAAATGACGTCATTAAAACAGGTCTGGTGGAACGGATTTTGTAGAAAAATGTCCAAACTGTGACTCCGACATCGTTTTTGAACCTTCAGGATGAAAACTTGTTCCACACTATTTTAAATATGTTTTTGCAGCCTCAGCATAAAATATACATAATACATAAAATATATTTTAAATCTTAGACTCAAGTAAATTGTTTTTCAGATGAGTAAATTATCCAGTCAAGGATACTCTAGAGTTTTCGGTGGTTAATTTACTTTTTCAGGTTTTTTCATGTTTCCACATTTCTTTGATTTAAAGGTAATTTTAGTAAAATTGCGCATTAGCTTGAATCAAATTAAAATCCTAAAACAGACATTGAATTAAGGCACTGGTCATAAGAAAACAAAGTTGTTTAGTTCTTTTTAGGACGTAAAGACGTGCATGTGGAAAAAGTGAATACTTGTGCAAATTGCCAGCTCACAGCGCAGGACGCCACCGTGCAGCGTTTTAAAGACAATAAGCAGAATCACTGGGACGTTAGAGCTCGCGGGAAATGAAAGAGTTAATGGTGGATAGAAGTAAAATATGACCACGAGCTTGTTGTTCTTTAATAAAGTGTCATTTCCTGAAGCTGCTGCAGGTGTGACAAACTGAAAGTACTGCAAAGTTTCTCACGTCTAAACATTACTGTACCCACACACACACACACACACACACACACACACACACACACAGAGCCGCTGCTCTTTGTGCATCCTGTCAGGATTTTAGTTCAGAGCTGATTGATGGAGTGACCCGAATAAAACAGGATGTTGCATTGTGGGTTTTTTTGGAAGATATTTCATTCTTGGGGCGGAAATGGGGACGTTTCTTTTCACCCCGTCTTTCAGGTGTACCCTACTTGTTGGGCTCTGTCCGTCTCTTGCTCATAGACTGAAACCCTCCGGAGCCAACAAGAGGCCACAATGTGCTGGAAGGGGAGCACTTGAGCTCTGCTGATGTGAACGTGGGGAGGGTCGGGTCCTCATTGTTCCCGGGAGCTTTTGTCTCAGACGCAGCTCCCGTATGAGGGTTAATGAGGACAAATTGGTCCGAGTGTAACAAACGGATTATGGAGTCAGACAAAGGTTTGTATTTTGTGTGCTGGTCTCGCTGGGATCCACCCATCGTCCTCCCATTAAGTCAAACGTCCTGACTGAACATCTCATCGTCCCCGTCTTGTTTTAGGACGACGCTGCAGATTTCCACACAAACATGACGTTTGCATCCCGATAAAGTGCAATCAGTGCAGTTCTGGTTCTTTCCCACACTGCCCTCTTTATAAAGTCAAACTGTGGACATTAGTGTCAGTGGGTAGTGCTCTGTGGTTGGAGGTTTAAATCCACAATAAGCCACTCACTTCCTATTGACTCTGTGTAATTCCTGCCTGTCAATCAGTCCTGCTTCGACTTGATGTCTTGAAATGTACTTGGGAACCTCAGTAAAAAGACACAGAGGTGTTCCTTGTCTTCTGTGGGTCCAGGTTTTTTTTTTTTTTTTTTGTAGGGTCGAAGGAGAGGATTCATATCCATTCATATCTCACAAACTCTTAATGGGCTCTAAGCCCTCCAGAAAGAAAGCTCTTTCCTGTGACTAGTCAGCTCCAGTCTTTATTCATCTGTGGCTCTGTGTCAAAAAAGACTGTTGCTCGTTTGTGCCGCGAACAATGAGGAACAAGGCTGAATCTCTGGCTGGGAACAAAGAACGGAAAACAGGCTTTTCACTCTGCAGAACATTAGATTCTGACACATTTTGCTGTGGCAGTTTTTCCCCCTCATCCTGAGTGCTCTGGCTCTGGTCTTATAAAGAGACCACCTGTTGGCAACAAGCCTGTTCTTCATTACTGACAGGCCTATTATCACAGGATGAGGAGCGCCACAGGCTAACTTTTTTAAGTTAACCCTGCTGCAGTTTCTAAACCCTGCCAATTGGGAAACATAGATTACATATTACTGGTGCAAAATCTATTTCTGCTCATAATTTAGTATGTTGCGCGTGAACAAGGGCTGGAAGTACTTCATTCATGCCTCTGTTAGTCACAAACAGTGGAATCAAAGTGGACAGATTGAACCTTTAACGGCTGCACATTTTGAAACCAAATTCACAAGTTTTTATTTTTTTGTTCCTTTAAAAGCAGATTGGAGCTATTTTTCAACTGACGCTGCAGCGTGCAATAATGCACCTACAGTATATGCAAAATAAAAATATTGCAGCAATATGAAAGAAAATAATGTAAATATTTTAAAACTGGATCAAGTTAAAATAGGGGAGTGACAGAGATAAAAAAAAATGTTTTCTGCTTTTGAAAGCTGAAGTTTTTATTAGCCACCGCCGACGACAAAATGACCAATTAGATTTTGTCTGTGTTCATTTGACTGCTCCGCAAAATATCTCATGAATCACTGATTTTAACTAAATAAATTTAATTTCCTGTTTAAAATGCTTATTGCAGAAGAACTTGTTGAAAAACAGCTGAAATGTAGCTAAAAACATGCTGAAATACGGCTGAAATGGAAGAACAAGCCAAAATTAGCAGAAGAAAGCAGGAAAACATATTTGCCGAATTATGTTTAAATAACCACAAATGGGCACAAAAATTAGGAAAATTGCTATAATTAAAAAAAAAAGGGCTGAAATTAGCACAAAAAGCTGAAAAGTCAGAAAGATGTTTAAACTACCAGAAGGAAACAGAAAAATCTGAAATGAGCTAATAAAAAAGTGGAATTACCTGAAAAAACTAGAATTAGCATTGAAAAAAAAAACAGCTAAATAGTAGCTGAAATAGCAGAAAAACTGAAAGGAACATAACAAGCTGAAATTAGCAGAAAGAAGTTAATTAGGCTGAAAGTAGCAGACATTACCATGAAAAACTTGAATTTATCTGAAAACTGCTGCAATTAGCTAAAAACAGCTAAAGGTTGAACAGCTTAAATTAAAAGAAGAAAGTAGAAAGAACATGTGTTTGCCCAATTAACCTGAAAGAAGCAGAAATTAGCACAAAAAGGTGGAAATTAACTGAAAAAGGAAAAAAAAAAAAAAAAAAAAAAACAGCAGAAAGA
>JARVLU010000624.1:25759484-25770973 GCA_031762415.1 Simpsonichthys santanae | reverse complement strand
CCCCCCCCCCCCCCCCCCAGCCTCCACACTTTGCTGGAGTGTCATTAGGGTTTTAGAGGGCGGGCTGACATGGACCTCGGACGGCAGCAGACGTATGGATTCATCCATGTATTTTTGCATGTAAAGATCAGAAGGTGATGTCTGAAATGAGGGGTTACTTGTGGAACGGCACCCCGTGATTCTCCACCTGCTCCCTCTGTGCACATGCATCTTTCATGTGTCATTTTAGAGCCATTTCTTGTGAGATTGCTAGCTTTGCCTCTCAATCCGCTCCCATGTGCGGCGGTGCTTGTTAGTTCGAGCTGGACGTGGCTGTTGGCGGCGCCAGCGGGGGAAAGGTGAGACACCTCTGTCACAAATTCTGCCATAATGGCTGTCTTTTGATTTTTTTTCTTTCCCCTGGACTTTCAGAGATCACCAGGGGATTGTCTGTTTGAAATTATTCCATTTTGGCGGCGAAGAAGAAAATGGATTGTGCTGATCCTGTTTTGTTCCTGTGGGGAGCGGCTGAGGTATTATCCAGCACCGACATCGGTGGCAGAGAAGGCAATCACTGCGGCCCTCGCTCTCACAAAACACTCCATCTGCAAGGAGAGGAGGAAATCATACCAAAATGATGTGTGACTTTTCTGCCTCAGTCTGGCAGCTGGGACCAGTGGACCGCTGCACCACCGCCTCCACACAATCACACAAACACCACATTACAAATCAGCAGCTGTAAGACACAAAGACAACGCACCTGCCATTACACAACAACACCAGCAGGGCTGGATTTAGGTCAAAAACTTTATTTGGCTGTTTTTACTTCAATTATAGCTACTGGCTCTTCAGTCGCGGCCAAGACAACAGCTTCGTCTAAAATGGCGAATGCACCTTGGTTTGGATGGAGGACGGGTTGAGCGTGCGCAGCCGTTCCAGTTAAAACACTGAAACTACACCTGGACAAGAATCCGTCCAGACGACCTGACTAAACCTCGCTGGACACACCTGGACCACTCCTTCCTGTCCTCTCAAACTCTAACCTGTTGAGGCAAATGGAAGGGAGTCATTTATTCCCACTGTCGCCAACGTGCATATTTGACTCAGTCTGTTGTGTTCCACTCATAGATAACTTTTACTAATTGGCTTTTTTTATTATAAGTGAATGTTTTTGTAAAGTGTCCTGAGATTCCTTGGCATTATTTAACCAAGCGGAGCTGAATTTAAACAAACTGAAACAGTAACACACACACACACACACACACACACACACGCCTGCTCTCACCACCGCCCCTCCAACACAAATTCATCCACTTCTGAACAAAAATGTCTCCTTACTGCTGCTGGTGAGACCTCGTTGACACATATAGATGTCACTTTGTTGGAGATCGAACAGATTTGTGTTTTTATCGTTGCTGGAGGCAAAAGGGCGACTATGATGTTGCTTGTGTCTGAATGTGTCTTTTCTGTACGATGCCCGCTAATCCACACGAGTCCACATAAAAACAGCTATAAATAAATGAACTCTGCAGATATCAAGCTACAGTTTGGTGCAACACATTGTGCAGGTAATCCTAAAAGTTTGGCCTAAAAGGCGGCAGGCCATGTGCATTCCTTCAAGGAACGCTATTATTTTATTAATGTTTTATGAGTGTATGTGGATGGGTACGGCCTCACACTGAGGAACACGGGGCTCTCCAGTGCCGTCACTGCACCACATGAAAACCAATGAAGGTAAAGCAAGAGGGGGGATTAATTTGTTGTGAGAGGCAGAGGCTCAAGTGGGTCTTCCAGTAGCAAATTAGCAAAGCCTCATTTCAAAAACCCTCATACATGCTGGAGAAGAGAAATGCACAAACACAAACAGCATGCACGAAAGGTGAAAGGCTAAAAGAATGGGCGTACATTTACACCTTTATTCAGAACTACCCTTCCTTTTTCTCACGCTGCAGCTCTTTGATGAGCACACACACTAATGTGCACAAACACAGAAAAGAAAAGTTCAATTTTATCTGCAGGGGCAGAAATCAATCTCACATCTCTTTAGTTAATCTGCAATGACTCTCCACAGACCCTGACACTAATAAGGTATTGAGCAGGTGAGGCTAGGGTCTGAGGAGAAGAACAGAAGGAGAGGCCCAGAGTCTGGGACCCGACTGGCGGCTGGCATCGTTCCAGTGCAATTATAGGACTTGTGTATAAGAGAAAAGGGTGTAGGAGAGACGCAGCAGAGATGGAAGGGAGAGGGAGGCGTAGAGAAAGAGGGAGAAGGGGTGGTGGGGGAAAAGGGAGAAAAAAAAATCGATCCCATCTGTGGTATGATGGTTAATTAAAGCAGCTCTTGAGCAGCCCGAGGATGAGTGGCTTGGCTGGGCTCCTGGAGGCACAGCTCTGATTACTCACACAGAATGGATGGTTTCTTAGCAAAAGAAAGGAGGAGGCCAAGAGCTGCCTGGTGGGGTGCACAGACAACGTCAAGGAGGAGAGACATGTGCAGGCTGCACACTTACACACACACACACAAATGGACAGACACACACTTCTTATCCAAGTGTGCTTCTTTTGCAAATGTGTTCTTATGAAAAATATGCATCAAAAGTCTGTGCACATGGTGCAAACACATCAAAGTAACTCACACATGGCGTCATGGCGCTGCTTAAGGGAATGCACATCGCCCGCTGCCTTCTGCAACCGTTTTAAGCAACAACCTTTAGGGAGGGGACAAAGTTGTTTCAGTCAGACCTTGTAAATAATGTTCTGTAAGATTTCACTTACTGTTGCCAAGTGTCGTGCAGCTCGTTAGCGCCTGACGTTTGTGTTGTGAATGAGACTCAACTACCACAACACTGTTGTAGCTCAGGATCTGTGAAATTCAACGGGTTGTTGCCATTTCTGCGTTGGCTCATGTTGAGCAACTTGATTGGGCATCTCGAATGGGGTCAACTCCAAAAAGTTCATCAAGTGCAGATGCACAGCCAATAATTAATAATTAAGAGTTTCATTAAACTCCAGCCAGTGTTCAGGACATATTTTCATAACAGACTGAGGGTTGATACCAACGTCAAAACTAAAATCTGTAGAACTCTCTGAATATGACTAGTCTCAGCTACTACCACACCAAATCTCAAAATCTGTACAACTGAGTTACACCCAGTCTCGTGTTCGACAAGGCTCATTAGCTGTGGTGGCCATCTTGAATTAGGTTGACTGCAGAAGCTGCAAATGATCACGGTCTGGAGGTTTCATGAAAACCCACTCTGTGATGCATGTTGTTCACGCTGGAGACAAACACACAGGAAAATAATTGTTGCTTTGGTGGTGGAAGACAACAATAAATGCCCAGTGACCAACTTTAATGTGAGTCCATGGAACGTGTGTTTTCCATAATAAAGCTTTACTAGAATAACAGGAAGTCACATGTCAGCCACTTTTACTGGAAGTAGCTCTGACATTTACAAGAACTTAATGATTTTAACAGAAATTACAGCTCAGCATTTCATTCTGTTATCCTTCTCTCTCAACACACTCATTTCCATCACCTGACATTAAATACCCTGATTCTGCTTCACCTCATCTGAAACCAAATCCTCAGCACTTTGGTGTGACCCCACCCCCCGATGGTGAGATCTGGGATTGCATCATTCATCCAAACGAACAGAAATGTAATTTTGTTTATATCAGCTGCTGAATGCACAACAATGACCATGTGATAGATTATGATTAAACTTTCTGAGAATGATCATCTGAAGAACATCTACAACTGTGCGTTATTATTCATGGGATTGTTTAGTATTGTATTTTTTTTTAAATGAACAAATAAACTAAACTAAACTAAAAACTAAACTTATTTAATATGTCCACCACAGTTAATGAATATTAGTGAACACAACAAAATTAAAACTCAGTCAACTTACAGATACTGAGCTAAACGTGTTGTGATCGTAGCCGAGTCATCTTTAACGTGTACTCAGACCCACACACCTTTGCCTGAAACTTTGTCATTAACCATTAACGCTCGACACTTGGACGGTTCAACTCACTGGTTCTTCTTGGGTCCAACATTTCACCGACCGTGACATCAGACGAGTTTGTGCATGAGGTATTTTACAAGTTTAACCAAAACGGCTACAAAGTTTAAAATATGTGACGTGCATTCCTTCAAGAATACTAGGTCTTTAATTTCTGTATTTTTAACATGCGTTCAAAGAAAAGCAACACATTGTATTGATCATCACCTGTCAATCAGTTTTAATGTTACTAATGTTTATTGACCAGTAAGACAAAAACATAAAAAACAGACTTTCTCCTTTAACAGTCACTGTATGAAACAAGGGTTCTTGAAGGATGTTATGCAGATGGAAGGAAAAAGACCATTTTCCTATTTTTATAAACTTGAAGCTGACATATAATCATACTCTCAGACTTAGAGATGGATTTATAACAAACCGTCAAATCTTGGGCGAATGAATTATGTATATGTCAATGATTTAATGGCTGCAAAGCAGAAAAGAGGCTGGAAGCGACTGATTGAGGTGCACCACGTGGTGCATCTCATGGTACAGCCGTCTGAGGTCAGGGCCCTGTGCTAATTGGTGTCGGGCAAATGCTCGGGAGCTAAATGAGGAAATTACACGTTCCAGAAGGAATCGGCGGCAGTTGTTTAGATGTTTTTTTTTTTTAACAGTACAGCTGCAGTCGTATCTGTGTGGCGGAGGCAGACGTCTGGATGTGTTTGTCAGGGATGCTAAATTAACAAGTACATTTCAGCCTTTTAGAGTCCGTCTGGATGCACATGTCAAGTAATCACATGCAGCTGAAGTTTGGAGAGCTTTGAGTCAAAGTATAACAGGGAAAGGTTTCCTTCTTTCATGTCATGCCAAAACACACCAAAAATATAGAATCAATTGAGATTTTTAAAATGACAATAAAACATGACAAAGACAAACAAATCCTTATTAAAGGCTTATTATATTATATTTTAAAGTTGGCTTCCCTGGAAATATTATGAACAATTGATAATTGCTGTAAAGACCTCAGTTTAAATATAAGGGTTTGAGCTCATTGAGACTGAAAGCTAGATACTTTGTTTTCAGACTGAGTACAAGGACCAGTTAACTTCTTCTTCTTCATCCTCTTCAATGCTTTCTGAACTTCACCCTCACTAATCTGTCCCACTTCCTGGTCCACAGCTTCTATGACCTCCACTCTTCTTTCTCTTTCATTCTCTTCATTCTCTTCATTCATCAGCTCCTCAAAGTACTCCTTCCATCTTCCTGTCACACTCTCATCACTTGTTAGAACATTACCATTCCTATCTTTAACAAGCCTAACCTGCTGCACATCCTTTCCAGCCTGATCCCTCTGTTTCACCAATCGGTACAAGTCCTTCTCGCCCTCTTTAGTGTCCATCCTCCCAGACAACTCATCATTCTCCTTCTTCTTTGCAAAAGTTACCTCCCTCTTTGCTCTACATTGCATCTACTCTCCTTTACTCTCTTCAGTCCTCTCACTGTCCTGTTTGGTTTTGGCTAACCTCTTCCTCCACCGCATAGCTTCCTTCTCTTCAGTGAAATAAATAATGCACTGAAAATGAAATAAATGTAAAGTACATGAAATAAAATTAATCTTTACATAGCTGTCAGTTTTGCATTACAAGTTGCAGAAATATTCTTGCTGGATGTACCCCAGGCTGTTCCAGAAGTGCTACAGCTAGCTGCAGCTGCAACTTATGCTAGAAAATAACCAAAACTTTCCTTGTAAACGACTTTGTCATTCAAAACTGACAGAGGTGCAAAGTTGTATAAAATAGTGTTCAGATTTACCTCAGTAAAACTTCTGAGTTTGTCGATGTGGATTCAAGCTGAAACTTGAAAGATGAAAACTCTGTTTTTTTTATAATGTGAGGTCAAAGAGCTGTCAAAACAATAAATTGTTCCTAACTTTTACACAAATCACAACTTCGAAATGGCTGCATCCACTCTGTAAAATGTTTCAAACTGACAAAGCTGATGTTTCACCCCCCGTCACATCATCACATTAACTTTAGATGTTTGCACCAGTTTATATAAAGTCACAAATAAAGCAGGATTTTGACAGCACACAGTCACATTTCTTATTTTTATTATATGATGATAAGGAGTATAAGAGGAATGACACCTATTTTGAGGAAACTGCTAATTTGTAAACTGACAACACATTTGAAACCATAACATATTCCCTTATTTATTTCATAACTAAAGCCCTGCTGGAAAAAGTACAGTGTTTTAAAGTGACATTGTTAAGATTCCCTCCTGAAATTTCAATTTCAGAGTCAGACCTCAAGGGTCAGATCTTTTAAATGAGGCAGCACATCAAAGTCTCCGGCTCCGACTGACCACGCCATCACAGCACAAACCTTTTTCAAACAACTGATAATGGACGGATGGATGGATGGATGGACGGATGGATGGATGGATAATGAGACAAAGGGGCTGCAGCAAAGTTCTTTCTGTGTGCGACTGGAGCAAACGACTAACGGTGTTTACTTTAGATTAACGCAGCGCACCACCAAAGGAGGTTGTGCTGGGAGAGAAAGAGCAAGCAGAAAAGATTTACACGGCAAAGAACAAAAGGAACACTTAAGTCATTTAGTCCACATTGTTGTGTGTTTGTTGGGTGTGCCAGAGGAGTGGAGGAATGCTGGGATTGAAAGTGAATAATTTGCCCAGGGCATGAACAACACATGTCGCCACAACTGCACACAAAGGCAGGTGGAGGGAAAAATCATGAAAAATTATAATATAAGTAGAACGAAACAGTATCACTCATCATGTAATTCAAAATGTTCATTTATACTAAGAATATTCCATCATCGGGTTTGATTGCATAAAAAGCAGGTTTGTTTCTTCAGCACTTAAATATTTTGTTTTTTTCAATTCACAAAATAAAACAGTTAAAAAGCATTTTTTGTACAAATGAGACTAAGAATGCCTTTGATTGTATAGTTTCAGTAAAAACATTTATACCATAATATAAAAAATTATTACTTTAAACTTCATCAACACATCTGTTGTGAGTTTTTACATAAAATCTGAATATGATGATCACTTGAATGGAAGAAAGTTGAATGAAAGCTTTCTTGTAAACTTTATTAATGTGCAAACATTAAATAATTAAATGAAAAACAACTGCGAAGATATTATTTTTTTTAATTGATGGAGCAATGCAAAGTAAAACTTGTTATTGCGCGCTACAGAATAATAAAGTGTGATAAAGTATTTGCCTGTATCTCTCTCTTTGTGCAAGCAAAATACTGTACAAAAAAAACACTGAATAAATTTATATAAAACTCCTAGAAACTAATAATTATATGCAACTGATTCACTTTAGGAGACGACTGAGTGTAAGACGGCTGTTGATAAAGAATGTCTTTAGCTGATACCAAGTGGCTGCAACACGCTCTACTTTAGAAAGTTCAGCTAAACATTGACATGAAGATGCAGAGACTCATCACCAACATATATTTTAAATGTGAACACACCTGGTAGTAACTGCAACAGGAGCTTTAGAGGTGAACTGCAACAACAGATGCTGGGCCTTCAACTTGCATTTTATGACGTTGCAACTCACAATTTGTTGTTTGTCTTTCTTTTATTTTACACACTACACTTTTTTACACTAACATCAGCTTGAACATTAATGCCAACCCAACACTAAACAGAACCAACATGGACAACTCACCTGAACACATCACCTGAAGAAGTCCACTAATTATGTCCCAATATTACCCAGCAGCCCCTGCAGCTCACTAAAAAAATGCTGCACTCAGTCTCTACAGTGCGTTTAATGACAACATGTAATTTCAATCATTCAGACTGAAATTTAACAGTAGCCCACAGAACTTACTGTACCTGCAAAGTATCATCATGTAATAAAATCTGAACTGTAATGTTGAAATTATCAACATGAACCTAAATGTGATATTTAACTTTTGTTTTTGTTTTTTTAAGAGCAACTACAATTTCAAAGTGGATTTTCAAATTTACAGGTTGCAAGTGAATGCATCAAATATAGAAGTGAAATATTCATTTAGCCTCATGTGTCTTTCCCAGAAACACATCAACACTAAGAAGAAGTTCAGCATCACATTTCTGACCTTGTTAGGCGACAGAATCTGGTTGTGAAGCTGCGGATCCACCTGATGATCCACTCGTTGTCCCAAAACGGTTTGACTCCGCTGCAACTCGCAGAGATGTGCTGCTGTGCCGACTCCATCAGAACAAGTTTAGCTTGGATGATGAGAGGTCTGTAGAAAGACAAAATAAACAAAATAAAAGCAGCAGCTCCAACAACAAAATGTATTAATACAGTACTCATCCAGCTGAAAATAAACTAAAAAGACAACAAAATAAAAATGAATCATCCATCGTATCGCAGATAAACGTCTGTTCCAAGTCGTCTTTCAGCACACTTTTACTTCAGTCAGTTTCACTCCTGGAGTGGGTCTTCCTGTTTGGAATCAAATGTTTTCTGTGAAAGATCACCCTAAACAACAAGGTGATGCTAACTAGCTAGCCACATTGTTCATGTTTGACTCTGCCAGGACTTCTTTTAACATGTCACATGACCGCCTGCTGGGGACGCCTGAAGGCCTAAGGTTGCATGTGTCCCATCCATTCTATATCAGCATTGTGACTGGTCAATGTTTCCATCATTTACTAATCAAACTCATCCTGGAGCCTCTGACTGAGCTACAGACTTCTCTCCAGACAAAGAAGTCTTCACCAATGTTCAGCCTGGAGACGCCATTTTTAAAACTTCTGATTTCATCACTACGTTTTCATGAATTATTTTACAAAAAAAAAAAAAAAAAAAGAAAATGAAAGAAAAAATAACACTGAAAATGTTTATCTTATATCAAAAAAAATATATATATAAAATTTAAATTAACATTTCATGTATGCTGAATTCTGAAGGCCCTGAGGGTTCCCAACCTACAAAGTTTGACCAAAATAACTATAATTGTGTCATTTCTCAACATATTATTATCTCAGTATAAAATTCTGTCAAGAAAGACGGAGCAAAGGGCATTCGCTCAAGGAATGCTGTCTTTAATAGAAAACTGTGTATATCTGAAAAGAGTGAAACTAACAACTTTTGACATAAAAAGTTTAGAAAGCATCTATTCCAGTAGCAAAATACTCTTAACCACATTATAAACATCACTCATGTTTATGAGAAACTTGTTTGAAATATAAATACTTCTTAACCACACTAATATTGAAGAATCAGGTTCCTGCACTCATTTATTTTTTTATTTTTTTTACTTTTACCAACCACATTTTATTCCAGATACAAAGGCTTGTTACCCAAGACTTAAATTGAGAATCCTCACTGAATATAAATGGTTAGAAGCACATTAACAGTTTTCTAAAGCACAGAGGTGTTGAAAGACAAATTTTTCTGGCTGCTGCTTCAAACACAACACTCAATCCAACTTCACCCCTCCTCAGTGACTGTGCCAGTTAAATTGATCCCTGCAGTCCTCAAGGTGACCTTATCTCACTGTTAATTCATAGCCTTTATGTTGCAGAGCACATACAAACCCATCTACACCTCCACACAATCCCATTTCTCTGTGAAAGGCTCGGTGCATCATATTTACCCAGCAGATGGGTGACCTCCATCACTTGACATTCAGACGTGAGAGGCAGTCATCCAGACAGCTCGTTTACAGGTGGACTGAGGGGAAGAGATGAAAAGCATTACATTACAGAAACATTTAAATTATAGTTGATATTTGCTTTAAACCCAGTTTAGACTTTGATCAAAATAAGCTCTGTACTTGTTATTATAAGCTTACAAGAGTTGAGAATAGTTCTGAGGCCATTTGCTTCTTCTGTAACACATTCACTTTCCCAATGAATTTATATTAATAGGCAGGTGTTGAAATTAGTGGATTTTTGAGGACACCCCCACCCCCACATCCTACTCCCCAGCAACACACTCCAGCTCCTCCTGGGGGATCCCAAGATGTTCCTAGGCCAGAAAAGATACATCATCTCTCCATCAAGTTCTTGGTCTGCCATGGGATGTCCTACCGGGGGAAACCTTCAATGGGAGACGTCCTAATCAGATGCTTGAAACACCTCGACTGACTCTTTTTGATGTAGAGGAGCAGAAGATGGAGCTTGGACATGGACCTTATCTCTAAGACTCAGCCACCCTACAGAAAAGTTCATTTTAGTTGCTTGTATCCTGGGTCCAGTTCTTCTGCCCACAGGTAAGAATTTGAACAGATATGGACATCAAGAGACATGTTTAGTTACTGCACCACATGTTTAAGCAAGATAAACACTGTGTTTGTTACAGACACCTCAGCTGAGCACAGAATGCCAATAACACAACAATGGTCAGATCAGGGAGGCCGTTCATCTCAATCACTCCCCTCCGTGTGAGTCTATCATTGCCAAGACAGATATGCCCCATTCAGCACAGCATCCGGAAACTCCAAGAAGGTTGGGTAATCTAAACTGTCATGCACACACAACACACAAGACCTTTCCACTTGGAGCTCATAGCAACAAAGAGGTAACCCTCTCATTCACCAGGAAAAACTCCAACACAGAAGCACTCAGCCAGGAGCTTTTAGTGTTCCCACACCCACCTGACAACTATCTCATCATGCAACTCCAGAGAAGGAGAGAGCCAAGCCTCTTTCCTTTGTATCCTTTGTCTTCATATTCTCTCTAGCTACATCCATATACCGGCCTTCCTTCCAGGGACACTTCAACATGTGTCTCCTGGTGGAATCTAACCCCCAACTTTCCCATTGGGGGACGACTGCTCTAACTACAGTTTCCTGAGTGACTGTAAATGACTGTGCTACTATCACACTATATTTGATCTCAATACTTATTCTGAATTCTCCTTCCTTGGCCTTCCTCTTTGTAGTTTTTCCTGGAAGCTGCTTTTCAAACATACTTTCACCAGTATACCCATTGTCCCTCCTCTGGACATGTCCAAACCATCTAAGCCTGGCCTCTCTAATGTTATCTCCCTGTTGTTCAACCTGTGCTGTACCTCTGATGATTTATTCATAACTGTTTCCATCCTTGTTACTCCAAAAGGAGAATATTGACATATTCAGCTCTGCCACTTCCAGTTCTTTCTCTTGTCTTTTAGTCAGTGCCACTGACTTTAAACCATACAACTGATAACATTTCTTCAAAGAGAAGACAGGCTGTAGGTGAGATGATTTGTCCTGTTGTCATGCACACAGCTGTATATCTCATCGACTTGGAAGACTTGATGACATGTCTTATCTCTGCTGTCATCTGTGGATCTTAAGGACAAATATTTAATTGGATTTATGGCAACTGGTTCCTGCTTTTTGGATTCGGCTGGTTCCTGGTCTATCAACACAAATGGAAGACGTCGGCAGTAAATCTGGACCTGGTCAGGCTGCCTGCCTTACATGATGCTTGGTTCATGTCTCGAGAACCCAGACTTTTGGCTGAATGGATCAGATC